>CM021103.1:339979155-340313722 GCA_007115665.2 Sequoiadendron giganteum | reverse complement strand
AGTGGTGACACCATCTCAAAGTGCTAAACACTTGCAACATGTTTAGGCAGATCTTGAGGTCCCACGACATAGGCTCATAAAGAGCTCTGGGGCAGTGTAGAACCATCAATACAGTGAACATTGAGAAGCTGACTATAAGAGCATTTGAGGAAAAAATTGATCTTGCATGTTTGAGACCACTATGTAGCCTTGTGGAGGTTACACCATTTTAGATATCATTTTACCTTGTAAGAGATCAATTTTTGGTTTTAGAGTGGTGACACTATCTCAAAGCTCTAAGACTTGCAACATGGCACAACATGTTGAGGTAGATCTTGTGGTCCCACAACAGTGATACCTTGGAGGACCATAAATTTGTCGTATTATCTCATGATTGAGTGTTGTTTTTGTTACAACAAATTATTTTTTCAAGAGGTATGTAATAGCACCATCAAAATTGTTTGTGGTCATGCTTGCACAATGCCATGTTGAAGCTAACCTTGTGGTCTAGTGACTAAGAACCATGTTGATGTCCATTTTGTGGTCTAGTGTTTGAGGAACCATGTTCACATCATTTTATGAAGGCAACACCATTTTGGAGATCATTTTATGATAACCTTGTAGAAGATCAATGTTTGGTCTCATAGCAATGACACTATCCCAAAGCCCTAAGACTTGCAACACAAAATATCATGTCGAGGTGGATCTTGTGGTCCCACAACAATGATACCTTGTAGGACAATAATTTTCTCATAGGGGTTCATGATTGAGTGCTGTTTTTGTTATAATGAAATAATTTTTCAAGAGGAATGTAATAGCACCATCAAAATGGTTTATGATCTTCCTTGCAGAATGTCATGATGAAGCCAACCTTGTGGTCTAGTGCTTGAGAATGATGTTGATGTCCATTTCTTGGTCTATTGTTTGAGGAACCATGTTGACATCCACCTAGTGGTCTATTTCTCTAGAGACCATGTTGATGATTAAGACACCTTAGAGACCTTGCTGAACCACTTTTTGGTCCAACACTTGAGAGACATTTTGACATATTTTGCAAAATAGTTGGTGTAATGAAGTTTTGAGTACTACTCAAATCTAAGCGTGTTTTCTTTTGGCTAGGTCTTTGTGTGAGATCATGAGTGAGAACTTTTGCTTTCATATTCTACATGTGCACTTTACCTTGCTAAGTGTTTGATGGCCAAGTTACAAGGAAATGTGTATAGGTGTAAGAAACATGACTATTCAATAATTCTCGAGAATTGCTTTTTTAAGATGCAATTCTAAGGGACACACTTTGATGGAAAGTTTGGAAGTAGATTAATGGGAAGGACTTATGCAATTTTATGATAAAAGATTATTGATGACTCTATGAGATGCTTAAACTCTTGCCCCATGGTTGAACTAGAAATCGGGGTTAGGGACTTTGAAGCTATTGGCTATGGTGTTAGACAATTTGGAAGGCTTGATATTCTTTCAAGCTCAAAGTGATAGGATGGTTAACAGTGTAGTAAGCCTCTAATTGTTGGATCCATTCTTCCAACATCTCGACACTTTTGATCAACTTTGCTGCTGAAAAGATCTTGGAGCAACTAGAAATGTTGCTGTGTGACCTAGTTGTAGCATTAGGCCACAAAATTGCAAGAAAATTTCTTTGTTCTTCTAAAGTTTCATGGATGAGCCTCTGAGCTTCTACCGAATGATTTTCTTCACATCATTGGACATCTTGGCTTTGATTCATCACTCTTTTGTATAAATTGAAATGGATTTGAGTTATATTCTTTCTTTTTGATATTGTAAACGAGTATTCATGCACAAATAAAATTGATTGGGGAAATCAAGTGACATGATGTGAGGATAGCTTTACTCTAATTTTGAATTGGTGTGGAACTCAACTGTGGATGGTTGCTTTGATACTAATGATCCTTGCCAAATCTAGGAGTTGAATGGAGGACAATCCACAAAAAAAATTAAGTGATGGATGTACTTAATAAATTTTTAAATTATGTTGAACATGTTGGTCCTTGAAATGTCCCATATAACATTCCTTGTGATTTTCCCAAGTGTTATTATGTTATTGAGGTTATTGACCCCCTTAGAAGATTTTGGGGTTTTGGTTTGGGTTTGGTCCATCCATAAATGATTTATATTTTCCAATCTAAAGATGCAAAATTGACCAAATGTTGAAAACTTGCATATTTTTGTTTTGAATACTTATTTGAGTTTAGGGTTTCGTGTGTAACCCAAATGCATGATCAAGGAGTTGACATAGATGCCTTTGATTGGATGCTCCCTTGTTGGCAATATCATCAAGGATGGCAAATGTTGAAAAAGTGATCAAATGAAAGTCAAAAGATGCTTGCAAAGGCTTTTGATTGGGCTTTCATGGATTAGTTCAACCAATTGATTCCCCAAGCTTGAGTGGCTACACAAAAGAAAGTAACCAGCAAACGAAATGATGGGATGTTCACTTAATTGGATCCATCATTTGTTTCATGAATTTTGGATGATCAAATGAAGACAAGGAAGTGACAAAGAAGGGGGTCCACATGATGAGTTAGCTAAAAGATGCCATTGATCTTCTATTATGATGACCGTGAATCGTCCAAGTTAGACATGGAGGGTTTCATAGATAACTTTAGATATTTCTTTGATTAACTGATCACACTTATGAAAAAGGGTACTATTTTTAAGGAAGATATCCCTATTGGTCTTTGATTTGATTAGATTTGAAGGTTGAGATAAGCATACATGGGGACCTTGTTGGCACTTGCCCCAATAGTCCAAATTTTTATACGTTTGGTGCCTCTCAAGTGCTTTGGCTAGCCTTGTCCACTCATTATAACTGATTATAGATTTTTTTCAATGCCCCTCTTGGTCAAATTCCATTCATGTGTTGTGCTTTGCACTCCCTTGTATCTTGGTCATGTGCCTAAAGTTGCAAAAATTCCGAAAATTTCTAAGGGGCTATTTGAATCAAATTCTGCCTTTGGGTGAGCTTCTGAGGTTTTCCATATCTTGATATCATTTCATATTTTCCTTGGTTCCTCGAAACCACACTTTGCCTTGCTTGTCGAGGTTTTATAGTTTCCTTCCCTAGTTTCCCCTTCATAATCTTCTCCGCTTCTTGTTGACCTTCCTTCTTTGGGGCTAGGCTTTCAAAGATTCACTACCCAACAATGCATATTTTATAAGTCTGAAGTCTAAACCTCAGTGCCCTTGTCTTTTCTCAGGCCATAGGACTTTTCATTGTCCCAATCCTTGAGTCCCTATCATCGTTGAGCTCTAATTTTTGCCCGTCATCAGACTTCCAAACTTTTGTCTACCATTTCCCTTGAAGGACTGCTACATTGTGCAATTCTAAAACTTGAATCCCGACAAGCTCCTCTTTCTTTTTTGCCTCTTATGCATTGGGTATGTGACTTCCTCGATCCTCACTGCTTCATTCACATGTTCTCTTGGGTTTCTAATTATTCGATATCTATTTTTCCTAACTCTTTCCCTTAGTCATGCTTCCTTGGGGGACTCCATATTTTTTTATGTGAGCATGCCTATTGAAAGTTGTCCAAATGGTACTCAAGTTCTTGATTCCCAAAATCATATTCCCCTACCCTCCAACAAGTTTTACTTTTGGTTTTTTGAGGATTTCCTTGCTTGCATCCTTGGTATCCATTTCCCCACGCTCCCATTTTCCTCTTGCTTGCTTCCTTTGCTTTTGAGGTTGGGCCTTCGAGAATTCTACTACCAATATGCTTCAGGACCTCATCCCGTCATCACGCATTCTTAGTCACCATCTTTTGCTCATCCCCTTCCTTCATGCCTATGGCATCAATTATCTTCCTTGCTTTCTCTTACTTCAATATTGGGTATACATTTTCAATATTGGGCCTTTCCATCCCATCCTCTCGAAAGCACATCGAGTACATGTTAGTCCCAATTCCTAATCCTTGCCATTTCATTCACATTTTCTCCTAGGGCCTTCGAGATTCCTTTTCCCATCCTACTTTTATTCTTGTGGTAGTAGGTATGCAAATTCATTGATCCCTGCTCCTCTTCATGCCTCCCTCTTTTGGATCCCTAGGATTCATAATGTTTTTGTACCTAAAGCAAATTGTTGTGCGACATCCCAAAACCTTGACTTCCAATTCCCCCCATCCTGCTTGCATCCTTTTAGTATCCAAATCCCTAAATCCTCGGTTTTAGACTTGCAAAGTGTTTTTTTCTTGTTTGCTCCCTTTGTCATGAAATTCCTTGAATACTTACTGTTCAAGTTGGAAACCCTACCTACCTCCTCACATAGTTGAGAACACCATTAATGGCTTTGAATGACATCGTCAAATCGATAAGGTAGTAGATGGCTCTCCAATGCCTCTATGTACTTGCGTGCCCCCTCCAAGGCATGGGTCTTGAGCAAATGGACATGGTTGTTGATGCAAAGGTATGGTTTCA
The DNA here is from genome assembly GCA_007115665.2 of Sequoiadendron giganteum. Lineage (NCBI taxonomy): Eukaryota > Viridiplantae > Streptophyta > Pinopsida > Cupressales > Cupressaceae > Sequoiadendron > Sequoiadendron giganteum. The sequence goes on along the minus strand of CM021103.1, from coordinate 340,309,297 downwards.
TGAACATGGTGCCATGTGATGTTGGTGCAGGTAGATATGGGTGACATCTACACTAGCAAACAATCATTATTCGTCCTCCATGACAACTTGATGATGGTTGAAAGACGCATATGTAGATTTTTAATGAGAATGAGGGTCATGGAAAAAGGGGTTACAGCTAGAAATGAAAGGAGAGAGAGTTGTAGATCATTGTTGTGGTTTCTTGTGATTGGCCAAGGGAATTTCAATGTGATTTTTTTGGGTTTTCTCCTAGGTGGTGTAATATGACATTGTAATCTTTAACCAATGATTTAATGTGCAAATTTGGCATCTTTTGAATGACTCCATGAACATTGTATGGAATTTTGATGGTCTTATTGATTCTTTTGGTCACACTTGCTGTTTTGAGTGTTTTTGTAAGGGATTTTGTCAAAGTAATACAATTTTTTTGTAGGTTTATTCATGGATAACTAAGATACGTTCAATCAATTGTGCTGCAATTTCATTGGCCTGTTAGTTTGCATGCATAGAGCTTGGCTTATGCACGTGATTGACAAGTATGGTCCTTATCTTCATTAAAGTATCTTGTATTGGATTAAATTCATGTTACTTGTTGGTCTTGAAGGCATAGACTTTGTTGTCCTCACTAGATAAAAGGCATTTGTATACTCTATGTTCAACCTCCCATCACACCATCACACTTGAAAACAACAAGAATAAATATTTAACAAACATAGTGTTGATAGTCCCACTAGCATTGTTCAACCTTAGTAGTCTTTGCAAGCTTTATCTTAAGAGGTGTGCCCTTTAGTACTACACTTCAAAAATTTCTAACTTTGAAAGTCTTCTTTGTACAAGTGCATGTTTGAGCTCCAATCTTTGAAATCAGCAACCTTTCCTCTTTCACCATGACAAATGATTTGAAACTCTCAATTCCATGACCTTGCAAAGATTTAGAAAAGGACAAAAGATGACAAGACAAAGAAGACTAGATAGGGCTTGAAATATGTTTTTCCCTTAGGAAAATAACAGACTTTAGCTTAACAGACTTTAGCTTAAGGCTTGACACAATACAAATTTTTTGTATGGGTACAACACTTTTTGAAGTGTGTATGCAGTAACATGATCAAAAGAATAAGAGAATGAGGAGGTAGAACTATCTTGAAAGATGGCAACAAGGGTTTACTAGGGCTCTATAACAATTCTACCATTGCCAACATGGCAATAGGCACATAAAAGACAAATTTGGTTTTGAAAGGCCTCTTTGGCTTCTCTTCTTCAAAATTCACAATATATATATTTTCCCTAATCAATATTGATGTTCATCAATGGATGTTCACCTAAAGGTTGGTCTTGCTAGTCCAGGACTTGTTGACGGATATGTCTAATAGGTGGAGTATTTCCAAGGGAAATCTCTTTGTTGTCTCTAGGGATCAAGGACATTCATTTGTATGTCAAATGTGGGAATGATTGCAAATGTGTCATCAAAACTAGTGAAGACCTATATTGGTTGATTTGTCTAGTTGTTGATTGGTCAACTGCTTTGTTGAGTGCCCCCTCCTTGCCCCCTCTTATAGTAGGGCTAGTGATTAAATGTGCTCCACACATAAACTTGATAGGCCATTGTGAAAATAGAGTGTGTTGGTGGGGCTAGGCCTATTTGTACCTAATGTTAATTGAGGGTTCCCTTGGGGCTATCACCCAAAAGAAAAAATTAACAGTATCTTCAAGCAAAATATTTTATTATATTAGGAAATTGTGTCATAGCAAACATTTATAACTGTTACAATGCAAAGGATCTAGATAAAGTTAAACTTAAAACAAATATGGTAAAATAAGAGAAATTGGGGTAAGCGATGAAGGCATGGATTGTATAAGCATTAGACATAGACTTCTCATCAAAGAAAATGTTGATTAAGAAAAAATATCAAACACTCCTAATGCTATTAATTCTTTATTTCTTAATTGTACACATCATAGTTCAAAAACTCAAAAAAACTTCTTTAACCCAAATTTGACTTTGGACATGGGGACTTTGAAAAAACTCAACAAAATTTTTGAACATTAAAATACACAAATTTGTAAAGTAATCCTTGAAGACACACATTTTAATTTGTAGAAGTTATAAGCAATTTTTTCTTCAGTAGATCAAAAACGAGTTCAATGCACATCATAGTGTCATAATTATAAATTACAAAGTTGTATTATATTTTTACTAGTTTATTTGTGTAAAACATGGGTCCAAAACAAATTTTATTTTTTTCTTTTAAAACCGAAACTGGGGCTTGAGGGGTAGTGTGTAATGTCCCCTTTTTTTAGCCAGTGTCAGAGTTTGGTGGATTAGCCTATCATCGGGTCCTCATAGGCTAATGTTGGCGTTTAGAGGGCCTTTGATGGGAGTTTATGGGTTCTTCAGATGGCAGTTTACAGTGTTCTTTTCTCCAAAGCTTAGCGATATTCAGAGACGACCTTCTTAAGGTGTTTCAGGCTCCGTTTACACACACTTACTATTTTTAGTAAGTCACTTGGCCGTTGGGGACCAACCTTACTATTTTTAGTGAGGCATCCAGATGAGCAGTGGGCAACCTCATGGTGTTGGCAAAATCAGTTGATGATGAGTATTTATGGAGTTATGATTAATTGATTATTATTAAAGTGCTAACTTTAATAATAATAAAATATAAAGTGCATTAATAAATTGGCCTTTATAATATATGGTTTTTTATAATCATGAGGTCAATATTTAAAAGCATCTATGAGGGGCACCACACTTAAGGGGTTTATTATATTATTTTTATGGGAGAAAACAAAAGCAAATGAAGATTAAATATTAAAATGTTTTAAAAGCCTAAGGGGGTCATGGCATTTTGGAGTTGACATAAAAGCTTTGAAAAAGCATTCTCATTGATTCATTCATTCATACTTAATCAATTTTTAAGAGCTTTTGGTTGTGAGAAGAAACAAGGCTTTCTGCTGCAAATTCGATCTTGGAGATTGTGATTTCTCTCAGATTTAAGCATTCTATAGGTGTGAAATACCACCCAAGGTTTGCTCTTCAGGTGGCTGCATTCTGGAGTCACATTTGTGCTTCATTGTTTCACAGGAGAGATTCAAAATAAGGGTTTGAGACTTCATCAATATTTCTGAGTTTAATGTGCATATTATTATTTCAAAAGAAATTGTCAAGTGTTGCCAGGCAAGGGTTTTGACCATTTTAATTGTTGCTGTATCATCTCCTAATACCAAGTGCTGGTATTATTGATGCCACAGAAAACATAATCAGGTGGTCATATATTATTTAAAGTAGCCGCTAAAACAAAGAAGACAAAGTCGTGTGCCATACAAGGGGATGTGAAAATCTGATGCCAAGTCGTGAGGCTTAAGAGGAAGGCACAAGTTCGTTGTGGACAATATTACCCTCCATTGGGGCTGTAGTCAGGAAACCAAGACATAATATCTATTGTTGTTGAAGTCTGATCAGTTCTGCACATTAAATCAGGTCTGGACGTGTCTGCCAGTAAGGCTGAAAATCTCATTCTGGCCACTATTCTCCATTCTGGGCGCTTTCACTTGCTAGGCGACCTTCAATAACTTGGGGCGACTCAGCTAGGAGCTTGCTGATCGGGTATTTAGTTCTGAGTGCTACTTTTGATAGATAACTGTATATTTTCTGAAGATGCTTATTGTTGTTGTAATGTTGACAAACAGAGATAAACCTATCTTTGTAAAGGTTTCTTGCTGATGTTACTCAGAACAGTCTTAAACACTGTTGTACTTAATTTTCTGAGTGTCTATATTCATATTGCTGCTCCATTTATTTGCTCAGATTTGATATTTAGTGTACAGCTGTAGCTTACATTCAGAAAATACAAACTGTATTACAGGCTTATTACATCAACTGAAAATGGAATTTTGAGCTGATTAAGTTATTCAATATAATCACTTGGTATTGCTTATTTGCTGAGTTAATATATGCATTTGAAATCTGCCTAAGTCTGAAAGTGAAACAGTCCATTGAGTTTGCCAATTTTTTGACAAATTGCCACTAATGTCAAACTAAAAGAATTGAGGGAAAAAATTGCAATAGAGTTTGTTCCATTTGGGGTGGGACACTTCACAGTGCCCCTGATGGGGGTTTGGGGGCTTTCCCTTCTTCGGAGCTGAGGGGCAGTGGGTGGAGGAAAGCCTCTAGTAGGATCTGCAAGTAGCGCCGCTATCATGTTCCTTGTCACAGTATAGGGCGGGGTCAAGGGGTGGAGCTTGAAGACCACATGGACCTTCAAACCAGTGAGTTTTCAATGATTTTTTCAATGTGTTGAGGAGTGAGCTGAAAGAAAAAATTGTGAAAATGACTATCATTATGTGATTGTGGTGAGGTTTTCCCTTTGACTTGCGAGTTTCGGTGAGTAGCTTGTCAAAAATTTGCTGAAGCTCAGCCCTATAGATTGGTGAGTTTGAGGTTGAGGTAATTAGGGAAAAACATCAAGTACTTGACGAGTTTTAAATCCATGGTGCTTATGATAAAGGGGATTTAAAAATAAATCATTAATAACATTTTTCTCTTGAATGCAATCCATTTGTCATTATATTTTTTATCTGTTTTAACTTTTGATATTGCCGTGTTTTAGACTGTGAATGGTTCTACTGAGAGAATATATTAGTACTTTAATATAATGAAATTATTTTGTATTGCCTAAGATTTAATTGTTATATTGACTTTTTTTCTGTGCAGGTGTTAGTTGTAAGAAATGACTTAAAAATGGGCAAGGGCAAGATTGCTGCTCAATGCAGGTAATATTTTGTTGGTATTATTTTTACATTTTTCTCTTAGGTACAAAGGGAATTCAATGGAATTAGTTCTAGTTATGAGTTTGGTAATTCCTACTTGTGCTATGACTCTTTCGTTTTATGTTCTATTCCTTGATGATAGGTTCTTTGTGGTCTTCTTGGTCTCTCATTTCTCTTCTTCTGGGTTATGGTTTGGGTATTGCTTAGTTTTGTGGAGGATTTCTTGTTGAAAGCATCTTGTGAGGTTAAGCCCTGTCTTGTGCTTGGTTTATTTGTCTTCCGAGGTTTCTAATGGGGCTGGATTGCAGCATGTCATAACGATATAAGTTCCTTACTTCACTGCTCACAATTGTTTTGTCCAATTTTCCTCCTATGGTGAGAATACATAGTTATTGATTGTGTACCTCAAGGTCTTACGGAAGTTAGATTTCTTTTGGCTAGTATAATTGAATTTCAGATTTTTCCTTGCTATTATTTGTTTTAGTTGGTTAGGAGATGTTTGTTTTAGTTTGATCAATTTTGGTATTAGGCTCTTTGGACAACTTGAGGAGAATGTTGCCATGTGTCTTTTATGCAAACAAGCCTCTTGCATGTGTGTCATTGGTTTTTATGCAACTAGCGAACAAGGCCATTGAAAATATAAAAGATGAAATTCTCCTTGTTAGCATCTTCCTTGATTCTTGAGGTTCAAGCAAAGAGCCACAACAACCTAGCATGCATCCCACATGTCTGTAAGCTTCTAAGCTGCAAATTCTTATGGAATTAAGGAAGACTGTGAGGCCTGAGACAATTTACTTTATAGTGGCCAATCTGTTGGTAGCCGGCTCTAGGCTGAGAGATAGATTGCCTTCAACAGGATGGAGGCAACTTTTGCTAAGGGTAAGGGAGCCATTTTAATTTCAATTTTGGACAACATGTCTGTTACATTATAATCTTTATATTTATCAATTTATCCATATATGTGTCTTTTTGGTATTTTCCATGTTACGAGCTCTAAGCTATGGTACACAAGGATGCATCCCCACCTCTTGCTCCATTGTCCCAGTCCCCTTCCTCATGCTATTTCTATATTCAGATACCGTTCCTAGGATTTTGAGAATACTTAGGAGTCTACTTTTCATGTTCCCTCATTTTTCCATCCTCCTCAAAAGGGGACTCATATTACGCATGTAATTGGTAAATTATTGATGTATTAACAATGAGCGAAAATGCTCAATAAATAATTTACAAGGATTTACAAATAAAGAAAGTTTCTAAAAAGAAACTGAAGAGAAGATTAGATACGATCTAATCACTAAAATTACATTAAATTACAACATTATTGAGCATTAAATAAATAATAAATATTATTTTAATACCCTCCCTTAATGCTCAATCTGTCAACTACACCAAGCTGCCTTCTGAATTTGACAAACTTATCTGGACTGAGCGACTTGGTGAGAATATCTGTTGTTTGTTCCTTTGTCAGAACATACAACAACTGAACTGATCCGTCTTCAACAAGCTTCCGAATGAAGTGACAATGAGTTTCCACATCCTTGGTTCTTTCATGGAAGACTAGATTCTTGGCAAGTTTGAGAACTCCTTGATTATCACAGAACAAGGGAGTCAGACCTGCTTGAGATATTTGCATATCCGCAAGCATCCGGCGAAGCCAAACTACCTCACAAGCTGTCTTAACTGCTCCTCGACACTCTGCTTCTGTCGAGGAGAGAGCCACTGCCTGCTGCTTCTTACTAGTCCATGTGATGGCACTAGATCCCAAACTGAACACATAACCAGATGTTGATTTCTTGTCATCAACTGAACCTACCCAATTTGAGTCCGTGAAACCATTGAGTCTAGAATCTTGACTCCTAGTGTAGAGAAGTCCATGATCAAAAGTGCCCTTCACATAATGTAGCACACGCTTCGTTGCTACCCAATGATTAGCCTTGGGGGCTGTCATGAAGCGTGAAATGTAGCTCACTGCAAAACTGAGGTCAAGTCTAGTGGTAGTGAGATAGATGAGGCTGCCCACTAGTTGCCTGAACAAGGATTCATCTACTACATGTGAATTTGTCTTAGTTGACATCTTGAGCCCTTTTTCCATGGGTGTTGAGGCGGGTTTGCAATCCTACATTTGGAACTTATCCAGTAGACTTCAAGCATATTTGGATTGGGAGATGAAGATACTGCTCTTAGTTTGCCAAACTTCAACACCTAAACAGTAATGCAAAAGTCCCAGATCTGTCATGTTAAATGTGCTGCACAAATCCTGTTTGATCTTAGCGATCAAATGTGCCGGGCTGCCATAAATGATCAGGTCATCCACATAGACAACAAGAATAAAAATATCACTATCAGTATGTTTGACATACAGATTAGAGTCAAATGGACTCCTTTGAAAGCCATGATCTGTGAGGTACTTGTCAATCTTGATGTACCAAGCCCGAGGAGTCTGTTTTAGGCCATAGAGTGTTTTTACGGTTTTACCAATCTGCACACCTTGTGTTCTTGAACGACAACCTTGAACCCTGGAGGCTGCGTCATGTAGACTGCTTCATTCAACTCACCATTGAGGAAAGCACTCTTAACGTCCATTTGATGGACTTTCCAACCAAACTGGGCTGTTAAGGCAAGGACGAGATGAATGGTACTCATCTTGGCTGTAGGAGCAAAGGTCTCCTCATAGTCAATGCCTTCCTTCTGTGAGAACCCCTGAGCAACTAGACGAGCTTTGTACTTGTCAAGGGTTCTGTCAGCTTTGTATTTCACCTTATACACCCATTTGCAGCTAATGGGATTCTTCCCTAGAGGAAGATCAAAAAGGACCCAAGTGTGATTCTTCTGAAGACTCTGGTACTCAGCCTCCATAGCCTTTTCCCACTCAGGAATTCCTTTAGCCTCTGAATATGTTTTAGGCTCATAAACACTGTGAATGTTGGCCATGAGAGAAAAATTAACTTTGAGCACTTTGCTTTTGGAATCCATACATATGCTAAAGAGCCAAATATTTTCAAATGATTGATCCTAGGTTTTCTACTAGTCCAAGCTTCCTCAGGAGTCTTCCCCTTAACAGCGTGTGTAGGAAACTGATTAAGGAGATAGACTATAGTGAAGACTGCTTTTGCCCAAAATTTATTAGGTACACTCCTGTGTTGTAACATGGAGCAGGCCATCTCAACAATTGTACGATTGCGCCGCTCTACAACACCGTTTTGCTGAGGAGTGTAGGGTGTGATTAACTGGTGTTCGATTCCATGTGTATCACAAAAGTTGGAGAAAGTAGTAGAACAAAATTATCCCCCATTATCTGACCTAAGAGTGATTATACAACAATCAAACTCTTTTTCCACTAAGGCCTTAAATTTCTGAAATACAGTAAACACATCTGATTTCTATCTAAGAAAATACACCCACATTTTACAACTGAAATCATCAACAAAAAGCAAGAAATACCTGCAACCAGTAACAGAAGGTGTAGACATTGGTCCACATACATCAACGTGAACCAACTGCAGTACCTTAGAGGCTCGCCATGAGTCACCATCCGTGAACGATGTCCTGTGCTGCTTCCCAGCTTGACAAGCTCCACAAACACCATGATGCTGAGTTGGAATGTTAGGTAAACCAGCTACAAGTCCCTCTCGAGCTAACTGAGAGAGATAGTGCACATTTAAGTGCCCATACCGTTGATGCCAAAGACTGGTAATAGCAGAGTTTCTGGCTGCCATGGCTAACTTCGGAGAATCACCTGTATCCACAAGTCTGTAAAGACCATGATCCTCAATACCAACAACCACAGTGGTGCGAGTATACCGATCAACAATGGAAACATCTGTAAGTACTGAATACCACATCTAGCTGAGGAGAATGCCGCATAATCTGATTGATTGAGAGAAGATTAAGTTCCATGCCAGGAACATAATAGACATTGAGGAATATGAGATTCCTCCCACTAGATTGAATCTGAATAGTGCCCTTTCTGACAATTGTGTACTCTTCACCTCCTCCAAAAATAATTGAGTCAGTGAAAGGAGAGAAGCCTGTGAACCAGTCACGCCGATGTGTGAAGTGTCGCAAAGCACTTGAATCTATGTACCAAGCAAAGGACTTTACATGATCTGCAGGCCTTTAAGCCATAAAAGCGTAAAAGGCAGATTCCTTCTGCTCAGTGTACTTGGTAACATGTGCATTTTGTTGAGACCCTCTCTGCTTCTTTTGTTCAAAAGCCAAACATTGACGACAATCCTTCTTCATGTGACCAAATTTGTGGCAATAATTACACTGAATGTTCTTTTTATTAGAGCTGTCTTGAGGTTGTCCTGAGCCTTTCTGCTACGAAGGCTGACCTTTCCTTTTGTTCTTAAATTGAGTCTTGGCTGCAAAAACTTGTTTTGTAGAGGACGATGAAGCACTACTACCAAACTGTTGTTTCCAGTGATCCTGTTGCAAGAGGATAGTACAAAGCTCCAAAAACTTCAAATCAACATTAGCAGACGTAATGTTGAGAGTCTCGATGAAATGTTCATAAGACTTAGGTAGACTTTTCAGAGTGATCATGACCATGTCTTCCTCCATTTTCCGACCAATAGCCTCCAACTGATCTCAGATCTCTTGGATCTTGTTTAGGTGCGCCTGCAAAGTTGTCTCCTCATCTATCATGATAGAAAAGATGTTCTTGACTCTTGTCGGAAGTCTCATGAAGACCCTTAAGATGATCCTAGATCTCCTTTGCTGATTTACTAATTGGAATTTGAGGTAGCTGATCATCTGTAATTGAAAGTTTAATGAGCATCACCACTTCACAATTTTGCTCGTCAAATTTTTTCGGGTTTTATTTGCCGTTGTGGGGTGAGTAGTATTGCCTAGAATCATCTGATCAAGGCAGCGATATTCAAAGATGGTCATCATTTGCTGCTTCTAGGTATTATAATTTTTGCCGATAAATCGCTAATTGCCTTCCAACATAATGTTGGTCAAAGAAGCCATCTTCATGCTTTTTGAGGCACAAAAAACGAGGTATTGAGAAGATGTTGAATGCACGAAACCCGAGGCACAAATTTCAATACACTGAGGTAGGTACAAGCACACAAAACAAGACAAATCCATTGGCACAAAAAACAAGGCACAAATCCCGAGGTACCCAAAAAAATCTGAAGACAACCCAAAAAAGTACTCAAAAAACCCAAAAATAATCTGAACTCAGAATAGTTTTTCGACTTGAAATGAAGGGTCAAAACCATAGCCGAAATTCTCATAAACCCTAGACGCCAGAAAAATGTCCACAAATATTTGTAGACCTGAAAATTTATAGGTCTCATGCCAAAAGAGTGACCAAATTTGCGTCTCCAAAGAACTTCAGAAAAACGTGGCTAGCAGGAGATGAAATCTGTGGCCAAACTGAGGAAAAAATGCATGCCAAATAGAGACAAAAATCCTGCCCAAACTTGCTCATAGATCGCGATTTTAAAGTCTTCAGAAACGCAGCTAGGGCTTTATGAAAAAAACACGACCATAGACAAGGCAAAATCATCCTTGACACAGACTCCAATTCAAATCCCAAACTCGACACAGACTCAACAAATTGAAAAAGCCATGAAATATAGAGATTTATTGAGGAATTAAATATTTTTCTATGCATTCTTCTCTATATCAACTTTAAAAACATAAAAACATAAAAGCATAAAAGCAAATCAATTATGAGCTACTTTGATCATATACACAAGTATACATCAAGTAAATGAGTACAAAAATTGTTCTAAATTGAAGGAAATTGGTGTATAAAACTCATGGACTATCATATCCATGGGATCAGAAACAAAAGTTTGAATTATGATAGAGAGGAGCCTAATCACTTGGCTTAATGTCACTAGCTCTATAGTGGGTCATGTGCTTGCATCATAGATAGGTCCTCGATGTTGCCTTTTAGCCATGAAAGTTTCATGTAAGTCAACAACATCCAAGGGATTTTCTTGTGCCCTCTCCTTTGTCACTGTTGGCGTTTCAAATCGCACCTCTGGAATGCGTTCTGGAAACGGACAGCTATGTGCAGTAAATTGCTCTTCGAATTAGGAGGGGAAGCTCCCTCTTTTGCTGAGTTGCATAAAGAAAGTAAACTAAACTTAATTTTGCCTATTTTTTTGTTTCAACTGCGAGAACACAAGGCTATAGAACACTAGATGTTGCAGTTGAGGTTTTCCCTTAAATGAAACTTGACAACTACAACTTAACCTACGCTTAAAACGTTTCCACCCTATCAAGTAAACGCAAAGCAAGAGAGTTTAGAAATGAACGAGTTTGATTTTTGACAAAGATACTTAAACAAACTTTTCTTCAACGTACATTTTAAGCAAGCTGAAAAAGAGCTCATAAAAGTATTACGGAAATATGAGACTTTTATTTTAGGATCCACAAAGCAAGCTTCAAGATTTTATTTCCTCACACTTCTAACACAAAGCAATAAACGGAAATCTGAGATATTTATATTGAGGGCAGCAAAGCAAGCTTCAAGATTTTATTCACTCAAACTTCTAGAACAAAGATTACAATTTCGGGACAGCAAGTTGTAGCGACATGCGATCAACCTGATTATAATTGACACAACACATGCACTAAACAAGTATTTGCAGCTAAGGAGGCATGCAAACTTGCTCTTTACACAAAGTGAACTGACACTAAACTGATAACAAACATGAAGGCATAAGCTCAGCGATTTTGATATCACAAGCACGGTTAAAGAAAAATGAGCAAACACTGCTCATATTTATAGACAAGCAGAGGAGTAGGGAACCTTAAAATCTCCTTGCTTTTACAACTAAGACTTGCCAACATGCAAGCTTTATTTCTAAACCTAAAGAAGATAAACATCCAACACCTATGAAAACTTGTAAAATAGGAAACGCCAACTCATTACATTTGTTTTCCTTCTTCTTCAAAGAATGGATAAGAATTGAGACAAGAATAGAAAGAAAGCTAAAAGAAAGCTTTTAGAAGATTGTTGCTTTAAATCTCTATCACATCCACCAAAAAGCGGGAAACTGCCTCTCTATCAGGAGCGTTGATACTATCTATAGCCATATTCTGCTTTTCTAAGATCTTCTCCTTTTTTGCAATCAAACTTAGAGAATCTTTGACATCATCAGCTTCTTTATGAGTTATGTTCTTGAAAAACATCACTGCCTCAAAAGATGACTCACAAATTGATAACTTGGCGGCTCTGCAACTTTTGTGCATTCTGACACATCTCTTGATTCTCCCACGGAAGAGTTTTGCACAAATTTTTGTGACACTTGTCCTTTCGCTCATACCACTCCCTTTGCACGTTCTTCAATTGAGATGATGACGTTTTATGTCCATGATGGTACTGAAAAACACTTCCCAACATCTTTCGTTAAGATAATTATGATACAACACTTGTTTGGCTCTGAATCCGATGGGAGAGTACTCCATGCTGAAAAACTTGAAGATTGACTGTAAACTTGACTATGCTCTGACAAGCTCAAGTACAAACCCTAAAAATAACTTGCTGATTTTCTTCGTCAAACAGATGAATATTTTGGATTTTTTTCTGAGATATGGGTTTTGTTTAGAATTTCCTTACACGCAAACCCAGATCATCCGTTTTTGAAAATTCCGAGTGAAGGCTGAAAAAACAACAAACTCTAATTTTCTTCGAAAAAGCAAGCATCTGGGTATTGTTCATGAGCACATTCTAGATGAACCCAGTTGATTAGATTTTGAAAACCTCGAAGTTTCACTAAAAAAACAGCCACTTGAAGTTTCACTGAAAAAACTGTGATATGGGTTTTATCCAGAAGAATATTTGAGATAAACCCAGAAGATTAGAAATTTTAAAATTTGAAGTTTTCTCTGACATGCAAAATAAAAAGCAGCTGCGGCAACTTTGAGAAAATCCTTCAAAAATAATCCAGAAGATCGAACTAGTATAAACCAGCTCGCTGAAAATTGAAAGTAATGGCCTCCTTCTTCAAAGATTTGATGTTCTAGATGAAAAAATATGAAAAAGCAAGCCTTCTTGAGTGCTGATCTGAAAATTTATTGAAAAACCAGCAAGTTTAAGTTCTTGAATCTGAACATAAGGGTTTGAAGTTGCTGCTCTATTTCTCCTTGAAGCCACCTGCAAGAAAATATGAAAAATAAAACACAAAGGTGCCTTAAACAAGCTTTGTCTTGAGTGAAACAACCTTCTCTTTAACCCTGATTCGTCAAACCCTAATTTGAGTTTATGCAATGAATGTGATCATTTCCTCTTGATTCAAAATTTTGAAATCTTCAAAAATTTGACTAAGGCAAGTGAGGTTGGGCGCCCTTCTTGACTGGAGGCGCCTATCTCACCTAGACTTAACCATTTTTCCGTCATTTTCAACTTTAACTCAATTTTCAACCCTAGTTTGATTCTGATTTCCGACCTCCAGATTGATCCGACAAACGAACTGAATGATTCATCGCGGAGCCTGATCGAATCCAACAAAGTTTGTTTGGAGGAGACTTCTGATGAAAACTTTGTTTGACCCTTCAAAAAGTCAGGCGCCTCTCTCCTCCAGGGGCCCCCACTTTCTCCAATGTTAGCCGTTTTTCACATTTTTCAAATTTCTATACTATCTCCTCCCCTTTAGATGATCTGACCATTTCAGACGATCCGGAGCTCCGATAGGCTGACGGCTGAACTGGTCGGATAGCGGAGAAGATTTTGAATGGGGTCTCCTGGAGTGATGTCTCCGAAAAAGTTGATTTGGATCCTCAAAAGCTTGGGCGCCCTTCTTCTCTAGGGGCGGCCAACTTCACCAGAGCTAGTCATTTTTTCACGTTTTTCAACCTTTCCAGTTTGCTACTTCTTCAAGACTTCTTCGTTCGATTTGAGATTCTGGTTGGTTGAATGGTTAGATGATCGTGTTGATTGATTCGCTGCAGAGCTGGAAGGATTTTGAACAACAATGGTCTAGAGGTTGAAACCCAGACTTTGACATTTGACCTTTTGAAAAGCTGGGCGCCCTTCTTCTTCTGGGGCGCCCATGACAAGCAGTGTTAGTTTTTATTTTGAGATTTTCAACTTTCTTCTCATTTGACATGCTTCTCTGTCGTTTGACTGCCGGAACAGAAAAATATTCTAAGGCATGAAGGTTTGGGTGCCTCTTCTTGACTAGGGTGCTTGAAGTCTCCAGACTTGGCCAAAAATTCCTATTTTTCAATTTTTCAATCTTCCTTTCTTCATTCCTCGTTTTTTGTGCACATTGTTTGTTGACAGCCTCTGTTTGATGTTTGAACGTTTGATTCTGACACCTGGCAGCTGTCTGACCTCCATTGATGACCTTGGATCTCTAGAAAAAGCTTCTGAAAAAGCAAAATAGACCCAGTAGGGTAAAACTGATCTTTTTGAGATTCAGACTGCACTAGCCTGATGAGGAAGTATTTTAAGCCAATCAAAATCAATCTTGAACCTAGAAGCCAAACTTTCTATTTTCACAAATTTTCTAAAAATAGAAAATTTTGCAAGTATCCATTTCGAAAGAAACCCAGAAAAACCCAGACAAACCCAGAAAAAGTTTCTATTTTTATAAAACTGCTAAAAATATAAATTTTCCTAAAATTTAGGGATGAAAAATTGAAATCTGGGTATTGTAGGTTTGATCGTTCTAAGCCGACCTAGATTGTCAGATTTTGAAAATTTAGAGTTTCTGACCCCCATGCAAGACATACAAATCCCAATTTTGACCTTTTTGATAGATTTAACAGTATTTGAACTCATTTCTTCAAAATGCCTAAGTGTAGCAAAATTTTTAATTTGGGGTACAACAGTCACCATGGCTATTGTCTTTGCCTCAAGATCAACCTAAGCAACTAATGCATGGTCATTGTTACTAAAGTCAAGATCCTTCACCTCAATGATCCAATTTGGTAGTATATCAACTTCCTCTAATATAATGGGAGATTAATAGAGCCAAGGTTTGCTTGTGATGGAGGGGAAGGTTGTAATGAACGTAGACAAAATCATTCAACCTTTGGACCAACAATCTATTGTGCTTTTGGAGTGCATGTGCTCAAACATAGTCCAATTGTGCTTGCATCTTGACAATCCTTATAAGATTTGGCATATTAGAATCAAACCTCTCTCAACATGCTTTTGAAATGAGAAAACAAAATGAAAAGGAACTCAATTTTATTTTTAACATTAACTTAAGAAATGTAAATATTTTAGAGCATGACCTTGATCAAATTTTACCTTGCTAAAAAGTTTTCCAAGTTGCCTTATATATTGCACAAAGAGGTCCCTGTGCGCAAGTTTGAAGATCTCAATCTTGGAGACAATTTTTTCTCTAAACGAAGAATCTGCTTCCATCTTCTTCATGACCGTGTAGAGGCCACTCAAAACCTCATCAACGTTGAAATTTGAGCAGAATTGCTACATTGGATTCAAGAAAATATCCAATTGCTTGCAAAGGCTTATGAAGTGGTGATGGTATTATTGATCAATGATTTTCCATATGAAATGATATTTGTCTTCAACCTCACCATAGATGACTCCAATGGCCTCCTTGGCTCTATCCATGCCCTCGTACACATAGCTTAATGCAGGTTTCTGACCATTAACAATATCGAGGGTTACTAAAGGCTTTATGAATTGTTAAAGAATAACATAAATAAGTAGTTGGATTGAAGAAGAAAACATAAAGTTATAACTTATAAACAAACAGAAACACCATAAAACTAGTAAAAAGAGCAAAAGAGAATTGAAACAAGAACTAGAATCTACAATCTCCTTAATTGAAAGCCAAAAGTGTTACTCATTAAGGACCTAGTCAACAATCTCAACTATGACAATGGTCCACAAATATGAAGATTGAAACCACTTCTCACTAACAAACATGCATTTTAGAGCAGTCTTTGATTGAAACAAAGATTGCAACATGATAAAATATGTTGCAAAGTGAGTTATGGCAAGACAATTTAATTGTTTCTTTGTGTATTTCTTCATCAAGTCAAGAACACAAGCATGATTGTATATGTATTTGCAAATATTTTGATCATGATCCACAATTGGTTTGATCTTTGAAAGTTTGCCAGAATCCTCCAATATAAGGTCAAGGCAATGAGCAGAACAAGGAATTCAAAAAATAAATGTGTGCTTCTCCATGAGTAGTCTATCTACAACAACATAATTTGTTGCATTGTTTGTAATGATTTGCACAACATTAGCCTCACCCACCTTAGCCATAACTTCTCTAAAATCTCACAAAGGAAATTTGCATTTTTCATCTTCATTGAAGTATTAGTGGAGGAAAACTATACCACCTAAGGAAGAAAGAATGAAATTCAACAATGTTAGATTTCTCCGATCTATCCAATCATCAAACATGATAGTGCAACCCTTCTTTCTTGATATCTCACAATGTTCATATCTGCAACCTTTTCATTCAAAATTGGGACCTTTATCTCCTCTTCATTAGTGGCTTTGAACTCCATTAGTATCCACTAAATTTTTTAATAAGGAGATCTAAAACAAAAAAATGCCGAGTCTATTGATTTTTAAGAGATATAAACAAAAACTTGCCAAGTCAACCAAGTTTTAGGAGATCTATAACAAAACTTGCTGAGTCAACCAAGTTTTAGGAGATCAGTCTATTGATTTTTAAGAGATATAAACAAAAACTTGCCAAGTCAACCAAGTTTTAGGAGATCTATAACAAAACTTGCTGAGTCAACCAAGTTTTAGGAGATCTATAACAAAAACTTGCCGAATCATGATTTTAACAAGAGTTTCTACTCTTTTTCATTAGCTGAGTTTATTGAAAAAACTTGTTGAGTTACTCGCTAAAAATTGGCAACACTTCTTTTTGGAAGACTTGTCTTGTGAGTTGTAGACAAGTTACTTGTTTGCTAAAACTGAATGAGTTTGGCTAGAACTGGATGAGTTTAAGAACTATGATCATTACTGCCAAGCTCATTCATATAGATTCATATTTGAGTCATTACATTACAAGTTACAATTCTCCGTCAAGAATAAAATCGCCTCATATAGTATCATCTACCTTCTACCACATACCCAAAACATATTAAATTATCCAAGAGCTTACATTCAACACCTAAGAGCTCAAGCATATCTACCATTTCCAATAGTCAATCACTTTATTCACGAATTATCCACTAGCCTTACTGTCACTAGTCACTCTAGCAAAATCTTGGCCACCATTGATCCATCTCTTTGGGCACTTGGCCAAGGTTCCTTCTTATACACATTCTACCCTCTAAATTCATGTCGAAGAATCATCCTTAGGTCTCATGGCTAGGAGTCATCTTCACATTACCATCCTAGTTGGTTGTGCTACATTATCAATCCACATCATGTGCAGGTATTTACATGGATTATCTATTGCGTAGATCTTTCCTTTCAACTTCTTGTTTCTTTGGCAATTTCAGTCTTTTGCATGAACCTTTCTTTATTCTTGGAGATGTTTGTACAACTTTTGTTCGTTTGTGCACTCTCTAGATCTTTTTCTTTGACTTCCTTGTGGTTCAAGTGTACCTTGGACTTCTACATAGATCATCTTGTGTGACTCTCCACGCCTTACAGATTTATGTAGTTTCTTATGTTGACTTACAGCACATTCCTCAATCAACAAGATCTAAAGTATTTTGTGGTTATTATGGTAGTGATGGACATACTGACATGAATTGCTGGAAGTTGCATCCTAAACAGACAAAAGCGAACTCCAAGAATGTCATCATTATCTTGGTTAAGACAAAGAGATGGAGATGAGGACAATTTGATGTCGACAAGAAATTAAGTTGCACCACAACCAATACTTTTGAGCAATATTAAATGAGCAATATTTTTTAAATCAAAAGCAAGAATGGAAAAGTGATTGCACTTACCGATTCTTGATTGCAATCTAATTTCATTTTGGATGAAGTTGTAAAAAGGCCTGGCTTACAAACTTATGATCATCCACATCCATATTCATTGAGTTTTGTGAAGAAAGGTGTAAAGATTTAAGTGACCTAGAAATGCATGGTCAATTGATAATAATGTAGAATATAGTGAGGAGTTTGAGGCAAATGGGATTCCACTAGATGCATTTGATTTTGTGTTTGAGAGTCCTTATTTGTATCTTGGGTATGCTTTCTTCATGAGGGAAAACAAATAAAGGTGTATCAAGTATGGGGTTAATTCTATTAGAAAGGCACACCAAAGCTAGACTATGCCTGTAAGATATTTTATATATTCGTTGAAGAATAACAAAGACAAGTTAGAAATTTTAGAGGTTAAAGGTGTTAAGAATGGGTTGAAAGCTTTGGATGAGTTATAGTAGTCTTTTCAAGAAGTGTTTCAACTTTCAAGTTCCCAAGGGTTGCCATCAAAGAGGAAAGTAGAGCATGAGATTCATCTACTACTCGGATCCCCTCTCTTAAGCATTTGCTTGTATATGCAATACTTCTTGGAGAGTAATCACGTGAGATACAATGTTAAAGAGTGGTTGGAGCAAGGGGCCATATGTGCAAGGTCTTGACCATGTGGGTCACCCATTGTCATGGTATGGAATAATGGCTCTTAGAGGATTTGCTTTGAAGAAGATGACCATCAAGAATAGTTATTCATTCCTTTGGATTGATAACTTGTTAGACAAACTTCAGCATGCCATATGTTTTACAAAGTTGGATCTCAAATTGAGATGCCATTAGGTTTGTATTGAGGAGGATGCAAGGAACACAACTTTCATGTCAACAGGGTTTGAGTGAACAGTTTGTACTTTCTTATGGTTTATTTTATACACCTACTACATCTATGAGGTTGATGAATGATGTATTGAAATCATTCATAAATAGATGTCACGGTGTAGCTAGATTATATTTTGGTTTCAATGCTACAAGGGAAGAATGTCTAGACTCATCTGAAGAATGTCTTGCAAAGATTAAAGCAAAAAATAAATTTGTGTAACAGAAAGAAGTATGAGTTATCAAAGTAACTACTGTTATATTTGAGGCTTGTGGTTGGAGGAGGAAAATTAAGAGTCGATCCAACAAAAATTGAGGCTGTTTCTAATTGGCTCACACTTAAGGGTGGTGCTAAAGAGAAAAGGAGCTTCATTAAGATATTTTTGTAACTGAGGAAGCTCACTTAATCATCCTCGACAATAGTGGAGTCTTTGCATGCAATTGTAGAAAATGATAAGAGTTTTCATTGGGGTATGGATCATACTAGTGCTTTTGATTCATTGAAATGTAAAATCAGCCATGCATAAATGTTTGATCTTCTTATATTGCAACAATAATTACAAGTTTAAATAGATGTGAGTATGTAGTGGTGGTAGTTTTATTTCAAGGATTATTTGCAAGCATAAAATAAATTGCAGCAAGCAAGTGACTACAAGTCAATAGGATTTCTTCAACAATTCCATTTTGTGATCAAGCACAAGAAGGGAAGCAAAAAGGTGATAGATATGCTACCTAGGCCACTGATTTCAAGGAAAATTTTAGCTTTCACAACAATTAAAAAAATTGAGCCTTTCCAAAATGAGGTCTACAAGGAATTATATGCCAAATGTGTAGATTCTGGAGAGATATGTTTGCGTTTGAAAACAAAGAGAGATGTTGAAGACAAAACTGCTTTCTACCTTAAAGATAGATTACTCCACAAGTTGAACAAATCATGTGTGAAAGAAGGAAGGGCTTCTATGCATGCCTAGAAATACCACCCAAAGGGAGGGTACATCCACATTTTTTTGCTTTTTTGGGGAACAGGGTGGGGACATTTTGTACTCATTGCTGAGCTTCCAAAATGTTCTTGTTTAAGGGGACTGGCTAAAAACCTTGGGATGCCACACTGATAAATTTTATCATAGTCTGGGAAAATCTGTCCTTTTAAATGAGCATATAACTGATACATGATAAGAATTATGTCTATTAACAATGTTCTATATTTCAATTGTGTCATCGGTTATAAAGCATATGTCTGTTTGAAGTGACATAGTAACGAGACTCGGACTCGGCTCGGACTCAACTAGGGTGACTCGACTCGGGACTTGGGACTCGGACTCGACGCAGACTCGAAAAAATGAAAAAAAGTTGAAAAAACCCTAGAAATTTAGAGATTTTAAAGGATTTAAAACTTGTTTCAAGCACCCTTTATTGAATACAACACAAATAAAAGCAAATTTGATCACATACACAAGTATACAATGATCACATAAGTATAAAGTACACAAATTGTAGTTGCGCTGCTGAAGGAAATAGCATACTTAGATATATAAAATTAGTCAAATGTATACAAAACTCATGGAATATGAAATCCATAACATTAAATGTTCCATACAAATATGAAATATCAAAACAATAGCTACGAAGGCGTCTAAGGGTCCTGGATGATGAAAAGTTACTTACATAAGTATTGTAAAATGAAAAGTTTTAAGTTTTTAACTTTAAATTTGAATTTGATAATGAGATACATCTGGATTCTAAAATAATAAAATTTAAATATAAATTTTAAAACAATTAAACGAAAAAGAATTACCTGGCTACATGGAAGGGAATGGTGTTGTAGCACCAAAAGTTTGCATTTGTTTTTTTTTGCTGCATCATGTGCATCCTTGTTCCAACCCATGCTCTCAAGCGATGGTTGGGAACCAGGAGTAGTGCGTGGTACAAAATATGAGTCCATGACATCAAATGTTCCAAACAAATATGAAATATCAAAACGATAACTACAAGTCTATGGCTCAAAGGAGTTTGCATCCTTCCTACGAAGGCATCTAAGGTGGGTCCTAGATGATATAGCAATTGCAGCCATAGTCTCTGCTTGTGACTCCATTCCACACTCACCAACATTAGTTTTGGATGTGTTTGCTCTTGCTTTAGCCTCCTCCTCTGCCATGGCTATAGCCTCAACCTCTCTATCTACCCAATCAACCCAATCAAGGTCCTCATCACTAGCACAAGTATACATCAATCATATAAGTATAACTATAAACACGAATTGTAGTTGAGTTGCTCAAGCAAATAGCACACTTAGATATATAGTCAAAGACTCAAATGTATACAAAACTCATGGAATATGAAATCCATGACATCAAATGTTTCAAACAAATATGACATATCAAAAGATTCAAAACAATAACTAGAAGTCTATGGCTCAAAAGAGCCTGCATCTTTCCTATGAATGTGTCTAAGATAGGTCTTGGATGATGTAGTAGCCATAATCTCAAGTATCAGGGAAATTGCCCTAATGGGGTTGAGAGGTAGTGCCCTTTGTGGGGGTTTAGGCGCAGTGCCTCTAGTGGGGTCAAGGGTCAACGCCCCTCACAAGGGTTTGGGGGCAGTTCCCCCAATGGGGTCAAGGGGCAACGCCCCTTGTGGGGGTCTGGGGGCAGCGCCCCCAGCCCCGACTGGGCCTGCTCCTTGTCATGATATAGGGCAGGGTCGAGGGGCAGTGCCCCCGCCACCAAGCCCAAATTAAGACCTCCAAAACCATACAAACCTCCATGGCATACATCATTTTGCATTCACAATAAGTAAAAAAAAAAAAAAATTAATTTCAAGTGTCATGTAATTTTTTGCACTTTTCAAACCCTGCCTATTGTTGAGTCTTGCTGACGGGACTCGCCTGGACTCGGTGAGTCTAGCGAGTCTACCAGACTCGGCGAGTCCAGTCAGGACTCGGTAGGACTCGGTCGAGTCTGAGTCCGAGCCCCCAGGACTCGGCTAGGGTGACTCGACTCGGGACTCGCCGATTCCTGGCGAGTTTGGGCGAGTCTTGTTACAATTTATTATCTGTATAGCCTTATGTGTACTGTTGGAACTTGGAGCTTGCAGCCTGTGATGATAAATATTAAAAATCGATTAAGGAACAAGTTTTCTTGTCATTGGTGATTGTAAACCCACTTTATTTCTTCAATAAGGAAACAATAATTATTTGAATGCAGATCTAACTGTTAGCTCATGCTTGAGCACACCTGCTAAAGAAAAATCAATATGAACAATGTCCCTAAGAGTTAAAGTTTTGGAAATTATGTTGCATTTTTAATCATGAGAAGCATCATCTTCCTGAAATAAAATGCATGTGCCTATTGCTTGTAGTCAAGTACACAGTGTTATCCTGGATGATATGTACAAAAAGAAGAGATAAATATGTATGTTACTCAATAAAAAGAAAGTGATTTATCTTGTCTGGTCTCGAATGCAAGCTGTATTTGTCTCCATTAGTTTGAAATTCTTCGCAGGAGACCATAAAACAAAACTTACCACGTTCAAGTGGTTTGTTTTGCAGTCTATTTTTAGTTTTTGGTGCCCTTGTCATGCAAACATTATTGTAACATTTTTTGTGTAATGAAACTATAGATCGGCTGAAACTATAAATCTGCCAATCATCCTATTTATGCATTCGTAATAATGTTTTGGCATTCGCTAAAGATGTTGAAAATTGATATTTCAAAAGTATTCTGTGTTTCCAGTAACTTATCCATTTAGCATTAACTGAGAACTTTTCTCAATTCTTCAAGTCTTCGGGAAAGGAGATTTTTTCCTGTACAAATACAATTATACTTCAACTTTTGATTGGATGCCTGCTGTCAAACTTCAAATTTATTTCAACCTATGGTTACATTTTATATACTATTATTGTCCTGATTGTAGAGATCTTTATTATTCATACAGGTTATCTTTACAATATGCATGTAATGTTTAATGATTTTGTGATCTGAAGTTTCATGGCATCTGCATTGTTACATAAATATCTGTTAGCTTGTTAATAGCTTCAATTGCTTTTCTTCCACTTTGTCTTGTCTGGTTTCAACCTGAACTGAGTTTCTTTATGGGATTTCCAGGTTGGAGCATATCAAAATCTTTTTGGATCCTGTAGCATTTTTGTGATAATGCATGTTGTAGCAAGAACAAAATAGCTATAATAATCCTGTAAAGGAAGTGAGCAGATATGTGCATGGTAATCAATTTCAACATTGTTTTTTTATGTGGTTTTGCAGTCATGCAACTCTAGGCTTGTATAAGAAACTATTTTACAGGGCTCCAAAGGCTTTACAAAGGTGACTTTCTCTATCTTCCTAGGGTTTTTTCTATTCATTCTTTGCTTGTACACACTTCTCAAAACTCCTTCAAACAGGAAGGCTAGTATTTTAATACTTGTGTTGAAGATTCACGATTCTTAACATCAAAGATTATAGGATTTCTCTTGTCAATTCACATTGTAAATTCTAAGAAATACAAATATTCAATATTTGCAGTTGAATTTGTTGATGTTGCCATGGGATAGACACAATGTTTAAAATTATTGTAGTGCATATCAAAGGAATTTCAAGGTGATTTAATGTTAAACTTAATTTAAGTTTATTAACCAAAAACAAAGTCTATTTCTTGTGGTAAATATCTTTTACTATCCATTTCAAACACAAAATAGATGGGTGAGAGTTAAACCATAAACCATGAATGAATTTAAAATTCACTTGTAAAACATATGGACAATGAAATAAGAGAGATAAAGACACCTATTATGGTCAAATTTTACCTACAGATAAGTTTTTTGTGTATCTGTTTGAATTGGCATCTAATGTTGGAGGTTACACACCAACCAGGTATATGCAACATTCACATATTAGTAATAAAAAAGAATATAATATTTAAAATAGGTAAGAAATAGCTAAACCAGCAACAAATATGAATAGTATACAAGGGACGCTCAGTATAGAGCTGTTTCTCTACAAGGTTGACAATAATAATTGAGTGAGCTGATTAGATTCATAACGTGTCATCTGTTGTTGAATATTTTGAGTTGATTAGATCCACAGTATGACATCTTGTTTTGAATAAGTTGAGTTGATCAGATCCATAACACACTCTCTTGTGTTGAAAATACTTTCTTCTCAAAGTACATATAGCAGATAGATGATAAAGTGTGAATAAGTTTTCAGAATAAGAACCCACTGAATCCAAATTGATTCATCTGAGGTCAATATTATAAGCATTGAGTGTCATCATAAGGTAATATTCACATAAGTTAAAACTAGACAGAAGAAATAACTCTTCAATTCCTTGGTAGGTTCTATTCTGATGAAGATTGTGATATAATGTTCCACCTATTGAAAACGTGTTCATTGTGTTTTGATATCAATCTACATCTTTCATTTAATTTGCAATTTCTACATACTCTAATACATGCCTACAATGCTTTAAATCAAATTTCGCATCCCTTTAATGTCATCACTGTTGTTCCTCAAATTAATTTCTTTCCAAAGGACTGAGATCAAGTGCTAGTGGAGACTCCACAAAGAGTCGTCTGAGCAGATGAAGTCTACCTGAGGAGGAATAAACTTTGTGAGGCCATCAGATATATTAATTCAGGAAGCACTGAGCACAGATTAGCCTTCATTTATAATGAGATAAGCTTTATCTGAGCAGGCCCTTATCTATTCATCAAGACTTATACTACTTACAGTAGACAAGAACAAAGTATAAAGCATGAACATATGAAGATGGTAGCAAAACTTTATTTCTATGCATTATTGAGTTTAGAATGAAAACTAATACTTAATATGTCAACAAGTATGTAAGAAGATTTAAAATGCACCAAAGATACTTGATGAATCTTTACAATCAAAGCATTTCAGAAAGATGAACACTTAGCACACAACTCTACTAGAGAAATGGAAGATGCTCTTTGTTCATTTATATTTGATAATGGACAATCTCATCGACCTTGTCAACTATAATATCTTACAAAACAGTATTTAAATAATACAATGAGTGACAACTTCATTATTGAGTATGCAAAAACGCCGATTCTACTTAATCTATTGAGACTTGACAAAATAAAGGACCTCAATATTGAGTTCCTTGTCTGACCTCAGACTCTTTTGCAACTAGAAATGGTGAAGACAGGAATACGAAATGTGAAAGGATCACCAGAGAAAAGAATACATAATAATAGTGCTTGACTTGAGACAAGTATCCAAGCCAAAGTTGATCTTCGATGCTCATTTGCTTGACCATTCACCCTGGGTTAAGGTTAGCCCCACTTGTTACTGCAGCCTTTCAAAATTGTTGAGCTGACATTCTATTTGAGTGCTTTGAGAACAAGGATAAGGAAAATACTCCTATCAAGAGGAGAGATGTCATATTCCTATTGTTCTTGTATGTTGTGCCCCAACGAAAATTTTGTATGATTCAAGTCATCAATCGGAAATCCTCATTTATCTATCCTTGATACGTTTCAAAATCTTATCTTCTATGCATTATCTTATTTGTTCTTTTTGCTAACCATGTAGGATCATAAGTTCAAACACTTAGAGAAATCAATGCATCATTGCAAAAAAGAATGAAAGTGTAATGTTCCCCTTTTAGTAGTGATCCTATCAGTTGCTCATCAGCCTATTCCGGAGTCCTGTAGGCTTGTTGAGGTGAATCAAAGGGTTCCAGATTTGGAGGTTTTGTGGTCTTTCCTCAGTATTTACTATTTACAGTAAATACTATTTTTGGCAGTTAGTAGTTGTCAGTTTTCAGCTCATCATGTCCTTTGGAGCAGTTATTCTGAGTTAAGCTTTGGCCTTTGGAAAATATTATTTTGATGAAATTCTTCATTTAAAAGGCAAATTGTTCTAATTTTAAGTTGACCCCTTGGCCTAAAGTGATAACTTAAAGTTGTGTTAAAAGAGGGACTTGAAGGGGGATGCCTTCATGGAGGAATTTAATGTTTTCTATTAAATTATCTCTTGTCTTAAAATGGACGCTATTTTGAGAGGATTAATTCTTTTTTGAAAAAAGTAAAATGTGAGATGGCTTTTGGCGTCCCATCTGAGGGAATTGAATAGTCATCCCTTTCTCTTTAAAAGTGTGGCTTTTCTCCAACATTTGTTATCTCATGTTTATGCTAAACTTATGCTGTCGAAATGACTACTCATTTTGCACTTCGAGGAATGCTGACCTCCTAGTACCTTTTTCAATTTCGTGTTTGCAAGATAACACCTAATTGAATTATTGCTACTTCTCAATCAGACTAGTAGATAGAGTTCAAAGATGAATTTTTGGAGTGTTTTACCAGTTTTGCAGTTGCTGATTTGCACACAGCTGAAAGTCGAATTCAATCACAGCTGAGTGTTTGATTTTTTTTTTGTTTTGGGTATTTGACCAACTCATTCCTAAGGTCTGGGCGACCATCTTCACCAATTTTCAAAATTTAATTTGAAGTGTGGATTTTTAAATATCAAAATCGCCCCTCAAGGAGGGTCGTACCTTTTTGTGTGCATTGGGATTCATGCCATTAATTATTGCTGGTGTTTTGGAGCTGTTTCTTCGTCTCAGCAAGGGCGCCTATCTTCCAATTGATCATTGCACTTGGTTTCATGCAATTCAGAGGTATTTTGGTTGAGTTATGAGCGTTTGATGATTTTCTGTAGTTGCTGATATATCATTTCTAGAATTGCAGATTTCTAAAACAGAGTTAATTCATTTGTTGTTTCCATCTTTCTTCTTCATTTCTCATTATGTTCTAACATGGAAACATTGTATAGCTTGGTGCTTGAAAAATGGTGAAAAAGCATTGTAATTTGCAGCTTTCTTTACTTGTACAAACTGTTAACAGTAGTATTGTTTCAGTTTAACATTGCTGCATTATTTATTTAATTTCACATTAAGCACCCCTGGATGGTATACCGCTAGTGAGGATACATTGAATTATAATCTCCTTCATACCCACTATCAAGTGGTGAATCCCCACTCTTAAGTGGATGCTTGCCGCAGCAGAAAAAGTGTTTTAAATTGTAATCTTTTCCCCCCACTGTTTGGTTGTAGCGTGAAAAGTTCCTTTTGGCTGGTTATCTACCTTTGTTACATTTCAATTCAGCATTAGTACTCCACCATATGTTAGCACCTTGCCTGCCAAAGGATTTTGAGTGCACATTTTTGGTGTCGAGTTTAATCTCTCTCTTTCAGTGTAATCTTTATAATCTTTGATTCAGTAGATCCTAGGGATCCTCTAACCATATGCCACCCCTCCTCCTTAAGTGGTTTTAGGGCGCATTCTTGGTTAGAGTTCTTTCATGCACGTTTTGGGTTATGCTAACCTTAACGGGTGCTTGGTTCAAAAATTGTAAATGTTCATTTAAAAATCAAAAAAATTGAGAGAGTATATTTCAAAAATTGTAAATGTTCATTTAAAAATCAAAAAAATTGAGAGAGTATATTTCAAAAATTGTAAATGTTCATTTAAAAATCAAAAAAATTGAGAGAGTATATTTCAAAAATTGTAAATTTTCATTTGTATATTTCAAAAATTGTAAATGTTCATTTGAAAATCAAAAAAATTGAGAGAGTATATTTCAAAAATTGTAAATGTTGATTTAAAAAATGTTCATTTAAAAATCAAAAAAATTGAGAGTATATTTCAAAAATTGTAAATGTTTCATTTAAAAATCAAAAAAATTGAGAGAGTATATTTCAAAAATTGTAAATGTTCATTTAAAAATCAAAAAAACTGAGAGTATATTTCAAAAAGATGCAACAAGATGCATCAAGCAAAGAAATGCACCTAAACAAAGTAAAATGGTGTGTGTGGAGAGTTTCAAGGATGTGTTGCTGAAGTGAGTGTATCAACACTTGTGGTGATTTTGACACACACCTTGACAAAGAAGCAAAAGATTTTCAAAAATTTCTACAGTGTATTGGCACGTACCAAAAAGCTTAGTTGCACCAATAGAAAGGGTTAGTGTGTTCCACCATGAGTATTGATGCATGCCTAGCAATTGGTATGTGCTTATACTCAACAAATCCTTGAAAATGCAAAAAATGAGTTTGGCTTAAGGAAGAGGATGTGTCTACATGAGGTGTGGAGAATGGAAAACACTTGCACAGTGAAGGATACACACCTAAGAAAAGGATGATGCAAAGGTAGTTTATACGCGTGCGGAAGGGGTTGCAAGTATGTCAATCCAAAGAAGAAAAACTAAAAAATTGTGATTTCCATTGTATTGGTGTGCGTTGAGCCAATGCAAAGAAGGTTTTTTTTTGAGATCTCTTATCTTGTGTAAGGGCATGTTCACCAATGCAAAGAAGTTTTTAAAATTGAATTTTTTATCTTGTGTAAAGGTGCATCATGAAGAAAAATCATGCACTCAAACAAAGGAGTTTTTGTTATAGAAAAAAATCGCCATGAGTATTGGTGTGTGCCTTAACAAGGGATGGAATCTTCTAAAAATTAACGGTTATGAGTATTGGTGTGTGATGAATAGGCAAGACATGCGATTACAAAGGAATTCAATAGCATCTATGTGAACTCAAGAATGCACCTCAACAAGGATGTGCGAAGGATGGATGTGCTAGAGAGGGATAAGGAATACACTTTGCAAATCTAAACATTCTAGCTCATTTGTGCACATAGGAGTGTGAAGGTGCAACAACGAAGACCCTTCAAAATGCAAATGGAAAAAGCTTGGGCATTTCGATGCAAAGGTGGTAATTGGTATGAGTTTTCCACAATCCATGAAATTATAGAATGTAAGCTTTTGGATTAAAAGAAAAAAGCTTGGGCGTGTCAATGTCAAGGTGTCTAATTTTTTTTTAAATTTTTATGACCACTAACACGTGCCTCTTAATAGGTATGCATTGTCACATGATTTAAAACAAACTGTTCGAACGTATGGGCTCACTAGTTAGCAAGTGCACGCCTAACCAAAAATAAAAAAGTTAAAAGAAAATCAGTTGGAAAAAACTTGGGCGTGTCGATGTAAAGGTCTCTAAAATATATATATTTTTCCTATGATCACTAACATGTGCCTCTTAATAGATATGCGTTGGCACATGATTTAAAATAAATTATTCAAATGTATCGGCTCACTTGTTAGCAGGTGCACGCCTAACCAAAGATCAAAAAGTTAAAAGAAAATCAGTTGCAGAGTAGTGGTGCAAGCCTAGATTGTAGGATATGTCAGTACGAAGACCTTTTAAAAAAAAAATTCTTCCTTACGTAGTAGTGTGTGCCTATCAGGTGGGACATGTCGATGCAAAGAAAATTTTAAAATAGAAAATGCTTCTTTAGTGTAAATTGTATTGATGTGTGTCTAAGGCAAAGAATGTGCCAATACAAAGGAGGGTAGTTTTTAAAGATTTGAACATGCTAGTGTATAAGTGCTTGCTTGGACAACGACACATACTAATACAAAGGAGGAAATTTTGTTGTCATTTTGTTAGTGTTCAGGGGCGCATCTAAGCTTAGGTGCATGCTAGTACAAAGCAAGTTATTTTTGTCAGCCCATATTCAGGCATGCTTGATAGAAGAATGACATGCATATACAAACGAGGGATAAATGAGTAGATTTTAAAGGTCTTTCAGAGGGTTAGCCATTATTAGAGAAAAAGTTGTAGAATCATCAAAGTCATCCAAAGTCCCTTGATAATGTGCTATTTTTAGTCGTCACTATTTCCAAAGAGGAGCAAATTTAGGGATTTTCTATTTTTAGCTAGAGCTATTTATAGCCCGTGCAAATGATAATGATAATGAATTTTTTTGGACTTTCTTCATAGAAGAAATTTTATGATTTGTAATTTTGTTTATGATTAAGATAAATTTGTTTTGAAGGGACCATAAATCTGTACATCTGATAGAACAATTCAAAAATCCTACACAAGTAGTTCTCAAATGGGATAAAAACAAAACAACTACAGCCAAGCTGCCAAGCAAGATTTAACATTGCCAAGCACAAAATTAGTTCCCCAGGGTCCAATCTAAACAATGCTAGAGCCTACCCTATTCAACCTCACACCCTTAACTCTAGTGTGCGATTGGGAGACAAATTTGGGAAGACCTTTCTTCCACCTTTGAACAATTGTCCAAGAAATGTTTTCTAAGTCCTTGGACCTAGGAGAAGGTTTTTCCTCAAATTTTTGCTTAGTCCCAACTTGTTAAAAAGTTTCGGTTAGTCAAGTAATTGCCATGTCCGAGTTTTTGGAACTTGCTTGAGAGACTAAAGATAAGTGCTACACAAAGTTAAACATGAATCCTTGTGTTACTAACTTATTTGATTCTCACATACACAACATAATGATTCTAGTTCAAAGTTTGAATGAAAATTTCTACAACACGTCTGGTATCAATTATGTTCTCAAAGTACTTATTTATAAACTCTCAAGAGGTAGCTTTTAGGGATAAAATAATAATAAAATATTCCCATAGAAACACCACTTTAAAGCAATCCTATCCCTATCTATAGAAAAGAGAAAACAAAACTAATTTAAAACAAACTAATTCTAAAACAATTCGTCTAAAATAGACTTTCATCTTTGCTCAAAAATAAACATATGTCCAAAATGGAAATTAGCTGTAAATAACTATTCTAAATCATCAACATCTAATTCTGCACCTGAATTTGACATATCTAAATGATCTGGCAATCTGGGATACGATGCACCATTTTTTTCCCCTTCGAGTCAAACTCTATCCATAGACTCTTTGATTACAGCAAAAAACAGTTTTTGTGCTCTCTCTTCTTTCCGCAATTGCCATTGAAGAAAGCTTCTGCCCTTTATAAATAATATCTGGTATTCAGGCAGTTTGAGTTTGTATACTATAATTCTAATTGAAAATCTCATTATATCTTCCATATTGCTGATGTTGAAGGCAAAACCTCCAAACTGTCATAACCAGCTGCACAAAATTATTCTTCACTACATCCCAGATATTCTCTGTGAATGTGATAGAAGAGGAGTGCTGGAATATAAATATCTTGTTCAACAATTTCCAGTTTCTCTATATTTTCCTTGACCACTTTTATAGCTGGATCTTGCATCCTAAAGAGCAATTTACAACCAGCTATCCATTTACGAACACGATAATTTTCAGCATTAGCTATCACTTTTAATCTCACTAACTCCTACACTCCCCAAAAATCCATTGGCTCTAGGCTGGTCAAAATGCTGCTACACATGGAAATACTGGCAACCATGGAACACTCCAACTCAATGGACTGCCAAATGGTATCTCAGATCTCCCTTAGCAAAATGAATAAATTATCAATTATTTTCAAACCATCATCACAAAGACTTCCAATCCACTGCTGGATTGTCCTTCCATGTGTCACTAATCCATTAAGTTTTTTCTTTTGGTGGTAAACTTTTTCCTGGCTCTTATACTGGATTCATAAGATGAGCAATGTATGCTCTCGATTCTCTATTTTCTTCCTTAAAACTTCCTTTCTCTCCACCATCATTTTCTAACATTTCTTTAGCATTTTCTATGGCAAAGTACAAGAAGTCAATATTTCTTTGCTTGCTTACTGTGTAATGTCCCACCCCAAATGGAACAATCTCTATTGCAATTTTGCTCGATTAATTTTCAGTTTGACACATGGGACATTTTGTCAAACATTATGTATGCTATTGGTCTGTGTTTTCAATGAGTTTCAGATTGCAAATAACATGTAACAGCAATAACTGACTGAAGTTTGCAGAGGTTTATCTGAATGGCAATGACATGAGATTCTGAGTGCTTGCATATACAAATATAATCTCAGATGTTGCTAATTTCAAATGAGGTATTCAATGACTTTGACCATATGAATTGCAATAATATTGAACTCAATCTGCCCAGAATTCTTCTATCATTCAGTGATATATATTATGTATTTGACTGATTGCAAGCTACAGATATTAAGCTTATTCAGGCTGTGCAATATCATTTTCAAAACCCATATTCATGAATGCATATAGCTGAGTTTTCAATGGTTGGTTCCAACTAGAGAAATTACAATCTGCCTTGACAGTAAACTACAGAAATTTCTGAATATTATCAGCAATGCATACTACAGAAAGTATTGGCATTTCATGACATAAATACTAGTCTATTGCTGCTGTAGAAGATTTCAATGTTAGTGCTGGTCTGTATGCAACCCTAGAATGGACGGCAAGTCTGAATGTAATCCCACGACCTCCAAGAAGTGTTACTATGCAGCTATGAAATACACAGTAGGCAGAAATCAAAGGCCACGATCCTGCTAGGGTATTCACGCGTCACCAAATGCTGTCCAGAAGTCATGCCAAGGTTCACAATGATCACGCCCCAGCAGGTAAAATCAATCCTATTGCCCAACTTTGATATGCAGACTGAAATACTTTGAAATATACCACTGGAAATGCCACGACCAAATGTGAAGCTCTTAAATATGGTACTGAATTAACTTCACCTGACAACACCTGATTATTGAATCTCTCCTGCAAATCGATGAAGCACAAGCACAATCCCTGCAATGGAATTGTCTGCAAGCTGGCTTGGGAGATCTTTCACTCCTGTACCGAACTATTCTTCTTGAGGGGTTTTGTCCTCAAAAACCAAGTGTTTCTAGACTCTTTAGTCTCTTGCAAAAACTTTTTACAAATAATTTTCTTAACAATGAATGTGCAAAATGAGCTTTTATTGCCCTTTAATATTTCCATGCTCAATTTGCATTTGATTTTCATTTCATTTAATTTACTTTCATTTCCCACCTTTCATTCTTTTAGTTTTGATGCACAACTTAATAAAATAACATCCCTTTAACAAGTCACTTATATCTCCCTTTTAAATTGGCACTTAACTTTATATTCTAAAGTGCATGTTAAAATCACTTATATCTTTTAAAATATAAAGTCCCCTTTTAATATATTTTAATAACGCATAAAGTTAAATTATTTAATTTAACTTTATTATTTGACGTTATTAATATTAAATGCATAAAACCAATATTAACCAAAATAACTCTAGGATATAATTACACCATCATGCCAAAAGTAGTAACACTGCCAGTTGACCATACCCATGACTCACTATAAATAGTAAGTATGAGCAACATATCCAAGTGACTTACTAAAAATAGTAAGTGTGCGTCAAAGTGTCTAGAATGGTCGCCAAAAGGCACACCACCAATAAACTGGGACACTAAGCTAAAGAGTAGTGAAATAAACACCGAAAGGCCTTTTGAAGAACCAAAGATCACTCTTGAAGGGGTCCCTTGAATACCCTGTTAGCTTATGGGGACCAATTGGTAGACTAACCACTGCGTTTGACCACTGCCTAGGAAAAGGGGACATTATAGTCTGCCCTCCCCAAGATTGCTTGTCCCCAAGCAATCCTCACTTGGATACCTTGGCAGCTCACCTGAATACCAGGATCCTAGATAAGCTTGTAGAATGCCCAACAACATATCCTTTGCATCTGCTGGGTAGAGATAAATCCATACTTAGCATCACTGTAAACAACTAACCCAATGTAGAGCAATCTACTAGACATAGGAATCCCTGGATCCTATAACTAGATTGGAAGTCCGCCAGACTCAACACCTGTTGACTTCCATTGCGCTACTCTGTTATGATCTTCACCATGCCGAGAATGGTGAAGCAACACATCAGAATCCCATCGAATTGTCATGCCACACCTATCACCACTTGGATCTCAACACACCAAAATCTCACATCCATTGAATATGAGGAGATGGAAGTAACTTAAAGTGCCAACATCACAACACCTCTTCCCAACCTCCGCAAATCTCCCAAGGATGTGATTAGTACCCCACATAGGTGCCAAAATATGCATGACAACTCCTAGGTTGCTGATATAAAATAGATCAGCAGCCTCGAGATTGGAAATCCAACCTATGGGAATGCACATGAAACTGTGAGGGTCATAGGGTGCCAGAGTACCAACCCTATGCCACTCCAATGTTGAGGAGATGATGCAACTCTCCTCCAAACTCCCGAACAATTGTTGTCCTCCAAAGATTACGAAAGAAAACCTTGTCCCAATAAATAGAACAACCGTTCCCTACCAACTTACGGAGTAGAACTCCATCACTGCGGGCTAGACTAACAATGCCATCATGCTCACTGAAACCACAAATTCCCTATAGCTGTTAGATTTTTAAGGATCAGATTTAACATAAAGCAGAAATTGCAACACCACATAGAACAATGAACACAACATATACCCTAGGAAAATCCTCTTACTCGAGGGAGAAAAACCCAGCAAATAATCTCTCATATATATCATATAAAAGTGCAGAATACTGCTTACAATCAGACCTTGCACAAGGTTGAGTATATACAATGAATGGAGACACTCCTCCATGAATGGTAACACTTCTCTTTGAGAATGGATCTGCTGCAAGGGAAGGCGAACTGCTGAAGAATGACAAACTGGAATGAATTGAACTTGATAATTTGATGAAACAACTTCACCTTGTATATATACAAAACAAGGTGTCTCTTCATATAGGTCGACCTACTTTAAGAACAAAAAATATAACACATAATTAATAATTAAGGTTGACTTGCCTTGTTAATTATTTATCATTTAATTTTGAGAGAAAGATATCTACCGCCACTATAACATCAACACTCCCTCTTAGCTCGGGAGGTATCTTTCC
Organism: Sequoiadendron giganteum; assembly: GCA_007115665.2. Lineage (NCBI taxonomy): Eukaryota > Viridiplantae > Streptophyta > Pinopsida > Cupressales > Cupressaceae > Sequoiadendron > Sequoiadendron giganteum. The sequence goes on along the minus strand of CM021103.1, from coordinate 340,275,143 downwards.
AGATATCCATGTCATGGATTCTCTCAATATGACACCCACAATGGCTACACCCATTAGTGGAAAATAGTTCATCACAGAGTCTCTCAACGTGATGTCGTCATGGAGTCTCTCAACATGATGCCCACCATGGCTACTCCCATGTGTGGAAAGAAACATGTGCACAAGTGCCCATCATGGAGTTTTTCAACGTGATGTTGTCATGGAGTCTCTCAACATTACATCCACCATGGCTACTCCCATGTGTGGAAAGAACCACATCTCCGTCTCAGAGATGGACAAGGGCTTGCATCTCATATTTCTCCGTCTCAGAGAAATATACACTACAAGGGCTTTCACCTCATACTTCTTCGTCACAGAGAAATATACACTACAAGGGCTTTCACCTCATACTTCTTCGTCACAGAGAAATATACACTACAAGGGCTTTCACCTCATACTTCTCTGTCACAGAGAAATATACACTACAAGGGATTTCACCTCATACTTCTCTGTCACAGAGAAATATACACTACAAGGGCTTTCACCTCATACTTCTCCGTCACAAAGAAATATACACTGCAACAAATCTTCATGATGATGTGACTCCCTTTGAAGCTCCAAGTACTTGCATCAACCTCCTGACTTCCTCGTCCAAGGTTGCCCCTGTTGGTTTGTCAGACTCCCTTTGAATGTTAATTCCTCCTCTTCGAGGACGCTGATCACAATGACAATCTGTATGGGTTTTTCCTCTTCGAGAGATGTCTCCAGCCACCAACTCAGTCCCATGGCTGCAAGCTGTCTCCATTCTTCAGCCTGCCTGACTTCCTCACAAGATGCATCAAGCTCTTCTTCTCTTGAATGCAATCTCTAATGCTTCTCGGTCCATCTTGAAAGCATTTTAGAGAGTTTATTAAAAGTTCATAGAACTCAACTATCCCGAAGAGAAATACCAATGCTAGAAGCATACATGATTCACTATCCCAATGTTATAGCATGAATTAATAACTACATAAAAATTCATGAACATTATTCAAACATGAAATACTTATCTCGTTGAAATCAAAATCTCCTTAAGTGTTGCACTTAAATGCTTTTCAGGTCTGCACTTATCTTTCTTGAGATCTGCTCATATGAGCATTAATTCTACTCTTGAATGTTGACTCTGCTTAGTACAGCCTACAGAAACAACAATTCCTTCTCACATATCTCCTGTGGAGAAGTCCTGTGCCAAATATGCCTTCAGGCTTTCACAAATTTCCATTGTAGACTCCTTTAGACCATCCCTTTGTAGAATTCAAAGACACAGCATCGCAATCACTGCCAAATCCTGTTTTCAGAATCCTACAAGCAGGTCTCCAGATAGTCTGCCAACACAATATCAATAGCAATCCTCCAAGCAAGCTAACACCTCTGCCACACACAAAAAGTGCATTGAACAGTAGTGCTCATTGACAAGCAAAATGTGACCTAGGTTATCACGCACAAGACGAATGATAACCACAATACCACAATTAATCTTAGCATATTTTCAGGTACTGCAACTTATACTTAGCTTCCTGGATTAATCTTCAACTTACAACCCATACCAAATCCAATTTGAGGTATGCTTCAATCAGAAAAGAACCTTTGACGACTTCCTTTCAAGGGTCCACATCAACTTCCAAATGACCCATTCAAGTTCTCGAAAAAGCTCAATACAGTATGAGCCAAGTCCTCGACTATGGCGAATTTGAGTTGACTTCTGTAATCGTGTAATTACTATCACTTCCCTTTGTCTACAGTTCCTCTTAAGATCTCCCTTGTCACCAAATCCATTCCACGTCACCCCCCTATACTCCAACACCCAATACGCAAGAAGCAGTAATACAGAGAATGGAAATATAAGATCGGAATAACTCGACACAATGCCCGTCGAATCATCGGCTTGTATGCATTCCTCTGCTCCTATGCAATCAGACAGTGAACAAAGTATTATTGTGATTAGCCAGGCTATCACACTTCTTCGACTGTGCAAGAAATGAAACCAGACTCCTTTAATGATGGCAGAGCCATCCAAGAGATAGTATTAGCAACACAATGACGACCGCCCTTGATAGACACGTTCCCGTCAGATGTCTTACTAGTCGACAACCAAGAAGACGTGTATCATTCCTATCAGCATAACTCCTTATGCTTGACAGTAATTGAATTAAATAATGATTCCATCCAAGCGTAGCATTGTCTTTGGCAGCGGCGGCTTTATGATAGTTAGTTATGCCACAACATGAAATATTAACTTCGAAATGTAAAGCCCGGCATCAGGTCATTTGAAAGCTTCCACACAATGTTATTGATATGATCAGCAATAACTATAATATTAACACCCTCACTAGAATATACATACATTTAGAAGGCTCCCGATGTATATAGCGATTAGTAATCTTCAAGACTTGCCCAATACAAAAAATAACTCCAGGGATAATTGGCATCATGAGAAGTTTAGTCCTCCACGACTTCTTATTTGACACATACGATGCCTTTCAATAAAGATTCAACTACGAACTGAAAAAATCTCAATAAATCCTTCGCCTGGTCAACTTGCAATGATGCTCAGACAAATCTGATCGGATTTTCATGAACCCGCTCTGATACCATCTTAGATTTTTTGGGATCAGATTTAACATAAAGCAGAAATTGCAGCACCATATAGAACAATGAACACAATAGATGCCTTGGGAAAACCCTCTTACTCGAGGGAGAAAAACCCGACAAATAATCTCTCATATATATCATATAAAAGTGCAGAATACTGCTTACAATCAGGCCTTGCACAAGGCTAAGTATATACAATGAATGGAGACACTCCTCCATGAATGGTAACACTTCTCTTTGAGAATGGATCTGCTGAAGAATGACAAACTGGAATGAATTTAACTTGATAATTTGATGAAACAACTTCACCTTGTATATATACAAAACAAGGTGTCTCTTCATATAGGTTGGCCTCCTTTAAGAAATAAAAAATATAACACATAATTAATAATTAAGGCCGACTTGCCTTATTAATTATTTATCATTTAATTTTGAGAGAAAGATATCTCCCGCCGCTATAACATCAACAATAGCCACGCCTCCAATGGAAATTCTTGAAACAAGGAAGTTGCAAACTTTGCCAAGGACTCATTTGCTTGATGAAAATTTGATCCTTGACCTTGTAAACAACCATCTGAAAGTGACAATGTCAGATACCTGTAGTCTTTGGTGTCATCTTTCGGAGATGGAAACACTCCATCCCACAATGGATGATATGAATCTTGAGCCAGCCCACACCTACATACCATCAAATCATCTGTGTGTGGACTAAAAGAGAAGTGATGAGCACTCCTTACTATGTAGTCAAGATGGAATACACTTGCTTGCGCCAATGGTTGACTAGCATAGTCATTGGGAACACACCCCTCATCACTCATCACCTGAATCAGGACATGGCTCACGTCTTCAATTTTGAAGGGTAGATTGGGTAGTTGCTCTGCAAGTCCTCTCTGCGAACCCAATAGCAAAGTCCCTATCTGATAGCAACTGGAGGTATTTTGACCTAATTCCCTCTAGGGCACACATGATAGTTTGCAGACTAGATATGGAACTCTCAACTACTATCTCTGTCCGCCTTTCCTCCAATTGTGCTGACCACAAGAGGTACTCCACAAACTTGTGTGTGCTGTGGAAAGGAGTCAAGGTTTGGACAACCCTATCCTCAGTGACTATCAGCTGTCCCTTGAGTCCCAATGACTCATTAGGCTCATGCCTACCATCCACCTTGACCAATGCATTACCCGATATGTTGGCAGATGTAGGAGACATGCTCCCACTAGTAGACGCCCTGCAATCGTCATGCAAATAAGATGGGACAGTGTGATGATTCAACATGCTAATTACAAAAGACTGCCTCCTCAGCACAAGACTCACCAATAGAAATCTCTACTTTGCCAATGTAAAGACTAGTAACCCTGTCACGTGCAGGCGCATGCAGCTCATTGCTAGCTATTCCACAAGGTGTATGCATCTCTGCCTCTATCATGTCTGTATCTCGAGCCCTCAATTGGCTCTCCCACAAAGATGTCTCATGATCCCTGTGATACAAGCTGTGTATAACCTCGAAAATCTCAGAATCATACCGGTCCGCAATCTCATGCAAGTCTGAAACCTCCTCAAGCTTGACCATCATAGGGGGTTCTCCCCTCAAACCACAAGTACCACTGTCATCCGCAGGTGTCGTGGAAGCCTTGGAAGACTAAATTTTTGCTATGGATGATGTTAATTGAGCCAAGCTCAATTCGTCATAGAGCTCGCCTATCTGAATCTCTGATTCTTGAAGGGCCTTCTGAGTGCTCTTTAGAGAACCTTCTGTAACCTCAAAGCTCATAGGAAAGCTTGTCAACCTCCTCTTTCCTTTCAATGCATCAAAGTAGGTCTCACGAAGCATGAGTAGGTGATCTCTAGCTGAGAGTAGATGTAGGTAGTTGGTCTTCATTACCATGAATGCCTCTCTGAGTGCATGGAAACCTACAAGGGAAAGTCCTTTAGGATTTTTTTTATCCCTGAAATCCTCCAACAATACTTTGCCATTAGCTGAAGAGTGTCATCAAAGTGTCTAATGGCTGCAACAATCTGGTCTTCATTCACCTTCAGTTGTGCTACCAACTGATTCGACTCCTGGGACCCATCACCCTTATGCAAATTTTCTGATTTAGGATCAGCACCATGCAGCATTAAATCAGATATTTTTTCAAGGTTGGTATTAACATCAACTGTGTGAACAACGCCATCCCTATGCACAACTGTATAGAATTTACGACAGCAGTATGGTCAACAATAGATCTATCCCAAACAAGGTCCTCCATAGGCTTGGCTTGAGGCTCAAACCAAACACCACCCGTAACCTCATCATGGAGATTAAATGTAGAACCGTCATCATTAACTGATTTGAAGGTTCCATCATACTTGCTCACACTGCGCCCATAAATAGGCATTGAACCATGGGGCGTATTATACTGAAAACTGATCTTGTTGCCTGTTGCAACATCTTTCCCATGACTGAATTTTGCACCTTCAAATGAAGTTTTTTCCTCAAACATCCTCCTAATGTACTTTACCAAACCAATCTTTCCAGGACTCAAGATAACAACTAAGTTGAGAAATTCATTAAAAGAAACTTGTGTTTCAAAGCCATTTGGCATGCTCTGGTAGTCCTCAAAGAGTTGGATGGCTTCTTGTTGATAACCTTCCCTGATTTGTTCTTCACCCGTGTGGTAACCCATTGTCATACTCCGAATATTTTTTGATTCACCCAACAAGATGGCAGGAAAACTGTACTCTGATACCACTATAATGTCCCACCCCAAATAGAACAATCTCTATTGCAATTTTGCTCATTTAATTTTCAGTTTGACACATGGGACATTTTGTCAAACATTATGTATGCTATTGGTCTGAGTTTTCAATGAGTTTCAGATTGCAAATAACATGTAACAGCAGTAACTGACTGAAGTTTTCAGAGGTTTATGTGAATGGCAATGGCATGAGATTCTGAGTGCTTGCATATATACAAATATAATCTCAGATGTTGCTAATTTCAAATAAGGTATTCAATGACTTTGACCATATGAATTGCAATAATATTGAACAACTCAATCTGCCCAGAATTCTTCTTTCATTCAGTGATATATATAACTGCAATATATTATGTATTTGACCGATTGCAAGCTACAGATATTAAGCTTATTCAGGCTGTGCAATATCATTTTCAAAACCCATATTCATGAATGCATATAGCTGAGTTTCCAATGGTCCGTTCCAACTAGAAAAATTACAATCTGCCTTGACAGTAAACTACAGAAATTTCTGAATATTATCAGCAATGCATACTACAGAAAGTATTGGCATTTCATGACATAAATACTAGTCTATTGCTGCTGTAGAAGATTTCAATGTTAGTGCTGGTCTGTATGCAACCCTAGAATGGACACCAAGTCTGAATGTAATCCCATGACCGCCAAGAAGTGCTACTATGCAGCTATGAAATACACCAGTGTTCCACGGAGTTTCCTGACGGGGACAGGGGACGGGGGGATAGGGGGTCTAAGTTTGGGGATGGCAGGGGGACGGCAGGGGGATGGCGGCGGGGGGACGACGCTGATATACATATGGTACTTGAATAACTAGTTATAAAAAGATGTTTAAGAATAACATTTCAAATTAAACTTTGGTAAATTAGTAAAATTGCAAATACTAACATTTTAAATACTTGAATACTATTACTAAAAGACTAAAAGTAAATAAAATATTAAAATTTGACAAATGAAATTGTCGAATTTGAGATTTCTATTATATGAATATCGAAAATATGACATGTCACATCATAATATCATATCATAAAGATGATTACAATGAGTAGCATGATACATTGATATCAAAATAAGTACAAAATGCAAAAATGTAGTGAAGGGGGGCTTCTAATCATCCCCAAACTCACTCTTTCATTCACTCTTCTTACTGGTTTTCCTCTTCTTCACCTAGCTGTTGCAAAACATCAAATGGCATATGTGAGCAAAAAAATGAAGAATGAGAGTGTTTTGTTTAGCTTATGTTTTGTGGGGGACACCTGGGTGTCTTCGAGACGCTCGAGGGACGGCTAGAAGTCACCGAGACGTCTCAGAGACATCCAGGCGTCCCTGTCATTCCCTTGGAGTTTCCCAAGTCCCGGTGGCAGTGGGGGGACGGTGGAGGGACGTTTCTCAGCCGTCCCCAAGTCTCTAAAACGTCCAGGTCGGGGGGACGGCTGAAATTGGGGGGGGGGGGACGCGTCCCCGTGGAACACTGAAATACACAGTAGACAGAAATGAAAGGCCACGATCTTGCTAGGGTATTCATGCCTCACCAAATGCTATCCAGAAGTGACGCCAAGGTTCACAATGATCACATCCCAGCAGGTAAAATCAATGCTATCGCCCAAATTTGATATGCAGATTGAAATACCTTGAAATATACCACTGGAAATGCCACGACCAAATGTGAAGCTCTTAAATATGGTACTGACCAAGGTATTTCAGTGTGCATATGGTACTTTGATATGCATACTGAAATACCTTGAAATATACCACTAGAAATGCCACGACCAAATGCTATCCAAAAGTGATGCCAAGGTTCACAATGATCACATCCCAACAGGTAAAATCAATGCTATTGCCCAACTTTGATATGCAAACTGAAATACCTTGAAATATACCACTGGAAATGCCACGACCAAATGTGAAGCTCTTAAATATGGTACTGAATTAACTTCACCTGGCAACACCTGATTATTGAATCTCTCCTGCAAATCGATGAAGCACAAGCACAATCCCTGCAATGGAATTGTCTGCAAGCTGGCTTGGGAGATCTTTCACTCCTGTACCGAGCTATTCTTCTTGAGGGGTTTCGTCCTCAAAAACCAAGTGTTTCTAGACTCTTTAGTCTCTTGCAAAAACCCTTTACAAATAATTTTCTCAACAATGAATGTGCAAAATGAGCTTTCATTGCCCTTTAGTATTTCCATGCTCAATTTGCATTTTCATTTCATTTCATTTAATTTACTTTCATTTCCCACCTTTCATTCTTTTAATTTTGATGCACAACTTAATAAAATAATCCCTTTGAAAAGTCACTTATATGTCCCTTTTAAATTGGCACTTAACTTTATATTATAAAGTGCATGTTAAAATCACTTATATCTTTTAAAATATAAAGTCCCCTTTTAATATATTTTAATAACGCATAAAGTTAAATTATTTAATTTAACTTTATTATTCGACTTTATTAATATTAAATGCATAGGACCAATATTAACTAAAATAACTTTAGGATATAATTACACCATTATGCCAAAAGTAGTAACTCCGCCATCTGACCATACCCACGACTTACTATAAATGGTAAGTATGAGCAACACATCCAAGTGACTGTGTGTCAAAGTGTCTAGAATGGCCTTCGGAAGGCACACCACCAATAAACTGGGAGTCTGGGACACTAAGCTGAAGAGTACTGAAATAAACACCAAAAGGCCTCTTGAAGAACCAAAGATCACCCTCAAAGGGATCACCTGAACACCCTGTTAGCCTATGGGGACCGGTTGGTAGACTAACTAACCATTTCATTTGACCACTGCCTAAGAAAAGTGGACATTTCATATTGTTCCTAGGTTGGCCTCTGAAAACGAAATCAGCAATTTGTACATCTTGAATATTTTTTTTGTGAGGAATGGTGTTTTCAGCAATAACATGCCCTTACTCATTCTTTCTTAATCTTCTTTGTCATTTGATTTTCTTTGTCCTTTCATCTATGATTAGGTTTGTGACTGCACTCAATTTAAGTGGTTGTGCAACCACCACTCTTCTTTTCTTGTTCAGATTTTCTTAGATCCATTCTGCATTACATGTACTTGGTCCTAGAACCTTTCATAGCTGCGATTTCTTCGCTAGACTGAACAATTGGAGTAGGAGATATAAGATTAGGAGATTTGGGAACTGCAGGAACTATCTTTGGATGGATATGAGTTGGAGCCAGAAGCTTAACTATGGCTGCTTCAGGAATAGGAGAATTGTTCATATGAATGAGTGAAGGAGATGTCACCTTCTTAGCAACTAGTTTCAACTTTTCAACACTTGAATTTTGCCCGGCTTCTCTTAAAGCTTTCATCTTTTTCTTCTGATCTTCAACACTTAGAACAGCATCTCGTCTAACAAGAGCTGCCCCTATACTCCTATTTTGTTGTCTTGACCTTTTTCTTTGTGGCACTATCTTTGCTTGTTCTGCCAGCTTCCTTTGAAGGAATCCTCTAGATTTGACCATTACTACTCTATTCATCCAATCCTTGAAATGCCATCCCTGATTAACCAATTTTCTGAAAATCTGTTTGAAAAAATCAAGTGTAATTGTCTTATTGTCCACATCGTGGCAAAGTGTATGTGCCCAGTGCTAATTAAAATACTTCGAGGTAAAAGTGTGACCTCTACATGTACCAATTGACAAACTTCTTATGTTCCTGAGGATACATTTTCCTCATTTTTTTATTGGAGCATAGTTTTATAGAGTATCGGTGCTTTAACTTTTGGCAAATATCTCTCAGCAAATAACTTATACTCCTTTCTGGTGAACTTCTACAGCAATACTTTATAGGTCTCATTGATGGGCACTTACTAGAATTCATAACCAGTTCAGATATGGTCATTCGCTCATATATTTGTGTCTAGCTTATTAAAAACAATAGCACTATTTTTAAGAATAATGAACTAATGCAGATATGCTCCATTCTTCAACCCAAACATCAATTATATAATGCTTATATTGCCAAACATATTCCTGTTGATAGTAACTGCCGTTTGTGACAGTATAGCCTGTTATGTATGCCTGCTATTTAAGCACCCATACAATTTATTTTCATGATCATCATCGCTATCATGAAACTGGTGGAAAGCTCTCTGAACATCCATAGACATGCCATTTCTTGTCAAGTATAACGCTGTTCTTATAACGTCAGCATCAATATGCACCATGTTTTCTCTTCATTGTTCACATGGTTCTCAACTTGGCTTGGTAATATTGGATTTACAAAAGCCTAAAGGTGGAGATGAAGAATCCAAAACTTAGCTAATTTCAGGGATGTCCACTTCAGGATTTATTAGGATAGGTATCCAATGTTGTGTCAAAAGCCAAATTTGATCTTTTTGCTACTAAGACAATATTTACACACTTTTTAACCAAAAGAAAGGATTTTATTAGGCTCATTCTTTTCTGCACAAGGAGATACAGATTGGTTGACTAGACTAAGGACAGTATGAAAAATAGGAGCAGTCAGATGCTGACAATTGTAACACAAAACCCCCGAATTACAGTCTATTCCTTAAGATAAAGCATGTAAATTCTAGATAATATAATCCATTTTAATCTTGTAATCTGATAGGTGGTGTCATAGGATTTAAAGCAAGCAGATCTTAGTTGTCTGTAGGATAATTATAAGACCTTACTAAGCATCTGTGCTGTGATTGAGTTCTTCTCTTCTACATTAATTTGTATCTATTATTTCGATACCAAGATATATCTAGTGGACCACGCTATAAATTGCTAGAACCTAGATATGTTTTATGTGAAGCAAAGTTAAGCAGAAATACATAAATAAGAATTAACACTTACAGAATGATGCATATGAAGGATATTAGAACTGCACTGTAGAATATTATTAATTTGAAACTTATGCACATGACATTTTCTCAAAGGAGATGAATAGATTTCTATCTTTGTCCTGCTTATACTATGTAGTATATACTATCTAGATATTTATACATAATTGTATACTTCAATAGAAGGTTGAGAACTGTAATGGAAGATGAAATGGTTGTGCTTTCCTTGGTGAATCTTTGCCTTCTGTTGGTTAAGGTTAAGCCAAATCAAAAGTAAAGGTCAAATCTGACCCTTGAGTAATATGCGGTGCTCTATATGACGGAATGGGAACAAGAACACTGTCGGCATTTTGGGTTACTGCATTTGAATTATCATGCTCTGTGGTTTGGAGCTTAGGTGTTTGGGAACATGATACATGTAGCACAATGTAGTCAAGCTGCCAAAGTTTCCTTGTGCCACAGGAAGAGTTGGTGTGGGGTATCTGGTAGAGCAGTGAGTTAGAGAATGGCTAGGTAGAAATAGAATACTGATATTGGGGGTACCTTGAAGCTTAGAAGTCTATGTAGTGCTGCATGGAACATTAAAACTGTTTGAGCATTACTTCAGGCCATGATATTGGGCTCGGTGGTATTATTGGTGGTGTTTATGAGCCGCTAATTGTATCAAGTTATCAGTAATATTCACATGAAAAATATTAACTCATTAATATTAATGTCACTAGGAGACACATATTCTTAGAATCGGAGTCTAATATGTTTGAATATTTTTTTGAAAATCTACTTGAATCCATTAGAAATTTCTTAGCATTGCCATGTTTCCAACAAAGCATTTTGTCTGGCACACGATGAATAAGTGCAGCTCATAGTAAAACTTTGGTAGTTATTGAAATTGAATGTATGCTCTTCAACACCCTTTGAAATTGGTCCAATTGCAAACTAAGTTTTAAATTTGAGCTGTTTCCTATAGCACATTTTGCTTCATCAAGTTTAATATCTGCTATTGGAAATCACATTATCGTCATAATCCAATTAATTATGGCAAAGCAAAGTGGAATGATTGGAAATTGCTGCTGTCTATACAGGTGGGAGATGTGCGGTCAAGTTAAAGTAGTAACAAGAGTTGATAGTGAGGAGGAATTACTGCTTCTGCAGGTAATATTTCTTCTGTAGCATGAATTTGAGGATTAAATGGCAGTGGTTCTTTCAGAAAAGTTTTTGATTTCTTCAGGCTTGTTAATTTTTCACCATTTCCAATGCGATTTTTCATCTCTTTTAGTTAAGCAAAAATATTTAAGTCAGTTCTTATACTTATCGTTTGAGGAAAAGTGATTTTTCTCTTGTATGATGCATCTGATATCTGACATACAGCAAGAGTTGGAAGATGTCCTCAACTCCAATTCTTGTTCACTTTTTTAAGCTATGTCACACAGTTCCCCAAATTTCTTTGTAAAAATTACAAATTTGGTGACTCAATAAAAATAATAACTCTGTTCAAAATCACCTAGAAATTCATACCAAACAATTTCCAATGTTAGGGTTTTGACATCTACTAAAATAGATAGCATTCCCATTGGTTAGGGATTCTACTAGGGTTTTGCTTCATTTTATTCTATGTTGCTGGTTCTAGTACAGGGTCGGGTACATTTACGAGGTTTTGGTGCACCAGATGGATTTTTTCCCCTTGGGTATGGTATGGGTGCATACAGCTATATATATATGCAAAAAAATTAAAAAATATACAAAATTGCAAATAGTAAATAATGACATTTGAATATTCGATAGTATACTCAATTAAGATTGAAATGAATGGGAATTTGATAGTCTTTTTATAAAGTTTTGTATGTGACTAGTCATTAGCTCAGTTGTTCCTTCAGGGATGACAACTCTTCATAGTTAGAGTGGTGTGCTTTTTGCATTTGGTTGGTTTTTGATATATTTGCTCAATGGAGCTAGCATTATGTTCCTTATATTTGCCCTTTTTGAGTGCTTGTGAGTCATATATCTTTGTAGATTTCTTTTATTAAAATATAAAAAGAAAAAGAAATTTATATCAGGACATCGTCATAATATGGACACAAACATGAGTGGTATGTGTGAAAAATAGAGATGTTATGCCTTCGCTTGTAAGTGTTTTACTTTTCATTTGTATTTCTTGTAATTCCTTTTTCGGTCTTTTAAAAATTTCTGTTGGATGTTTATAGAATTTGATATTGGCTGTATTCAATATTTCTTATGATTGCACTTGAGCCACATCTAGACACGGATACATCTCGAGAGAGAGTATTACACCCATATTAATATTGGATATGCATATACAAGGAGTAGTATGCATTTGATAACATAGATAACTAGATGGTGACAAAATTCATTTAATGTGTTTTAACTCTATTATTTCATGCAAATGGACAAAAGACCTCTTAATTGTGTTAGTGTGATTATTTAGAAATTTATGTACTATTCTAAATATCTTTTCACAAAGGAGGTATTTCATGGTAGCTATGTAATGGCTAAGTAGGTCAACTGTAACGACCGGATCCATCGGTAAAATATTTTTTTTCCAATTTACATCAAAAGAGTAAATAACGTGCTAACAAGTTATTGCAATATAATTTTTCTTTCCTTTATTGATAATAATGAACAAGATATCATAATGAAATTACAATAAAGATTCCATGTTATTACAATAACTTCACAAATACAAGTAATGATAAAACGTACCTTAACTAACTTAGCTCCAATGAGCTTTAGAACAAATAGTAGTAAGAAGGTCCAAGAATCTGCTTTTCAAATCTTTGTACTTCACTAGCCTTCAGAGGAGTAGAAGCATCACTCGGGCGCTTTTCTACCAACCACGGACTTATAATGCGGTCCCCCACACATCTATCATTTGATAGATGGCCCTCCCTTCAACAAAGAGATTGGTAGAGTAACCGATACTGTTAACCAACTGAGCATAGTGGTGTGTCCTACATAACTAGAACCTGTGCATCTGACACTCTTGCTTTAGCATGTAATACGAGATCACGGTGAACTGACAGTGTAATCATCGCCCAGTCTAAGAGGATGTAGGTACATTACACTACTTTGATCAAAGTGTTCAAACAGTATTTCTACTGTGGGTAAACTGTCACATACACTATTTAGGGTCGATTTGACTTAGGGCTATCTTACACTATGCATGGGTCTTTTGTCCTATAATGGTAATCCGTACCACAGACATCCTACCTCAAATTGTACCACTAGAAATGAATCAGAATAATCAAGTAATTCACCTATCCCTCTCCTATATTGGAAATCTTTATCTTAGGAGTAGCTCAACTTACCTAAGTTAATCCAATAACTAAAGTTGAAGAATTTACTTGACTCTTGCCCTCATTTCAATCCTAGTATATGGTAGCTAATGAAAACAATACTCTCCTTCTATGGAGATCATACAATTTATTGCAGAATACAACTAGAATGCAACCAATTCACTTCTTATGTACCAATGGTAAATACAAACATAAAACTTCCTATGTCCCAACATCACTAGTCTAATTATATACCTATGTTGAACCTTACGTACTATAGTTGAGTTTCTCAATAAAGTACTTTCTCCTATCATGGAGTACTTACAGCACATTATAATAGCAGCTCCAAGGTTTCAATACCTTTTAACCGAAAGCAAACAAGCTCAGCAAATAGTATTCGTGCTAACAACTTTCTCTTACTATGGAGATCATTTAATTAATGCAATCTCACGAGTATGCATCTTTTACAACAAGTACCTGCCTATTATACTTTTACAGTATGTATGCATCTTTTAACCTTTCATGACAAGTATATGCCTATTATATTTTCACAGAATGTATGCATCTTCTATGCTCTAAAATGACATATTCACTTATATGCAAGCTAATGTATAGACTATTGAAAAACACCCTTTTTCAACATACAACAACAGTTTATAAAGCAAACCCCTATCTAAACATAGACATTGAACATATGTCCAAAGATTTATAGATGAGATGCATAGAAGAAGAATGGTTAATCATGCCTGGTTCAAGATTTCCCCTGATGATGATGATGTGGTCTGTATTTGCAGCACTTCCAGACTACAAAATTCCTCTGTTCTTGCTATATTTCTCTCACAGAAAATGCTCTCTCAATGTTCACTACACAGCTGGTCAGTTTCTTGACTAAGGCTCAGAGTTATGGTGATTCGACTTCCAGCAGTATGAGAAGATGAAAGTCAGACTTGAGAATAATTCACACTTCTAGAAATTGAAAGCATACTCTTGCAATTACTCAAGCTCAATCTGGCAAAGAGAACAGCTATGAATTGGAGAAAAAATGATCTTAATGAATGAACAGTATGAATGATAATAAGAATGCTAATCAGGATGATAACATAATGCTAATTCGAATGATATTCAAAATGATAAATTCGAATGCAAATCCGAATGGAAACAAAATTGTATAATTCACAGCAGTGAGAAGGCTTTATATAGAACCTGGAAATGCAACACATTCCTCACGGGAAGGCATGGCAAATGACAGCACATTGCCTAGAGACATTCAAAGAGAAACATGGCGGGTTTCTAACCCCTTACTCAACAAAAATAGAAGTGATTCGACTTCATTTTGAGCCAACAAAGAAAGAATAAATCAACTTAGTAAGAGAAATCGCCACCTACAGGAAACTCACCAATAATGGCGCCAACAAGAAAATGATTCATCCTTTCAGGAAATGGTCATGGCTAAACTCATAACACCTAATCTCCTCACAAGCTGAGTCACCCCTGTTTCATAGTTGAGTCGATTTCTTCTTCCAGGCGAAGCACACTTCTCAGTTGCGCGAGTTCATTCTTCCACCATTTTTCATATTCACGGGAAAACTCAGTTTTTCTAAATATTTAAAATCTGACTTTATAAAGTCTAAAGTTTAAGAATCGAGATATTTCCTTTTGTTGATGAATGGTAGCTTCGGTCAGTTATGATCTAGACTATGCTTCAGAATAATCAAATTAGGAGAATAAGTGAAATCGAATTTACAAAGCATAGATAGAAATTCGATATATTAACAGATGTTGAAAATCCGCATTTAAATATAAATCGGAACTTACATATATCCGCCACCTTTTGTTCTGTTTGTGTTAAGACACTAACGAATTGGTATTAGGAGTGTAGGGACCCGCGGGCTCTAAAGAGACATGTCTCTTGAGCGGTCTTGAGACACGTCTCTTAGAGGCGGGTCTCCTACATACATAAGGCGGCTTCCTCATTGATATGCAAACATCGAAATCTATTAATGTTCTGCAATCAGCACATTCGACATCTAGAGAAGAAATCTGGAAAATATCTTTGACAAAGTTAATCAGACCTGTTTCATATGTTCGATCCTCAACATGGTATTAGAGCCACGTCATAACAAGTCTGAATCTTCAATCATCCCTTGCGTGAGCATCACCCGAAGCACTTGTTGAAAGCAGGAGAGGCGTCAAAAGAATTTGATAGATATCGAGGGACCCTTTTGGTGCGGGTGGCGAGAGCCGAAGGCTACGCAGCCACTTGCAGAGAGTTTTTGCCCCCGTGGAAATAATGTCGCTTATGGATGATAGCGGTTAATGTTGGATGACTACATACTTGGCGGTGAGATGTCTTCAATCTGGGGAGTGATTATATCAATGCTTTGTATTGGCACGTATTGCTATAGGAGCAAAGGGCGAATATCATTTGCGCCGAAGTTCAAATAGATACGTCTCTTGTAAATTCATATTGCGGGGGTCTCATATGTTCGACTTACAGAAGCGTCTGAGGAATTATACATTGGAAGCGCTAATCTATAGTGACCCGATATCGAGATTGTTTATCTCATCGAGCATTTCAATCGGAATGGACCCCTGGATTACTATCTCATCGAGCATCATTCGCGTGGGAGCATGTGCCTATGTATATTCTGGAATTATTAATTAAACGTGATGACTTCGTAATTTCCTTGTTACGGGGAATTGACTTATTAATATATATCCATTGTCATACCGCTATTGGAGGATATCGGTTTTCTTTGTTTATGAGATTCAGTTCATGAAGCGACACTTCCTGTTGGGTATCGTTTGAAGTACCTTGTCAGGAGATTGTACATTTGTTGATAGTTCATCAACCATACACTCTGTAGAAGGCGTCAATATCCATCGTTTGTTATGATCTATGGTGATCGGCGGAGGACATATCTATTGTCGAATGTCCACAGGAGATATTGAAGCCATTAGCAGAAGCATTTGTGACAGACATATTGTATATCTGTGCGTTTATTTCAAAATGCATGAGGAGACGGCTTAAAAGGTCGAGGTCCGAGGATGAGCGGGACGAAGGATTGTGAGGAGAGAGGGACAAGCGGCTCGTTATCCTTCCACTGCAGGGAGAGGGAGGTTGTCGTTGCTCTGTGAAACCACACAAGACTCTTCTCCCCCTTCGAGGGAGTGCCTCGCAACAACTCTCTACTTGGATCAGGGTGGGCCACACAACATGCCGCACTTCTCCCCTCCTCGCAGACCAAGACTCTCCTTTCCTTCAACATTGTGCGCCCCGCACTCGGGTTAAAGGCTCGCATTACTGAGCTCGGCTTGAGTTGTTGTTATTCTTGGCTATGTGTGATCGATGATAGCGTGGTTGCCTGTGGCGCATTCGGGATAGCTCTTGAATAGAGGCATCTGCAGATTTTATCATGAACCAAACTGTGTTGCCGATTTACATGGAAGCGGCTTAAAGTCTAAAAAGAGTTGAAGACTTATTTGCCAAACCATCGGGGCACTCAACTTCTCCTCTCTTAGCATCGAAAGAAGGAACCATTGAATAACTTGGAAACCAGGAAGGTCGGAGTCTTAATCCTCAAGTCATCATGGCACTAAGGAGCCTGATATTGGCAAGGTTGAGTGAAGGGACCTGTGCTACCTGGAAATTAAATAAGCACTGTCACAGGAGTCTTAAATTTTTCAACTCATGCGAAGGGCAGACTCGATGTGATCGACGCCACTATAAAGGGCGGAGAGAGCAAATATTGCGATTGATCGTTCAGATTCATGACCTCATTAAGGACGGATCAAAATATTTAAAGAGATAAGTATTCTTTGGTCGCTGAGTTATATCATTTAATTTTTGATCTTGTGAATTCTCTTGAATTGTGTTGTGTTCACTAGCATAAGATCCTTTGAAAATTTCATTCATGATATAACTTGTATGATTTTTACCTTGATATTTCTTTGGATAGTTATGAACTATTTATAATCTCTTCTGGATGCTTTCAGGACGGATCAAAAGCATAAGAGATTGTTTACAAAAGAAGAAGAAAATGAAGACTCTGCTTGCAACCATTAGATTGTGTGGATGGCTGAAGTCATCCCTTCTAAGAAGAAGTAATTAGAGCTTCAGAGGGAGTCTCATCTTCACTTGTTGTAATGCTTTGAGATAGAGAAATATGAGGTGAAAGCCTTGTTCATCTCTGAGACTGAGATGAGGCATCATGTTGAGAGACTCCATGACGACAGGTCCTAAGATCTAAAGAGCCCCATGCACCCGCAATATGGCTTAAGGGGGAGTGTTGGATATAAGCCACACTCGGACTAATGATGGGCTGGCCACAAGAGGCCAGTAGCTCAGTTAATAGAGCACTCCAGCTACAAATGGAAGGTCCTAGTGAATGCTCTAAGCCAGTTCATGTGCGAGCCAAAGGAAATTCACCTTATGGTTGTAAAGCACATAATGAGATAACTTCAAAGCACCATTGGATTTGTTTAGGCTAGGAGTATAACCGATCAGAAAAGCACATCAGGATGTTGCTTCAGTTTAGGATTGGCTATGATCTCTTGGATCTGCAGAAAACAGTCTTCAGTGGCACAAAGCTTGACAGAAACTGAATACATTGCAGACTTTATGAGGGCAAGAGAAGCAGTTTGACTTCGTAAATTGCTTGTGAGACTCCTTGATCTAAGCACATTGAGATCCCCTACCATTATGAGACATGGTAGAAAGGAATGTGACCCAGTTGGAATATATTAGTTCAAAAGTTTAAACAGCAGACATACTCAACAACTTCTCTCCAGAGTTAAGGTTAAACTCTTCGGGAAGAAAACTTGGTATGTAATTTGATATTATGTTTGAAATTCAAATTTGTTTATAAGTTGTACTAATATATAAAGATGTTTAATGTGTAAACTCTTTTGTCATGTGTGTGACTCCATGACCTTATGGGCCTACTACCCTGTGTGTACATTACTTGTAAATTGTAAAGTGACGACTCTACAATGATAAACTATCATGATAGATATCATGTGACTTGATATCTGTGGACATGTCATGATAGTATCTCTTGGACACCTTGATGGATATCATGGGACTTGATGTCATCTGAAGATCATTGTGATCCTTAAGAGATAATCATGGTGGATATTTATATATCGTGGATATGCCATGAATTATGGTAGACATCATGTGACTTGATGTCAGTGCACATACCATAATGAAGATATGTTAATGAAGAATGTCATGTGACTTGACACTTTCAGAAGCATACCATATCTTCTGATATCACAAGTTAGGTGATATCAATTTTACTTGATAGAAGTTACCTTCTCCAGTTGAAGAGGGAGTGTTGAATAAAGAAGATGTGTTATGAAGAATGTCATGTGACTTGACACTTTCAGAAGCATACCATATCTTCTGATATCACGAGTTAGGTGATATTACTTTTACTTGGTGGAAGTTTATTCTCCCTAGCTAAGAGGGAGTGTTAATAGAGTTTATCTTCCCTAGATAAGAGGGAGTGTTGAATAATGAAGATGTGTTATGGAGAATGTCATGTGACTTGACACTTTCAAAAGCATACCTTATCTTCTGATATCACGAGTTAGGTGATATCATGTTTACTTGATGGAAGTTATCCTCCCTAGTTAAAGAGGGAGTATTGCATAATAAAATGAAGAATGTCATGTGACTTGGCAATATTGAGAAAAGCATACCATGTCTTCGATATCACGTGTGAAGGTGATATCTTCACTTATTTGATTTGAAATATCTTCCCTAGCTAAGAGGGAGTGTTGATGAATGGTAGCTTCGATCAGTTATGATCTAGACTATGCTTCAGAATAATCAAATTAGGAGAATAAGTGAAATCGAATTTACAAAGCATAGATAAAAATTCGATATATTAACAAATGTTGAAAATCCGCATTTAAATATAAATCGGAACTTACATATGTCCGCCACCTTTTGTTCTGTGTGTGTTAAGACACTAATGAATTGGTATTAGGAGTGCAGGGACCCGCAGGCTCTAAAGAGACATGTCTCTTGAGCGGACGTGTCTCCACAAGTGGAGACACGTCTCTTAGAGGCGGGTCTCCTACATACATAAGGCGGCTTCCTCATTGATATGCAAACCTCGAAATCTATTAATGTTCTGCAATCAGCACATTCGACATCTAGAGAAGAAATCTGGAAAATATCTTTGACAAAGTTAATCAGACCTGCTTCGATCCTCAACAACTTTTAACTTTAGTCAAGTCCATACTTATTCGATTTATTTCATGATGGAAATAAGAAAGGTCGATTTCCATAATACTTAGGAAATATTCGATTTCCTAAATATGTGATGACAATTAATCAAAGATTGATTTCCATTTAAATATTAAATATTAAATCTCTTAAAGGAAATAATTCGATTCCAACTATGAGAGTTTAATATTAATATATATTATATTATATATATATTTAATATAATAAATAATATACATATATACTATGTCACAGAATTCGGCGAACATCAACCATGAAATTCGAATTTGGGCGAATTTCAAACATTTATTTAAAATTTGTTAAAATTCGCCCTTTGTTCGTACGGAAAACGCGTCACATTTTTTTCATTAAAATATATTTTTTAAAGTGTTTTTTAGGGTTTTTGAAAATATTTTTAGGGTTTTGAATCTGTTTTTTTACAAAATGTTGCTTGCGGGTCCTGTAAACACACAATCGAATCTGTTTTATTTGATCTTTGGGCGTGAGGTTTCCAATCTGTTTCAATTGATCACTGAGCGTGAGTTTGAGAGTCGGCATTTCATCCCTGTGTGACTTCATTTCCCTCGGGATTGTGGGTTGCACATCTTCATTTCCCTGCGAGGCCGTGGGCTGCACATCTTCATTTCCACGACTTGGGTGTGCTTGTGCAGACTGCGCTATTCATTTCTGCCGACTGTGGTGTGCTTGTGTGGGTTGCATCTTCATTTCTGCCAACTTGGTTGTGCTTGTGTGGGCTGCTTGTCTTTGTTCCCTGCAATTTTTGAACTCTTGCCACCGCCACACAATTCTTTTGTTTTCTGCCTTCTTTAGTTTTCTCGTGTCTCTCTCTCTTTCCATTTTTGTTTTTATTCGTTTCTTTAGGGTTTTTATTATCTATAAAATTTTCATATAGTTTTTAATTTATATTTATTAATATATGTTATAACTTATAAATTAAATTTTATTAAAAAAAGTTATATTTATTATTTATTAATATATGCTTAAATTTTTAATAATATAGAACTATGAGAGTAGTGATATGATCAAATAATATTATAATCTCCATATAATATAATTAACTTTTATAAAATTAAATTGTTAATGGTAAATTTTATTTTTATTTAGTTATTAAAAAATTAAACATTTATTATAATTAAATTTAATATTATTTAATTTTTATTTTTATAATTTTTATTTTTATAATTTTTATTTTTAATATTATCATTTAATAAATTAAAATGTCATATTTTAAAGTATTCAATTTAAATTTTAAGCTATTTAAATCAAATTTAACTAATATGTTAAAATTTAACATATTTAATTTAAATATAACAACTAAATTATTTTATATATTCAATTAAATATTGTTTTATTTTAAAATTTAATATGTTATAATTTATAAACTATAAATTAAATTTCATTAAATCATCATTTTATAATGATTTCAAATCTATTTAGCAATGTTCAACTATTTTGATAATTTTGTGGATATATTACTTATATTTATAAAAATAAAAATAAAAATAAAAATAAAATTACATAAGGCGAATTTAATCCAAATTTTTTACTTTTTGAATTTTTTCCATGCCGAACTTCATTCGAATTTCAATGTTGCCGAACTCGAATTCGAATTCGAACCTTGCGACTTAGCATATATATATATTTATTTAATTTGCCCCAAACAATATATATATATAATATTAATATATATTTGCACACACACATACATATTCCATTATAAGCATATCGTAAGCTAGTTAGCATATCCGATATGTACATATATACATATATTTGTATATGTAAATTTGTCAGGTAATAATAATATATAATATTATTAATATCCACACATTACCAAACATGTGCATATATACATGTTTATATGTCCGTATATATTCCTCTATGTGCACATATATGTATGTATACCATATCGATACATCTGTATGGCATATCCGTTAGCCAACTTACGCTTGTATCGATATGTATATACCTATGGATACATGTATATACTATACACATGTATATATGTTCATTTCCGATTACTTACATCCATTTACGTTACCATCATAATGATCGTAATACCACAAGACAGATACAAAATTAAACATCACTCAAAGCATGTAGAAGTAAGCAAGACTCTTAGTGCAATCGTACAAGCTATGGATGACTTACCTAAAACCCACACAAACTGACTTAGTTCACTCAATTTAGGGTGTGTATGCTTAGATAGTTCACATTACCGGTTAATCGACCAAGCTCCTCTCTCGAGTGATACTTCCCCTCCCCCTGGAGAATGAACGTTTTCCTGTAACCACTAGCACATACCTTTAGCAGTCCTTTGTTCACAACAATAAGTAGTATATATACATACACATCTTTTAGAATAATAATACCATTTATTCACATATATGCATTAGTTCACCATGAATAACATCAAATGAAACAGCGTCAAATGAGATAACATTCACTTTGATAACAAGGTATAAGCATCTCCAGTTTTCACATCACATTCATATTTATCCCATATAGTAGTAGTAAATAGTAAGCTCAAAATTTGGGATGTAACATACTTCCCCCCTTGTGAATCATTGTCCTTGATCATCTATAGCCTTTTAACATACAGTTAAAGTCAAATATAGTTATACTTACAATTCTCAAAACACGTAAGATTTACAAACATTCATCGTATGTAGTAACCTTGTCCTTTCGAGACCTTGCTACGAGTGTCCTCACTATCGCATAGGGAAAACTTGTATGCCTCACACATAATTACTCTCCCAAGAGTTTTATTGCACATACACATCCAAAATAACTATACATGCGCCTAACACAGTGATTGGAAATCATTGGCCCATGAATTTGTCCTTAGTATAATCCAAATAGAAAAGGAATAACGATGTATTGTGCACTACATCGTGGGTTCAATCCTTCTCCTTTTGTATTTATACTTTTAGACAACTCATAAACCGAGTCCGTTCGTCACTCACACATCCATTTTTCCTTACCATAAAATGCTTTCTCTTGATTACTTGTCCATCTCGAGCATATCATTGCTCCTGAACACTTGTCAAATCTTGATACTGCTTCATACTTAAGCTTTTTATCGACCAAGTTTCATTGATCACTACGATCTATTACTCCTTTTTGACATTCTATCAAGTTTATGGTTTACCCTATTCCTAAGCATATTTCAGCTTAATAGAGTTTCCAACCTTTCCTTTTCATAAAATGATCTAAACTTCAATATTGAAGTTAAATCTTTCAAGATTTAGTCTACCATTTTCGCTTACTTGACTTATAATAATATTTTGCACATTTGCTCCACTGAATGTTTCATAGTATGATCATGGTTTACACAACCCTATCATTGTTTGCTAAACTGAAATAACCTTTCAGGATTACTAAGCAACTACTTGCCAGCAATATATTATTTAGGACTAAAATCCTATAAGTCAAGTTTCCAAAAAGCGTTGGTTACTTCGATGAGTTTTTCCACTAGAACATTATGTTAGTTCTACTAACATAGACAGATTGTTCTATCTTGTGTTCTACCATTTTCCTTTTGAAATCTCAAGAGAGTTACATGTCCTACCCATGATGACATCCGGTCTTCATTTCCTGGTATACTAGACAATATCTTGCCACATTTCGTGCAACTTCTTACTCTATCTTTTCCAGGTTATAGTGGTTTCTCATTCGCCAATTCCCTTTGTCATTCTGATGTCCTAATTCTGACATTCCTTTCCTTATTCCTTTCCTGAGTCTTCATAGGTTCTTTTATATCCAATAATAGTCTATCCTTTGACTAAGTGAAAATCTATTTTGATCTCACGCCATCATTAATTCCCATGTAATAATGGTTATAAGTTTTGTGGAGATGACTCCCATTTATCTTAGGACATCCATACCTTGGATTTCTTTTGTCCTTGGATTATTTTTAAAGATATAATTCATCTTTTAACTCAATCTAATTTTTCCGATATAATTTGGTACTAATTTTGAGTATTAATCCATATTCAATCATGTTGATCCCTTAGATGATAACAAATTTAATTGCATACCTAATCGTCAAGCATGAACGTTTCTTGTTAGCTCCATCATATAGGAGAGTCTCAACTTTGATATATCCTTTTTTAGCACAAGTAACAATTCCGATGTTCTTCTTTGTAAGATTTTCAACATTTCTTGCTAAGTGAAAATTCTATGACGTTCCGTCATAACAATAGATGCTTCCTTTTTGAAAGTATTATCTCTTTTAATATAAGAGCTACTCAAAGTAAAGTCTTGTCAGTAATATGACTTTCTTTAACTCACTAGGCATCCCTCCTATGTTTCCATCCATATAAGCTCAAATAATGTACTCATTCGCATGGGCGAATCTCAAACCCAATATTCCCTTCCAATTCTTAGGATAGAGTCCTTATTTATTGACTAGTCCGTTGTTACAGACTTCTCCACTCTATTTGTCCTAGTCAAGACCAAATGTACAACTCA
The DNA here is from genome assembly GCA_007115665.2 of Sequoiadendron giganteum. Classification (NCBI taxonomy): domain Eukaryota; kingdom Viridiplantae; phylum Streptophyta; class Pinopsida; order Cupressales; family Cupressaceae; genus Sequoiadendron; species Sequoiadendron giganteum. Next base: position 340,250,952 of record CM021103.1, on the reverse strand, counting down.
ACCAAATAAGTTATTTCCAACTTATATGTGTTAAAGAGTAGTCTAGTATATAACCCAACTCAATAGGTTAAGTCTCATCCTAAGGTTTCTCTCTTTTTATTTGAAAGAACTTCTTGTCCCAATTAGGTTATTCCAACCTAGGGTTTCATTCAAGAGTAAGGTAATGATCAAGTGATTTAATCATTCTTATTAAGAGATTTTGATGTGGTTCACATAACGTCACATCTTACCTTATCTTTCACTCCATCTCTCTATGGCTTAAATAGCTAAACCTTTTTCATCCTTAGGTCTCTTAGCACATTAAGCTTCATTGTCAAGCCATTTCATGACATGAATATATTTCATATAGAAATAATATCGTTATCTAATTTCTCCATAAAGTGTATAGGAGTATAGAGACACTTTCTTTCAATCACGAGTATCTTAGATCTTTCCTTGTCAATCCCATAGACAATGATCTTCCTTATCATGATCAAATTATCCGCCTATCCTTTTCTAAGGCATTGATAATAAGATCCTTTGATCTTCAAATCATAAGGTATATAGGTCATAGTCCTTAACCTTTCCATTTATCCTTTTCCTTTGTGGTCATAGGATGTATGACTTAATTGTCCTTGCGAAGAAGTCATTAGTTCTTCCACATTTGAGAACATACCCACATTTTTGTTGGGTGGGATACTTAACTCAAGTCAATCCACTCTCTTTCTTCCCCCCTTAGTGTGTTCACAACTTTCGTTCTACTCACGTTGAACTCCTAGCAATTACTTGCTTCTTTGGAAAGAACTTGTCTTTCCTTGTTGTTGACTTTCCATTGTCTTCTCTTGCCTCAAGGCATACCTCAATATACTCTTTCCTAAAGTTTGATTCATCGTTGTTTTCTATCTTGCAGATTTCAATATTTCGGATCATCCAATAGGAGATCTAATGAATAATCAGCAACTTTTAGAAAATAAAAGAGGTGCACTAATATTCCAATTAACTTTTTGGCATCCTTTTTGTAGAGGATAATCCATATTCACAAACCTCTTTTGTTGATGTACTTTCTCAACTCAGAGTGTTGCTTTCCTTGCAACTTCTAGTGTTTTGACACATAGTGTCTTATTGTATTCCATTTCCTTTTGGAAACTCTAGACAAATGTTGATTTCTGCAACATGTTGGTGAGTTCTACTTATAACTCCAACCTACCCAAGTACTATCCAAACTTGTGTTCAAACCAACCTGATTTACCTTTCCAGGCTTCCTTCTCTTAATCACTTTTCAAGTGACTTTATTCCAATGCTTGGAATCTTATTCTCTCATATCCTTTTAGAGATACCAAAGTTGTTTGGTCTCTTTTTCTCTTTTTAAACAAAACTCCAATAATCTCATTGATTTTGGTTGGTGGAATCATGCCCACGTTGTTGATTACTTTGCTTCTGACCATTCTGGTCTTCTACTTTTTCAAGGTACTAACTCTTTTCTTGCAAGATCCTATCTTTACACAAGAGTTTATGTCATGAGTTCTCCAACCCTTGTGGATACCTCCTTCGTTGACATCCTACTTTGACCTAAATTATGCTGACTTGCATACGCATAGATTCGTAGGTGTCTCACTAAATCCAAGAGTTCCTAACTCCTTTACAATTGTAGGTTGCTACAATTAAGGGATTTTTTTATTCCATCTCTTTTTCCTTAGTCATATAACTATACTGTAGGATAAGGTATATACTGGTTATTCCTCCTAACTTTCCTATATGACCTGATTCCATAATCTTTCGCAACTCTAGGTATTGTCATAAGTTGTTGGTTTAGGAATTCCGATTCTAGGGATAATTCTTAACTAATCCCGATTTACATAAGTTACTAAGGTTCTCCTCTTCCTCTTCACATTTCTAAGTTCTTTTCTCTTGCCGTTGTGGCACAAGAACTTTTTAACCATTATCTTTTGATAAGGTTTACGCATTGTTGCGTAATGAGCTCATAGGTTTCAATGCAGAACCCGGTAGCTCTGATACCACATGTAATGACCCGATCCATCGGTAAAATAATTTTTTTCCAATTTACATCAAAAGAGTAAATAAACGTGCTAACAAGTAATTGCAATATAATTTTTCTTTCCTTTATTGATAATATATGAACAAGATATCATAATGAAATTACAAAAAAGATTCCATGTCATTACAATAACCTCACAAATACAAGTAACGATAAAACGTACCTTAACTAACTTAGCTCCAATGAGCTTTAGAACAAATAGTAGTAAGAAGGTCTAGGAATCCGCCTTTAAAATTTTGGTACTTTAGTAGCCTTAAGAGGAGGAGAAGCATCACTCAGGCGCTTTTCTGCCAACCACGGACTTATAATGCGGTCCCCCGCACATCTATCATTTGATAGATGGCCCTCCCTTCAACGAAGAGATTGGTAGAGTAACCAATACTGTTAACCAACTAAGCATAGTGGTGTGTCCTACATAACTAGACCCTGTGCATTCGGCAAACTCTCACTCTAGCATGTAATACGGGATCACGGTGAACTGACAGTGTAATCATCGCCCAATCTAAGAGGATGTAGGTACATTACACTACTTTGATCAAAGTGTTCAAACAGTATTTCTACTGTGGGTCAACTGTCACATACACTATTCAGGGTCGATTTGACTTAGGGCTATCTTACACTATGCGTGGGTCTTTTGTCCTATAATGGTAATCCGTACCATAGACATCCTACCTCAAATTGTACTACTAGAAATGAATCAGAGTAATCAAGTAATTCACTTATCCCTCTCCTATATTGGAAATCTTTATCCTAGGAGTAGCTCAACTTACCTAAGTTAATCCAATAACTAAAGTTGAAGAATTTACTTGACTCCTGCCCTCATCTCAATCCTAGTATATGGTAGCTAATGAAAACAATACTCTCCTTCTATGGAGGTCACACAATTTATTGCAGAATACAACTAGAATGCAACCAATTCACTTCTTATGTACCAATGGTAAATACAAACATAAAACTTCCTATGTCCCAACATCACTAGTATAATTATATACCTATGTTGTACCTTACGTACTATAGTTGAGTTTCTCAATAAAGTACTTTCTCCTATCATGGAGTACTTAAAGCACATTATAATAGCAGCTCCAAGGTTTCAATACCTTTTAACCGAAAGCAAACAAGCTCAGCAAATAGTATTCGTGCTAACAACTTTCTCTTACTATGGAGATCATTTAATTAATGCAATCTCACAAGTATGCATCTTTTACAACAAGTACATGCCTATTATACTTTTACAGTATGTATGCATCTTTTAACCTTTCATGACAAGTATATGCCTATTATATTTTCACAGAATGTATGCATCTTCTATGCTCTAAAATGACATATTCACTTATATGCAAGCTAATGTACAGACTATTGAAAAACACCCTTTTTCAACATACAATTACAGTTTATAAAGCAAACCCCTATCTAAACATAGACATTGAACATATGTCCAAAGATTTATAGATGAGATGTATAGAAGAAGAATGGTTAATCATGCCTGGTTCAAGATTTCCCCTGATGATGATGATGTGGTCTGTATTTGCAGCACTTCCAGACTACAAAATTCCTCTGTTCTTGCTATATTTCTCTCACAGAAAATGCTCTCTCAATGTTCACTACATAGCTGGTCAGTTTCTTGACTAAGGCTCAGAGTTATGGTGATTCAACTTCCAGCAGTATGAGAAGATGAAAATCAGACTTGAGAATAATTCACACTTCTAGAAATTGAAAGCATACTCTTGCAATTACGCAAGCTCAATCTGGCAAAGAGAACAACTATGAATTGGAGAAAAAATGATCTTAATGAATGAACAGTATGAATGAGAATAAGAATGCTAATCAGGATGATAACATAATGCTAATTCGAATGATATTCAAAATGATAAATTCGAATGCAAATCCGAATGGAAACAAAATTGTATAATTCACAGCAGTGAGAAGGCTTTATATAGAGCCTCGAAATGCAACACATTCCTCACGGGAAGGCATGGCAAATGACAGCACATTGCCTAGAAACATTCAAAGAGAAACATGGCGGGTTTCTAACCCCTTACTCAACAAAAATAGAAGTGATTCGACTTCATTTTGAGCCAACAAAGAAAGAATAAATCAACTTAGTAAGAGAAATCGCCACCTACAGGAAACTCACCAATAATGGCGCCAACAAGAAAATGATTCATCCTTTCAGGAAATGGTCATGGCTAAACTCATAACACCTAATCTCCTCACAAGCCGAGTCACCCCTATTTCATAGCTGAGTTGATTTCTTCTTTCAGGCAAAGCGCACTTCTTAGTCGTGCGAGTTCATTCTTCCGCCATTTTTCATATTCACAGGAAAACTCAGTTTTTCCAAATATTTAAAATTTGAGTTCATAAAGTCTAAAGTTTAAGAATCAAAATATTTCCTTTTAACTTTAGTCAAGTCCATACTTATTCGATTTATTTCATGATGGAAATAAGAATGGTCGATTTCCATAATACTTAGGAAATATTCGATTTCCTAAATATGTGATGACAATTAATCAAAGATTGATTTCCATTTAAATAGTAAATATTAAATCTCTTAAGGGAAATAATTCGATTCCAACTATGAGAGTTTAATATTAATATATATTATATTATATATATATTTAATATAATAAATAATATACATATATATATATACTTATTTAATTTGCCCCAAACAATATATATATGTATATGTGTGTGTGTGTGTGTATTATTTTTCTATAATATATATATATATATATATATATATATATATAATATTAATATATTTTTGCACACACATATACATATTCCATTATAAGCATATAGTAAGCCAGCCAGCATATCCGATATGTACATATATACATATATTTGTATATGTAAATTTGTCAAGTAATAATAATATGTAATATTATTAATATTCACACATTACCAGACGTGTGCATAGATACATGTTTATATGTCCGTATATATTCCTCTATGTGCACGTATATGTATGTATACCATATCGATACATCCGTATGGCATATCCGTTAGCCAACTTATGCTTATATTGATATGTATATACCTATGGATACGTGTATATACTATACACATGCATATATGTTCATTTCCGATTACTTACATCCATTTACGTTACCATCATAATGATCGTAATACCACAAGACAAATACAAAGATAAACATCACTCAAAGCATGTAAAAGTAAGCAAGACTCTTATTGCAATTGTACAAGCTATGGATGACTTACCTAAAACGCACACAAACTGACTCAGTTCACTCAATCTAGGGTGTGTATGCTCAGATAGTTCACATTACCGGTTAACCGACCAAGCTCCTCTCTCGAGTGATACTTCCCCTTCCCTGGAGAATGAACGTTTTCCTGCAACCACTAGCACATACCTTTAGCAGTCCTTTGTTCACAACAATAAGTAGCATATATACATAAACATCTTTTAGAATAACAATACCATCTATTCACATATATGCAGTAGTTCACCATAAATAACATCAAATGAAACAACATCAAATGAGATAACATTCACATTGATAACAAGGTATAAGCATCTCCAATTTTCACATCACATTCATATTTACTCCATATAGTAGTAGTAAATAGTAACCTCACAATTTGGGATGTAACATCAACAGTTATGAATGAATACATGCTTTGGTATTGTTTGTAATGAAAGGCTAGAAGGCTATAAAACTATTTTAGTGCTCTCCACTGCTTGGGAAACTCCTTTTAGTTAAATAGATTAAAGAAAGGATGAATGAAACATGGCAATTGTCACGTTGTTTGATTGTTGCCTTCAAAACAATTTTTATGGTTGTAGTGGTGTTATACTTCATGCATTTTATTCACGAGATATATGTGGGCTGTGATTTCTAACAGAATCGGGCAAAGACTTTAAAGTTACCTACACATATTACAATCGATGCTGGCAAAACACAAATCGCTCCCAGTATGTTACTTTAATACCTATATTTGTATACTATTATAGTGTTCCTGGCAACTGTAAGTTTTTCTGAAATAAGACATGAAAGACTGGAAATTAGGAATTGGTTATCATAATGAGGGGGTTAGATCCATGGAAATAAGAAACTGAAAGAGGGTTGCAAACACACACATTTGTTAGTTGGCTTTGGGGTTATGTATTTGAATGCTGCTCATTTGATCTTGCAAGTATTTCAGGCTTATTTATATGAGGTGCCAAAGTATTACTTTTGATTGTTGATTTTTATAAGTTGCAACAAGTTTTTCATTTGATTTTGCTTTGCTTACAGATTCAAGAACTGTAATGGCGATTCTGGGTAAGGTTTCAACTTTTGTCCTTTAAGCCTAATTCTTATCGCACAGGTTCTTATTCCAAAAATTTCCAATATGTTGCTTATTGTCTGTTTATTTGAGCATATGTTTCTCCTTAATCCTTCTCTTAGTCATGTTCATCCTATGAGATTTTCTTGTGGAAAATTAGCCTATGTGTGCACAGTTATTGGTATATAAAATAATAAAGTATAATGCTCATTTAGCCTATTCACATGATTTATATGCTGAATAGATAACATTCTCAGTTTGTGTTGAGTAGCTAATATTCTCTCTGTATTATTTTCCATTTGCAATGTTCCACAAAGTGTGAAAATGGGGGAGTGGAAACAGCAACCATTATATTTTGAAACAGAACAACTTTTATACTTGTCCTAAAAAACTCTATTTACACGTTTAAGAAGTTTGTATGTTCTATAATTAAGTTTCTATTCATCTAGGCTGAAAATATGCAAAGAGGCACCATTGACCAAGCATTTTGAGAATAGAAAGATTTTTTTGGCATATCAAGACAATAGCCCTATGTTTCTTGGGGATACATCCGCACCCCTTAGTCCTCTCTCCAGTTCTCCTTCTGACCTTTCTGATCTGTGTGCTATTTTGCTATTCAATATCACTTTTAGGGTTTATGGGGTACATCTAGGTATCCTCTTCTTGCATTTCTGCATTTCCCTGTCCCCTAAAATACAACTTGGTGGAACATAGGAATATCCCTGAATTCTTGGGGGTGGAATGAAGGATAGGGGGCTATGGGGACCACAATGGTGTGGAGTATATGGGTATGGCTATGGACAAGACGAGACATTAAGGTTAAGTAAACACATAACGTGTAAGGAAAAGAGAACCTAATTAAAATTTATCATGTAAACATGGTATGAACTAACATTCATGACACATAAATATCAAACTAAAAATTGTAGAAACACATCAATCATTGCTATTCTCATCTATACACAGAAATCAAAAGATAGTGATACATCAACACCATGCTATCACTAGTTTATGGTAGACTCAGCGATGCAAAAAGAATTATATTGATACTCAAGATCAAATACTTCGTTCTTGATCCCTTGTCTGTAGATAATACAATGGTGCTTTGGCTTCATGAGTATGAATTCTGTTGTCACTGTCATTGTACTCAGTGCTGTCAAAGATGAGCCTCACCACCTCAACCATGCTTGCCTCCATGCCTGTACCTTAATTCTTATTGCATTATTTAGCATCTTTCAAGCCCATACCAAATGCTATTGGTTCTTGTATGTTCTCTGAAGTGTATTGAGTATAAGATTAAAGGCCACCATGCAAGGAAATTATCTTGTTTAATCTCTTATTGTCATTTGTTTTCTGGTGAGTACAATAGATGAAGATTTAAGTGAATTAGTTCCTCTCAGTAATAAAAGAACTAGCAATATATGGAGATGGGACAATGACAAGTTGGCTATGCGTTAGACCCACTAAGCATACATCCTCTATCATGCAATTAGGTCCTCTTGCACTGTGGTGATTGTATCCTATTTTGCTCCACTATGTTGAAGGAGCTACTTCATTCTGCAAAAGGTAAACCATAAGAGTTTCTGACAATTAATTTTTATTTTGTTTCATTTTCTTTACTCCAGAGTATGGCTCATGGGTGGTCCAGTAGCTCCTTACCATTCCCCAACAAATAATATTTCAACAAATATCCCCACACTATCCCTTTATAGATGCAGAGTATGCACCTCCATCATGGGGACATTTGAATAACATTGTACTGTTAAAATCAGCTCCTATGCATGAGTTGATCTTTGGTTAGCCTGGTTGTGTTGATGTGTCGTGTCCCTCGAAATGGTAGCATTGAGATTAAAGCATCGGAAATAAGATAAACAAAATTGAAAACATTTTGATATTTATAATTATCAAAGATAATATTATAAATATTAAATATAATATTATAATTACCAAAATATGAATACTAAATATTATAATCGTTATAAAGTGAAATACATAACATATTGATATTGAAGATTGTAAGTTTGTAACACATTAAAATAAAATAATAATATATATTGGCCATTTAATAAATATATTTTAAAAAGAAACATTTAATACATTGTCAGCTAGCCAAGAGTATGATTAACCATATTGGGTTTGGTATTTGAAGGAATGTCTAAATAAACAAAGGCGATTATTATTAGACCTAGACGATACTCTCCATTATGATTAAGGCAACAATAAATAGAAAGGCGCTAACTAAAGGGGCGGAAGAGACCACCTTAAAACCTCCACGGGATTAGTAGGCGGTGTCTCTCCTCAGATAACTAGGAACCAATGTTGATCAATTGCATCCATATGAATACTATAGGCAGCGCTTAAAACACTCTTCCGCACAGAGAATTCTAATAGTATCGGTTACAAGTAAACGACTATGGGACATCCTCAATCATCTACAAACGACAAGAGTAATTGATGCCCATGAATAGCCTCCACAATTAAATACAAGTGGATATCAATTGCCTTTGTTAACAATATATAATTGCCATCGTAGGATTATCCACATTACCATCGACGTGTAAGTGGAATTCAATCAAGCCCATCAATGCTAATTAAATAGTCAACATTACTTAAGACAAACAATTAGAATAAAAGGGACAATGATTAATGAAAGATTGTATTAAGGTAGTGATAACATGAGGAGGTGCGATTAGAAGGAATTACAAATGAGAAGACACCTCCTCTCACATCAAAGCGATATAAAAGGAACTAAGATTTATCCTAAAAAGATATCGATGGGGAGAATAATAGAATCTAACACAAAATCATTTGATATTCTCTAAAATCTGATCATCAAGGAGCAGCAAACTGTGTTTGTATTTATTTCTCCTAGGGTGGTCTCACAATACTGGTTTACAATTTTTGGCCAAATTGGACATTGAATTGAATTTTTTTTTAACTAAATCTTCACTTTCAGGCAACTATAGCTGCTAAACCATGAGGAATTTGAAGATGATGCAAACTAGTGATTTGTGACATTTTGTCTATAGATTCTAAATATATTTTTTATTTTTTATTTTTTTGAATTAGATTGCATTTCTTTTTCCACCTCTTTCGAAAACTAGTTTTTATTAGTAAACACTATTTTTAAAGAGTGATGCTCACCGTAAACAACATAACATTTTTTCTATGAAAGATAAGATTCTATTTTTTTCGAATTTAGCTTTCTAACTATGATATCTAGCACGTTCATTTGGTTTCACAATGTTTTATTGAATATTTTTTTCTTAATCAAGTTTTGAAGTCAAACCAATTACAGTTTAGACATAGGCGGATTGTAAACAACATAACTTTTTTTTGTATGTATCGAAATTCAATTTTTTTTTTCAGTGGATCAAGGACATCGATACTTAGTTCAAAAATATTTTTTAGATTTTCTTTTGATAATCTACTATTTTTCCACATGTGCAAAACAAAGAGCTTGATTTTCGACGAAAAACCTACATTCACAAGAAATAAAAAATAAATATAATAATCAAATTAAATATAATTTAAAATTATACTTTTTGGGAAGCTTATAATAAGGACTACATACTTACAATTTTTGTTTTTAAATGAATTTATTTGATCCCCCAAAAAAAAATGAAAAGTGGTTTTTTATCAGCATTTTGATAGGTGTGAAAGAGATTTCGTTATAGGTATAGTTTAAAACTAGTGGGGTTCTATTCAAGGGGGTTTGATCTAAGGTGGTTTGATCATACCCTCTTCAATTGAAATCCTTTAAATGGAACTTTTCAAGGCTTGAATTATTATATTTTCTAAAAAATGTGATTTCAGCAAAAATCAAGATGTCCCAAAAAATGTAAGCCACTATTATGGGATCACCCCCCATCAAGCAACCACGAGGAAGAAGGGAGGAAATAACAAGGAGGGATTGATGGAATAAAGAGGAATAGATTATGAGTCTTAAGTAGATATTAAAAGAGGGGGACAACTAGAAATAAGATCTGTATTCAGATCAACAGATTTTAGCAATGAAATAATATAATATGGTTCGGATTGAGGAATACATCTGCATTCAAGGAAAATTGGGAAATACAATTGGAGTACATATATTGGAATAAATATTATTGGCAAGAATATAATTAGGGAAGTAAAATTAAATATAATTATTAATATATAAATACACACACAGAGACACATATATACATGTAAATTCATATAAAGTGGTTATTGGAAGATTGAAATCAATAATTTATATAAAGCGTATACATATACATAGATACATAGGTATATTGTATACGATTAACAATAATGATGCTTGCAACAGCCTTATAAGAATTTATGATGCTTTAATATAAGTACGATAATAGATTTCTATCTGTTTGATCTATGCTAACGATATCGCTGGAGTGCTTAGAACAGGATTTGGGAAAAGAAAGATAGAAGACATCTTGCACACTAGACTATCAAACATCAAGAAAGAAAAGACGGACTATAGGTCTGCACACCCCGTCAGTACTTAAGGCAATTACAATATTGAAACAAAGGAAAGCATAGTGATTGATAAAGGACAAGGGAGTTTTGTAGATTGATGGCTGTGAGGACTAGGAAGAGCTCCAGCAAATCGAACCCAGGTAAGTGTAAGTATAAATATCTACATAAATTCGATTCTCCCTATATTGCTAAATGTGAAGTGGTGTATGTATTATTGATCTCTATATGGGACTGATTCAATATGTAAGATTAAAATAAGGACTGCATTTTGATGATCTGATTGTAGTACTAAGGGAGTTGTGGGCCTACGAGGAGGGGAAATAGTGTCAAGGTCAGCCTCTAAGTACACCACCCCATGGTGGATGGCTGAGGCCTGCCACATGTGGGCCAAGAGGGGTGTACTGCTCTTGGGCTTAGCAGAAATGACTATCCAGGACACCCTGCTGTAGTTGCACCCTCAACCTCTCAATATGGTTAAGCAATAATGGTTTTGGTACAGGGGAACATCGGTAGGATGCCTCACTAGGCACACCACCCCATATGGATGGCAAGGGCCACATGGGGCCAAGAGGGGTGTACTGCTCTTGGGCCTAGGGTAGAGGGTATCAGACCATTTGTTCCAGGAAGAATGAATTAGAAACCTAAAAGATTCCAATATATTTGTCTCTTGTTATAGGTATTTTCTAACCTATTTGCTTGTCTTAAACAGGTAATTGTATCACTAATCTTACTTTACTTGTTTCTTTACATACTTAAATGAGAGCATCATATAATATTATCTTGTAAACATTTTCTAATTCTATCTTGCAATGACCTAAAAAGTCGTAGACATTCCTAAACCAAATTGATTATTTGAAATTGATAAATTAGGGCAGATTTATGGTTATACCAAAAAGGGGACATCGCATGATGTCTAATCCAGAGCACAAATCTTACATAGTGTATGACTAATTTATATTGTTTTGCATAGCTTAGTGCCATGTGTCGTGCACATACATTCATAGAGTTGTCCATATTGAAAGAATTCATGAAAGAAAGGGAGAACTGAACATGAATAGGGAAAATAATGAAATAACTCTAGCAAGGTTGTGCATCCAATCCTTTATTACTGAGAATGCAAGGTTAAAAGCCTATCTTCTTTATCTTGCATTCAGTTGTCTTGGGTCTCTGCTATGACACCTTCTAGTGGTTGCAGCTAAGAATTCAACTCCAGATAGATACTTATTGAAAACAAGTCAAAAAATCAACACAGAAGTCTCTCTCTTAACTGTAGAACAACTCAACAGTTGGAATGCCAATCAATCTAACTTTAAATATGGATGATTGGCTTGATCTTTTGTCATGTTCAGGACGGGTTCTTTTATGACTTAACTCGTCACTGGCATTGTGGTAGCGAGTTCTTTCATGACTGCTCTCATCTGTGTATTGTTGCTTCGGTGATGGGTTCATTCATGACCAAACCTGTCATGTAAGAATGAGGATAGTTCTGTTGGGCATGAATCTGTATTTGTGTTTTGTATTTATAAACATAGAAAGCCAAAATCTTTCTTAGGCCTCTATCCTTTTTCCCAAGACCATTCAATTAAATTTCCACCTATTTCAGACACCTGTAAATTTTTTCTTAGTCAATTATGTGTCTTGAAGAGAATGTAAACATGAAGTTTAGGGTTTCTAAGCATCATACAAAATGTTAGAGAATTTACATGAATATCAAGACACTAGTGCTGATGTATTATAATTACAACTTAATTACCAACCCTTCCACTTTAGATTACCACTTTGCCATTCTTGTTAGTTGATCCTTGTGTTTAACCTCTCAATGCTCTTGCTTGCATGAGTCTCTTCTTCTGTTTGACCTCACCTTTTGCTGTTGCACTGTTGGGCACATTCAATATCATTTAAAATCCAAGAACGTTGGCTTTTGACCAGGTGTTCTTGTAAAGTATAGCAAGATTGCAAATCCTTCCTAAAGTTGAGTATCTAAATGAAAACACATATCTACTAGGGATCCGGATAATTTAATGAAAGTTGAAGAATCAGAGATAGAGAATCGAAGAATTGCTAAATCTAATAGCATACCAAAGGAAATCATTCAACTCTCAACAAACTTTTTAGTTTTTACAATAATATCAAAATTGGAACAGCAATATATCAGAATTAAATCAGAAACCGATCTGGCATTCAATAAACTATTACTTAATTACAATTGAAATTAACCACACCACATGTAATGTCCCCATTTTTAGGTTATCTTGCATTGCAGTTGGCACTGACCTTCTAGGTTTGTATCAGCCAGTTCAGAGGAGTATTTCGATGTCTCCAGTGTGTTCAGATGGTTTATCAGCGATGCCTGACACTTTTTGGAGGGATTTCAAACAATTTGTCCATACATAATATTTATAGTAAGTGTCAGTTTTGGTCATCGACTTGGCGGTTGGCAGAGTTACTATTTTTGATTAGTCAGTGATTTCTTATTTTAATGATTTCTTGGCAACATAAGGCATTTTGAGTTATTATTTTAAATAACGTTAAAATTTAAAGTTAAATTTAATATTTAATTAATGTTATTTAATTTAATAAAGTTACTTTTATAAAGTGACTTTATTGGCAACTCAGGGAGACATAAGGTGAATTTAAAATTAAATTTGTTTGCATCACCCTAATTAGAGTGTTGAGCTTGGAGATTATAAAAAAGGCTATGGGGGCTCATTTGCTGAGGCTAAAGTTTATAATTTCTGATATTTCTCTATGAGAAATCCTTACATAGTTTTGGAGATTTGGACTTGGTCCATCTCAGCCTTCTTGAGGACAAAAACCCTCTTGAAGAAGCATAGCTACGGTAGTGAAAGATCTACTCTCAGGTATTTCATAGTGCATTCAGATTTGGAGAGTTTGTGACTCAGGAATACTAGGTTTGAAGTTTCAAATTTGAGTTGAATTTTGGGTTCAGCTGCTTGCTTGCTTGCTACATGTTTATTATTTTCAAATGAGTCGTTCAAATCCATAACTGCCAGAAATCAACCCATCTTTTATAAAGTTTAAAAAGCATATCCAAACGATTTTTTAAGCTGGTCGAGGGCTGGAGATTTGGAGCCGTAAGTTTTTGTGACACACAAAGTTAACGCTACAGGACAAAAATCAGTTCAAAATTTGGCGCAAGACTAATAAGGCAAACATTGAAGTATAAGACAAAAAAAACTGGACTCTTTAAGGTGACGTGGGCTTTGTTGCAGTTCGCAGCTTGGGGGTGAATTGTAGAAATGGCGTGGCATTGTTTTGGACTTTTCTAAGTCATCAAAATTAAAATAAGTGAGACATTGTTTGTTGCTTGTCTTCTAGTGGAGTATGAGAGCCGTGGGACTCTAGGAGAAGATAACACAAATTTCAGAAAAGACAAATCTGAGATAAGACAAACAGAAAAAGATCTTTAATCACTTAAAATATTACCTTCATGGGACCATAAAAAGCTGATGCAGCCTTTTAGAGAGTCTCCTACATGCTTTAGGACTCTTAAACAGCATCGACCTGCCTTTAGTGCCACCTACCGGCTTGGGAAAAGACAAAGTAAGGAGTGACGTGGCGTTTGAAGACTGTCTACAGCCATTGCTACCAAACAAAGGAGACAAATAAGGTCAAAAACTACCAAAAGGATGTGCCGTACGTGTTTAGAGAGCGGCTGGTGATGTTACAGGTCAGAAAAAGTAGTATTTAATCTAAATCACTTTTGCTGGTATTTCTGATATAATTTTTGGTCTTGTTTAAAGAAGCATATTAGTTGATGTAACAAACAAGCTTGGGTTGGCATGGAAGTTTATTATGCAAATTTCATTGTATTTGCTTAATATATACTCAACTAACATAAGAGATCAGAATCTGATTTATTCCATATGTATTGTGAATTGGAATTAAACGATCTATATTGTGGACTGAAAATTCTGGGCAAAGTTTGTTAAACAAACTAATTTGCTGAATATTATCACTATGACTTCTTCTCATACTTGTTATGCATTGGTTATGTATTAAAAACTCATATATCTCTATTCATGTATGAGTATCAAAGGCTTCATGAATGCTTGTGAGTTCCAAAATATTGCAAATTGAGACTGCAGAAGAAACATCACATTTCCTTAATGCAAGCAAATTGTTTGACAATATGCCTGAATACTAAACCAATGAAAAAGTGAAATATAAAGTGCAAAAAATTCATAGCAAACAGGGCAGCATACTACAGTGGTATCAGAGCTAAAGTTCCTGCCAGCCTTTGGGTAATTCAGGAAATTGACTTTTTGTTTGAAGCATGGCAACAAAAGATAGAAAATGGTTGGCAAGATTACTCTATGAATCAGGGAGCAAGCTCAGTATTCTATCTCAACCAAGGGATGATGCTTTGATCATATTGAAAAACGTAGAAGAATGTTTGATCCTTGATGAGCAGTCATATTCTGAATCGTTGCAGATAGCTCTTGTTCCTATAGTGACTTCTTTAGGTCCACATAGGTGGTTGAGATATACAGATGATGAGATAAGACTGATGGTTACTTCATGTTTGAGCGAGATCACAAGAATATTAGCACCCCAAGATCCTTATGATAATAACACAATGAAATAGGTAATTCAATTGATGGTGGATAGTTTCCAGGATATTGACAGTATCAAAAGTTCTCACTATTCTAGAAGGGTTTCTATGCTTAAAAGTTAAAACATTTGTAGAAACTAGATTAAGTAACATTATGCTGGATTTGGTAATGAATTGTTTGATCTACAACATGTCTCACCATTTCTTTGCCACAGATAGGAAAGAACATGATGATGATGTTATTGCATCCATGCAAACTATTATGGTATTGACTATTAATGAGAGTGATGATGCGCCTTAGTCTCTTTTTTCTATCCTATTGATTAAAAGGAAGAAGGGGAAACATGGAGTCCTATTAGTTAAAGAGAAATTAGCTTATAAGGTGATTAATCGGTGTGGGAAGAAGCTGAAATCTTTCTTGGATGATGAGGAGCCGCTTTCACAACCAAAGGAATATCCTACACAACAAAGGTGATCACTTGAAGAACAAAGGCATTTACTTGCACGACAAAGACAATCTCTTGTGCTGCAAAAGGAATCTCTTGCGTAGCAACATGGATATCTTGTGCAACAAAAGGCATCCTTTGTGAAACAAGAGGAATAATCTTCTAATCTTGTGCAAGAGCTCCATTTCTTTGTACGTTTAGAAGCTCACAAATGCAACTGTACAAAATAACTTCTCATACCAAATTCAGCATATGGCTCTGCATGGGGATCCTCTATCACA
Organism: Sequoiadendron giganteum; assembly: GCA_007115665.2. Classification (NCBI taxonomy): domain Eukaryota; kingdom Viridiplantae; phylum Streptophyta; class Pinopsida; order Cupressales; family Cupressaceae; genus Sequoiadendron; species Sequoiadendron giganteum. The sequence goes on along the minus strand of CM021103.1, from coordinate 340,234,848 downwards.
ATATAATGACCTTGTCTTTTCTTAATCTCTCTCTATCTTCTCACTTCTAATGCTGGGTCTATTGGTATCCAAAGACTACCTTTGTTGGAAGTTGTCATTGATGTCAAAGTGCTTAGTCAAGATTGTTGAATATTGTCATTGATGTCAAGATTGTCATTGGTATGAAAGAAAATATCTTGAGGGAATTGCAATGACCAAAGGCCGACACAAGTCACAAGTTAAAGTTATTTCCTGTTAAGAAGGCCGACTCTCCTGATGATATTATCGCCCATGTTTGAAGTTATAGATTAAATTCATGTTTTACTAAAGGTAGCGTTGAGTACTATGAAAGGATTGGAAATTGTTAGCATTAATGTCATGTCAAAGAAGGCCAGTATATTAGCATCATCAAATTACATTCAGTGGCTATCATGAAATGTCTTTATTGGAGAATTTTAGTAAAGGATAGAAACAGTGACAAGACCGACCTCCTTTTAAAATCAGCTTTAAAGATTAAAAGACACATGATATAGTGGCCGACTTTATTTGGAGCCAAAGATAGATATCATTATATGTATGACATGATAAGCAACAAATATTATTTGTAAGGACAATGAATAAATTCAGTGAAGTGGATCGATTAAGATGGGTGTAATGTGCAATTTGATTAAGGAGAAACCTTATTAATATATGGAGATGGTACGTATGTGTAGAGGAGGGGGACCAACCAAACCAAGGCTCCAGGTCACAAAGAGCCGAGAGTAGAAGGTTGCCCTAATCTACCTCAAGTTGGACAAGAGTTTGATGTCAAGGATAGAGAATGAAGAGAACTCTCAATGCTTCTGTCACTCTACTAATCTAAGAACTAGGTTCAGACTAAGCGAGTAGATTTCAGAGACCTAGACTATACCCCAGACAACTCTCTGCTAAAGGATAGCAGCACAAGAAAGGGACGATAGTGCGTGCGCTGGTGTCCGTACAGACAAACAGTGTAAAAGGACAGTGAAAGGTACTAAAATCTATTGATGGCTTAGTTGAAGATATTTTAAATGATAACCAAAACACTAAATGATAGAATAACTAAAATAACGAGAGGAATATTATGACAATGATAAGGATAAGAAAAGAGAGAGTTCAACTCACAAAGAGTCCAGTTTGCCGGCAAGCTCCAAATGAGCGAGTACCTACACACAATAAAGAATGGAAAAATGTTGGGGTTGTTTCGGGGCTTGCCGCAGTCAAACCCCCGTTTTTGGCGTTTCCACCTCCACAGACAACCAGATAGATAGAGAGATAGAAATATGATAAAGAAACAATGCTGGAAAGTAAATTACCGAACATTATGAGAAACACTATGCTACTCAAATCCAACAACAAAGTAATTGTAAGAAAGCAATACCACCTTGGACGAAAGGCACTCAAGGCCAATGAGAGAGGAATGCAAGTCTACAACTGTGGCAAAGTTGATGTGGCCGTAACAACGTTGAAAGCAGTCTCGCAAGACAACAAGTTGCAGCTTATGTGGTAGATGTGAAGAATGCTGTGATTGTTGAAAGAGTCGATAGTGTAGCTAGTAGCTTGAGGTTGCAAGAATATGGAGCAAGAATGCCAAGAATGTGAAGCAAGATTGAATGAGTGTGTAGAGGCGTGAAGAAGATGGAATGAAAGTGAAGCATAGCCATTTGAAGATGAATTGGGAGGGAAAGATCCATTCAAAGGTTGGTAGGAAGGCGTAGGGGCATTACATTTTGTCGCCAATGGAGAACATAATGCCTCTGTAGATTCCAGATGCAAGAATCCTATCAAGATGACAGTGCGACGCGCATATGTCCACTCGTCGCGCACGCATCGTCAACAAAAATTACCCCACCGCCATTAAAAAAATGTGCCAAGTGGATGGAGTTTGGATGGGTGATGTGGATTTACATGGTCAGATTTGATTCTTCTAAGGTAGAGGGTGTAAAAAGGGAATTTGCAAGGGTGTGCAAATTCACTCCTATACATTTTGCCCCCCACTTTAGTGAACATGAGTACCAACGAGTGTTCGGTAAAGTAGGTCAAAAAAGTTTCGAGAAAATATACCTAAACCGTTGATGAAGTAGATCACAATCTAGTGTACTCGAAAGGGCAAGGCAAGCAAATGGCTCCACAAGTACTCTCTCCTAAGGAGGATTGAACAAAGTGCACTGGAGGTTTGTAGACCAACGATGGATAGATCTTGTAGGATGTAAGTGCTTCACAAGTTCTCAGACCTGGAAAGAAGGCGCCCTCAGGTACTCACTCCTGAAGGAAGCCCAATGTAGGGGACTCTGCAGAGTTGGATTGGAAGCAGCTTCATAGGCGCACCTACAAAGCAACATGTTAATCCGCAGACAAAACATGTTAGAAGACAAAAAGCCACGTAGACAAGCAAGAAGACAGTCAAAAATTGAAGGAAGAGCTTTCAAAGGGGTCCCTCGGGAACCCTTAAAAAGAAAAGGGGTCCACTCGAGGGACACTCAGTTTGAAAGTGCATCAGTATTTTTCGTAAATCAATTCAACATCAAGGAATCCTTTTGAAAGATTTCACTTCATCAAGGAATTCGAAAGGAAGAAAGTGTAATGAGCCTTGCTGAAATCTGACCTTAAAACACTTCAATATCTACTTTGCAATTTCGCAAACACTTTGTATACAATATATGAAGAGGCTGATATGTTGTTTTTCAGTTTGTTGTTTGATGCAAGAACTAATGCTAAATGATTTTGAAAGCTAAATAAACTTCTACAATTACTATGCAAGCTTCTAAATGAAATACTATGCTCTCTTTCAATTTTAAGTGCATTCAAATGAAGTACTAAGGAAATAAAATGCATCTACAGCCAAAGACATTTTTACAAACACTTGGCTTGCAAACTCTTAATCCGATTACAAAGCTTTTTGATTGCACAATCACAACTATTATTTGATCAACTACTTATTACTCCTCTCCTAATACAATGCTGATATCAAATAGCCAAGACTCTTGGCAAAGTACATTGACATAAAATATGATAGTTGCTGATATGAATGCACACCTACAACTGTAGCTTATAACTCCTAAATACAAGGCTAAATTGAATGATAAACAAAGGAAACCTGGTTGGAATGAAGTCGCCTATGGCTGGAGATGATGGAGCAATCAATAGATTAGCAAAAGGTGCCTCCTTGTAAGCAAATTGAGCCCTTCTTCAAAATCGCCCCTGTTCTGGTTTGTTCTTTAAAATAAAATAATTCCCAATGTTTACAAACCTCCACTAACTCCAAACACCATCAGCAATGACCAAGGAAAGAAGCGCCCCAATCTCCAAGAAGAATCGACGCATATATGAGCTCTAATGAATTAAAAGAAGTCTCCAATGGCGTCCCTGTTTGCTTCAGACTTAGCATCAGAAATTTCCCAATTGAAATCTGTCATTTCCCTTCAAGAATTGATGCCACAAATACTACCCTTCAATGCAAATCATCTCCTATAATTGTAGTCTTCAAAATTGGCCCTTGGCCACTAATTTTGCTCAATGAAGTGACTGAAATATCACCTCCAATCTGCAACCCTTCAAGAGATATTTCACTCCCTCAGTTATGCAATCAATGGGAGTTTTCGTTCCCAAAGATCAATTGATTATCTGCAGACCACTTGGCTCCACAAATGCTCAAGAAGAAATCACCAATCATCAACATCAAATCTGCATGCTCAAGAGTGAGACCTCAATGTCTATTTATGCATTTCCTCTAGAGGTCGGCCTCAACAAAATAATATTATTTTTTGACTTCTAGAAGATTCCAATATATTTTAAATTATTTGCACTTCATAAAATATTAAAACATAATATTATTAATAAAGTGCATCTCAACATCAAATTATAAAATAAGGTTTCCATAAATAGAAATAATAGTGATGTATGATGGAAAACCTTACTCCAATCAAATACTGAGCCAAGTAATCACCAAATGCCTGCCAGATGACTCCCTCACCATGCCTCATTAGCCTACGAGAGCCATTAATAGGCTAATCCTGTTGATATGTCAATGTCAACTAGAAGGGGACATTACAGTCCGCCCCTCCTGAAATTGCTTGTCCCCAAGCAATCTCAACTCAGGATGCTGCAAGATCTCCTCACTCTCCCATGTTGCATCCTCAACTGGTAAGTCTCTCCACTTGATCAAGTATTCCCTGATGACTCGTTTTCGCAAAGTCTTCTCGCGAACATCCAATATAGCTTCTGGCACCAAAATCAGTTTCCCCTCATCATTCAATGGAGGCAAAGTTGTGGAGGGAACCACATGCTGTCCTAATGCCTTCTTGAGGTGAGACACATGGAATACATTATATATGCTACTGTCAGTAGGCAACTCCAACTCATAAGCCACTTCTCCTACTCTCTTGATAATCCTGAAAGGACCATAGTAACGTGGCTTAAGCTTCTCTGCACCGCTCCTTTTAAGAGTGGACTGTTTGTAGGGCTGCAACATCAAGTACACCATATCACCAACCTCAAAGGAGCGCTCTACCCTCTTCTGATCTGCATACTGTTTTTGTTGGTTTTGTGCCCTTTGAATATTCTCCCGTAGAGCCCTCATAATGTCTTGATTATCCTGTAAGAGATTACTAGCACTAGGCACACGACTGTCACTCAACAAGAGATCCAAGAAACTAGGCGCATCGTATCCATACAAGGCCATGAATGGTGTCATCTGAATGGAGAGATGGTAAGTGGTATTGTAGCAATACTCGCAAAGATATAACCATTTGACCCACCCCTTCTGCTGTCCTGCGATGTAATTCCTAAGATACCCTTCCACCCATTTATTCACTATCTCTGTCTGTCCATCGGTCTATGGGTGGTAACTGGTGCTCGGAGAGAGTTCTGCCCCACATAGCCTGAATAGCTCCTGCCAAAGATGACTCATGAATCGGCTATCTCTATCACTGACAATGTTCCGAGGTAACCCATGTAGTCTAAATACCTCCTGGAAGAACAACTCTGCTACTTGAATAGCTGAATATGTAGATGTGATCGGAAAGAAGTGAGCATATTTAGTCAAACGATCTACAACCACATAGATACAATCCCGCCCCTGGGCTTTAGGCAAGCCAGTGATGAAGTCCATCGACAAACACTCCCACTTCCTATCAGGGATTGGAAGTGGCTGTAGTAGGCCTGCAGGGTGTGTCTGCTCCTGTTTATTTTGCTGACAAACAGGACATTCTTTGACGTATTGTAGCGCATCTGATTTAAGGCCCTTCCATGTAAACCTCTCTCGTACCTGTTTATAAGTTTTGAAATAGCCGGGATGTCCTGCCATAGGTGCATCGTGAAAGGCCCTCAGAATGATGATCTTCATTTCTGATCCTGGAATCAAATAGATCCTTCCTTTAAGTTCATTTACAACTGTGTACCGGTCATCCTGAACTGATCCATCAACAATCCCTATAGCCCAACTGTCCTTAACATACTTTGCCATAATCAGGTGCCTCCAATCTTCCACAATCCCAGCCATAGAACTCAAGTGTGGACGTCGTGATAAAGCATCGGCCACAACATTCTGTGTTCCCTTAACGAATGAAATGTCAAAGTCATATGATTGTAACTTACTCACCCATTTTTGCTGACGATCATTAAGATCCTGTTGCCCCAGGAAGTGCCTCAAGCTGTTGTGGTCTGTCTTCACTACAAATTTGCTGCCCACCAAATACTGTCTAAATTTGGCCAATGCATGCATAATGGCCAACATTTCCTTATCATATATGCTATATCCCCTCTCTGGACCGCGAAGCTTCCGACTCTCAAAAGCAATCGGATGTTTGTCTTGCATAAGGACTGCACCAATCCCCTCGCCTGAAGCATCACATTGTAGCTCGAAGGGTTTAGAAAAATCTGGCAAAGCAAGCACTGGGCATGTAGTCATAATTAGTTTGAACATCTCAAAGCAATCCCGCGCCTCTGGTGTCCAAACAAAAACTCCTTTCTTAGTCAAATCTGTGAGTGGTGTTGCATGGCGTAAATAACCATTAACAAATCTGTGGTAGAATCCACACAACCCCAAAAATCCTCTAAGTTGAGTAAGATTCTCTGGTCTAGGCCATTCAACAATTGCCTTAATCTTCTCAGGATCCATACGTACTCCCTTTGAACTGATGATATGACCAAGATATAGTAACTCTATCATTCCTAAGTCACACTTGGACTCCTTGGCATACAAGGACTCTTTCCCCAGAATGCCCAATACTATATCAAGATGTGCTATATGATCATCCCATGTTTTACTAGATACCAAAATATCATGAAAAAATACCAGCACATACCTCCTCAACTGCGAATGGAAGACCCTGTTCATTGTAGACTGAAATGTTGCTGGAGCATTGGTTAACCCAAATGGCATAACCATAAACTCAAAGTGCCCGTAATGGCACCTAAATGCGGTCTTCTCAATGTCCTGTTCCCTAACTCGAATCTGATGATAACCAGACCTTAGATCAATCTTAGAGAAGAAATGGGCACCATGTAACTCATCTATTAACTCATCAATTCTAGGGATGGGATATCTGTTCTTAATTGTTTTCTTATTCAAGAGTCTGTAATCAATACACATCCGCAATGTACCATCTTTTTTCTTAACCAGCACTACTGAAGATGCAAAAGGAGACTTACTTGGTCTAATATGTCCCATGGCCAACAACTCCTTAATTGTCTTTTCAATTTCATCCTTGAGTCGCTTGGGATGTCTATATGGAGTGACTATTACGGGCTTGGCACCCTCCTGCAATTCGATGATATGCTCAATCCCTCGATCTGGAGGTCTACCTGGAGGAATCTCGCTAAACACCTTCGTATGCTTAATCCTTAACTCCTGGATATCTGGATGGTACTCTGGCTTCTGTTGTTCCCCTTGTGTAGGCATCAACACACATTCTGCTGCCCACTCTACCATATCATGTCTCACTAGCCTCGCCATCCTCCTGAATGAGATCATCCTGAAACTGGAATCTCGAATTGCCTTAAGAACATGTGTCTTTCCATCAACCTGGAAAGACATCTCCATCTCTCTGAGATCAAGGGTGAATTTCCCAATATCATGGAACCATCTCATACCAAGGACCATGTCAGTATCACCCATGTTCACCACATAGAAGTCCGTCTTGAACTCATAGTTGTTCAAGCGTATGGGCAAGTCTGGAATTCTCCTATCACATTTGAGGGTATAACCATCTGCAACCTTAACTCTTATCCCCTCAAATTCCTCTGTCCTGATGCCTCTCCTATCAACCAGACGAGCATCAATAAAGTTGTGAGTTGCCCCTGTATCAAGAAGAGTGATTATCTTTTGCCCTGCTAGAACCCCACGCATCCTAAATGAACCATCCTGTTGGATGCTAGTGATGTGTGCATCATGTTGCCTTGTTGCTCCTTCATGTTCCTCTTCACCTTCATGCTTTTCTGCTTCATGATCGGTGCCTGAATCTTCAGAATCAGATTGCTGATCTGATCTCTCTGATTCATAATCCTCATAATATGCCCACATTACTCTATTAGCCTTTCCCTTCGGTCTCAAGGGACAATCATGGTTTGCATCATAAAGCCCTTTACAATAGAAACACAACTTCTTCTTCCGCAAATCATTGAGTGTGTCACGATCCAAAGATGTTGCTGATTTGCCCTTGAAGTCTGGTTTGTTCTTTTTCTTAGTGAAGGAGGTATTATCTCGATATGGAGAAGATCCTTTGGATCCAAACTTATTCGGTGGTGCTGACAACTCCATACTCCTAGCCTTCTTCATAGCCTCCTGAAGAGTAGGAGGATCAAAGGCTTTTATCCAACCTCTCATGGGCTCCATTAATCCTTCAATAAATAATACCACCAATCGTCTCTCGGAGATGTTAGGAACCATCACTGATAATTTTTGGAAATCTCCAATGTAACTCTCCAAACTTCCAACTTGCTTGAGTTGGGCCAAATCTCTGAAGTATGATTCTGGGTCTTTCCTATCAAAGCGTTCCACAAGTCTGTCCACAAACTCTTGATAGGATGTAATCTGATTATGCTGTAATGTTACTAAACCATGATACCACCATTCATGTGCTGCACCCTCCAAATGCAAAGTGGCATACTTGATGGCTTCTTCTTCTGTCATGGGTCGAAGAGCCAAGAAAGTATCCAACTTATGAATCCATGCCTGTGCAGTAATCTTGCCACTACCATCAAACATGGGCAATGTAAGCTTATTAGTAGCTTGCTTAAGATCCTTATTCTTATTCCGAGGTCTCCTCTCCTGTCGAGACCTGTAGTAATCCATCCTTGTTTGTACAAAACGATCAAAATGCATGAGCTCTCGGGCTTCTGGTGTCAATAGTTGCCATTCATCATGAGCAGCCATATATGCATCAGCAAAGGTAGGCTCCTCAACATCTTCAACATTCTCTTCTGCAGCCCGCTCTTCCCTTAAGAAGGTAGGTCGTGATGGCCTATCAGCAGTACAAGAAGTGGTTCTTTGCCCTCTCCTTGATCCAGCTACGCTCTTGTCCTCATCTTGATCCCTGTTATTCCTTGTTCTATTTTCCAAAATAACTTTGTTCTGTTGAATCTGCTACTGCAAGGAAGCTGAAAATCCTTCAAATGCTTGGGCCATTCTTTCCAATAATTCTTCACCTCTATCCCCATTCCTTCTTTCATTTCTAGGAGGATCACCTTCTCTTCTTTCCTCCATGGTGTCACCAATCTCTTGGTGTCTTGCTGCAATAGCTGCTGATAAGGTGTCTTGTTCAGGGTGTGGTGGCCACTGTGTTTGTTTCCTTTCTTCTCTAGCTGTATATCTCTTGGTCCTGTCACTTTGTTGCATAAATGAAGACAAATTCTAACCCAAAGGATGGCAGAAAACTGCTTTGATACCACTGTAATGAGCCTTGCTCAAATCTGACCTTAAAACACTTCAATATCTACTTTGTAATTTCGCAAACACTTTGTATACAATATATGAAGAGGCTGATATGTTGTTTTTCAGTTTGTTGTTTGATGCAAGAACTAATGCTAAATGATTTTGAAAGCTAAATAAACTTCTACAATTACTATGCAAGCTTCTAAATGAAATACTATGCTCTCTTTCAATTTTAAGTGCATTCAAATGAAGTACTAAGGAAATAAAATGCATCTACAGCCAAAGACATTTTTACAAACACTTGGCTTGCAAACTCTTAATCCGATTACAAAGCTTTTTGATTGCACAATCACAACTATTATTTGATCAACTACTTATTACTCCTCTCCTAATACAATGCTGATATCAAATAGCCAAGACTCTTGGCAAAGTACATTGACATAAAATATGACAGTTGCTGATATAAATGCACACCTACAATTGTAGCTTATAACTCCTAAATACAAGGCTAAATTGAATGATAAACAAAGGAAACCTGGTTGGAATGAAGTCGCCTATGGCTGGAGATGATGGAGCAATCAATAGATCAGCAAAAGGTGCCTCTTTGTAAGCAAATTGAGCCCTTCTTCAAAATCACCCTTGTTCTGGTCTGTTCTTTAAAATAAAATAATTCCCAATGTTTACAAGCCTCCACTAACTCCAAACACCATCAGCAATGACCAAGGAAAGAAGCACCCCAATCTCCAAGAAGAATCGATGCATATATGAGCTCTAATGAATTAAAAGAAGTCTCCAATGGCGTCCCTGTTTGCTTCAGACTTAGCATCAGAAATTTCCCAATTGAAATCTGTCATTTTCCTTCAAGAATTGATGCCACAAATACTACCCTTCAATGCAAATTATCTCCTATAATTGTAGTCTTCAAAATTGGCCCTTGGCCACTAATTTTGCTCAATGAAGTGACTGAAATATCACCTCCAATCTGCAACCCTTCAAGAGATATTTCACTCCCTCAGTTATGCAATCAATGGGAGTTTTCGTTCCCAAAGATCAATTGATTATCTACAGACCACTTGGCTCCACAAATGCTCAAGAAGAAATCACCAATCATCAACATCAAATCTGCATGCTCAAGAGTGAGACCTCAATGTCTATTTATGCATTTCCTCTAGAGGTCGGCCTCAACAAAATAATATTATTTTTTGACTTCTAGAAGATTCCAATATATTTTAAATTATTTGCACTTCATAAAATATTAAAACATAATATTATTAATAAAGTGCATCTCAATATCAAATTATAAAATAAGGTTTCCATAAATAGAAATAATAGTGATGTATGATGGAAAACCTTACTCCAATCAAATACTGAGCCAAGTAATCACCAAATGCCTGCCAGATGACTCCCTCACCATGCCTCATTAGCCTACGAGAGCCATTAATAGGCTAATCCTGCTGATATGTCAATGTCAACTAGAAGGGGACATTACAGAAAGCCCCCTCGCAAGGGGAAGGTCAGAACTTTGCCCGTAGGAGAAGGTTCTCCCTCCTTAGAGGAAAGTTTCAAATATTTCTTCTTTACGAACCCATGATGAAGGAAAAGTATTCCGCTAGGGGTCCTTGTTGAGGAATGCGATTTTTGAAAAATATTAAAGATTTTCAAGAAAAGATTCGTTGGCCACCAAATGCATTTTCTGAAAATCGAGGTGATATGATAGCCCCCCCTTAGGATGGTGCGTGATGAATGCAAAGGCACATGACATCCTAAGGAGAGAAAAACAAGAATGAAAAAGCGATGTTGTGGCTTGTGGAACATAACGAGATGTAACCATGGTAATGTTGTCGCACACGCGAGGGACAACACATGAGCACCATAACATCACAAAGCAAGAAAGATAAGTGCAAAGAAAGGAGAGAAAATAACATCATGAACAAGGGATAGAGGCGATCTGATATTTCAGTGTTAGAATTGCTCATAAATATAGATAAATAGATATAATAATATATATAAATGAACTGTCATCAACCCCCTACTATATTAGACCATGTGAAGAAGGCACGTAAAGACAATATGAAGATAAAAAATTGGGTCAACATGGAAGGGACGCCTAAATGTCCCCAACATTTTGCATCGTCCCCAATTGTCGAAAGTCAATACACAATAGAGGAAGAATGATGTGACAAATAGAAGTTTTACGACATAAAAACACTCCTGTATCCAAAAACCTACGAGGGTGACAAGGGTCATCCAAAAACATATAAAACAAGCATGGGGGAACACAATACATAAACACACACAATTTGATCTACAAATAAAGAAGAGGTGCCCCCCTAGTCCTGATCAAGCAAGAGGTCGTTGTTCTCCCAATCTAGATCACTGTATGGGGAGGACGAACAAGCTTGCAAGGGTGGAATATCAAGGTGTAATGTCCCCATTTTTAGCACTACACTTTCCAGTGATTGTTAGCCTATTCCCGGATGTTCGTAGGCTAGTCAGAGGCAGAATTAGGGTTTTTAGCTGCTTGGAGGTTTCTTTTGAGGATTCAAAGGTTTGTATGTTGGAGTTTTGTAGATTGGTTTCTGGATTCCTTCTGGGTTTTCAAAGAGCTTTAGGATGGTATGACATGCATATGAAATTAGGGTTTTCTATTTTCTAGGAGGATATTTAGCAGTTTTGGGGGTTTGCATGTTAGAGTTTTACGGATTGTTTCTGGGTTTTCAGAGAGCTTCACAATGGTATGACATGCAACTGAAACATGTAACTTTTCTAGACTTACTATTTTTAGTAAAATACGATAGCTGCCCGATTTGTGCTTAAAATGAGTTTGGAGTCACTTACTATTTTTAGCAGTATGCTATTTTTAGTAAGTGCTAAGGGTTACTTTCCTCAACTGGTTTTGGTTTTGCTAATGCTAACGCGTGAAGTGTTGTGGCTAAAATTAAAAAAAAATTGTAAGGGGGATATTTCACAAGGGGGAAACCCTCCGACCCTCTCGCAACAAGAGCCAAGGAAGGAGGCCCCTCGAGGTCTTCTCCACTCAGTTCTTGTGGGGTGAACGTTAGCAATGTTGCTAAAATCACCGATAGGATTGGGACTTCATCCATAGAGTTGAACATGCACTTTACAGGGGTGCCATGCGTCAACTTGATGGGCAAGGGAGGCGACGCCTGAGATCCACTGCTAGGCTCACCGAAAGACTCGGGAGTAGTGGTGAACTCCGGGGATGCCAAGGCTTCCTCCGTCACTAGGACACAAGCCAATGCAAAAGCACCCTCTGAAGAAGGCGAGCCCTTCTTCCGACCCCTATTGCAGGCAGGGTTGTCCTCCATCTTTCGCTTCATCGGGGGATCCAAGATCCCCATAGATGAAGCAGAGAATGTGAAGGAAGAGGAGAAAATTGCGACGGACACCACCGAGGTATTTGGCATGTCCACTGGTTTAGAAAACAGCAGGATGTCCGGAAGGGACATCAAAAGGGGCGGCTCGACCGAAGGAGCAATGAATACCTGCATCCTCTTCTGGTGAGGATCATTCTCGCTTGCAACGGGAGCCAGAAGCAAGACTGAAGCTGAATGAATTGAAGCAGAGAGGAGGGAAGAGGACACAACAGAAGGTGCCGAAGTAGAAGTTGTCGACTTTTCCATCTTTTGCAAGGTAGTCTGCACAACGGCCAGAGCCTTCCTTCAACGCTTGTGCTCATGCGCAAGGCGGTTTCTACAACTTCGGGAGCTAGAAGCCGCAAGCTGAGAAGGGATAGAAGACTCCTATTCGACCATTGGAGTATCCATCACAGTCGTTTCCAACGGAGGGAGGGACTCTTGGATGGGAACAGGAGGGAGAGATTGAGAGGATGATGGAACAACAGCGGGGGGAGTAGGCTCCAACGCCTGAACGACGAGTCTCTTCCCATTCACTGCCTTAGAGGTAGGAGCAGTAGGAGGCCGTGGAGGTTGGGACATAGAGGACACTCCATAGGTACCTTCCCCTTACCATACAAAATGGGCTGAGGCATTGTAGGTAAGATAGGAAGTTCGAATGTCGGGCGCTTGGGCTTTCGCCAAGTGGGCACCATCAGACTCTCCAGCAAGTGCCTAGGAGCAGAAGTTGATGGCGTTGTAGCAGGGCAAGAGGAAGCGACAGGTGGAACAACAAAAGAAGAAGAAGAAGGGCCTTGGGCACACTTCTCTTCTTCCCTTTTCTGAGCCAAGGTGGCCTCATGTTTTGCCATCATGCAAGCCCTATGCGAAATAGCATAGGGAGGAGTGTATCTCACCTTAGGCATTATGCCCCCACTCTTGTACTTCACATAGGTTGGATACAAGGGGTCCGTCCTAGGAGAAAGTGGGCCATCATGGGCAGGCCAAAAGTGATCCAGTGAGTAGCTCCCACGTGCAATTGATGGTCTGTAACCGATGTCGTGGACTACATGCATTGAACCCTCATGGGAAAATTTCAGGCACTTATGAACTATTGAGGGAACTGCATTCATAGCCACCAACCAGGGGATGCCTAGTTTTACCTTGAATAGTTTGGACCTCGGGATGATGTCAAAGAGTGCATTTACGGTTCTAGGCCCAACTAGGACTGACAAGGTGATGCAACTGATGGGAGGAACGAAAAGCCCATTGTGTGTACGAATAGTGCTCCTAGATTCGTCATACCCATCCTTATGTAAAAAGTTAATCAACATGATCTCAGTAATGATATTCACCTGACATGTAGGGTCAACGAGAACACTTGTTATGGTGTTTCCATTGATACGTGTGGGGATGTATAAGGGAGATGGTTCTCTGTTGGAGTTCATCAGCAAATCCTACGAGGTGATAGTTATGGCAGGAGATCCACTTGCAGGTTGTGTAGATGGGATGGGTAGATGTAAGAAAGAGGCCATTTCTACGTACACTAAATAGAACTTTCACAGATGCCCCCAAGGGTTTCGTAGTTAGATGGTGAGCCACTAAGGTTTCGTTCTGCAATGCTTAGGGAACCTTCCAGCTATGCCACTAGGGGTCGTAGGTTGGGTTGCAAGGCTAAGCGCCTCACAACACTCACACCCACAACAATCCTAGGATATGAGGAAAGGGTCTTTCAACACCGCCAAATGGAACCAAAATGGTTCACATCAGGTTCACCAAAATGTAGAGGGGGACCAACCACACCAAGGCTCCAGGTCACAGAGAGCCGAGAGTAGAAGGCTACCCTAATCTACCTCAAGTTAGACAAGCATTTGATGTTAAGGATAGAGAATGAAGAGCACTCCTAGTGCTTCTGTCACTCTACTAACCCGAGAACTAGGTTCGGACTAAGCTAGCAAATCTCAAGGACCAAGACTGTACCTTGGACAACTCTCTGCCAGATGACAATAACGCAAGAAACGGACAATAGCGCGATGCGCTGGCATCTCACAAGTGCGCTGGCATCTATATAGACAAAAAGTGTAAAAGGATAGTGAAGGGTACTAAAATCTACTGACAGTTTGGTTGAAGATATTTTAAATGATAACCAAGACATTAAATGACGGAATAACTAAAATAATGAGAGGAATACTATGACAATGATAAGGAGAAGAAAAGAGAGAGTTCAACTCACAAAGAGTCCAGTTCACCAGCTCGCTCCACACGAGCGAGTACCTACACACAATAAAGAAGGGAAAAATGTTGGGGCTGTTTCGGGGCTTGCCACAATCAAATCCCCGTTTTTGGTGTTTCCACTTCCATGGACAGCCAAATAGATAGAGAGATAGAAATATGATAAAGAAACAATGCTGGAAAGTAAATCTTTGAACGCTACGAGAAACACTATGCTACTCAAATCTAACAACAAAGTAATAGTAAGAAAGCAATACCAGCCTCAACCAAAGGCACTCAAGGCCAATGAGAGAGGAATGCAAGTCTACAACTGTGGAAAAGTTGATGTGGCCGCAACGACGTCGAACGTAGTCTCGCAAGACACCAAGTTGCAACTTCTGTGGTAGATGTGAAGAATATTGTGATTGTTGAAAGAGTTGATAGTGCAACTAGTAGCTTGAGGTTGCAAAAATATGGAGCAAGAATGCCAAGAATGTGAAGCAAGATTGAATGAGTGTGTAGAGGCGTGAAGAAGATGGAATGAAAGTGAAGCATAGCCATTTGAAGATGAATTGGGAGGGAAAGAGCCATTCAAAGGTTCGTAGGAAGGCGCAGGGGCGTTACGTTTCGTCGCCAATGGAGAACGTAATGCCTTTGCAGATTCCAGAGGCAAAAATCTTGTCATGACGACGGCGCGCAGTGTAGACGTCCACACACCGTGCGCGCGTCTCCGACAAAAATTCCCCCACTGGCACTAAAAACAAGTACCAAGTGGATGGAGTTTGGATGGGTGATGTGGATTTACATGGTCGGATTTGATTCTTCTAAGGTAGAGGGTGTAAAAGGGGAATTTGCAAGGGGGTACAAATTCACTCCTATATAGTATGTTAAGAAAGGTCAACAATTATAGAAGGCTGTAGCTGTATAAGACAAAAGCATATAAGACAAACATAGAATAAGACAAAAAAAGGAATAAGCCAAAAATAGTCAATAGAAAAGGCATCGATGAGTATTAAAATCAGCAATTAAAAGATAGAAACAAATAGTCAAAAGGCAGCGCTGATATGTGATTTAAAGCAGCGATTCAAGAGAGTTTGAAAGCAATGATTAATTTAGAAAGAAGACAGCGATTAAGGAAAGTGTGCAGCGCTTAGATTAAAGGTAAACAACAATTAGTTTTTGAAGGATAAGACTTATCTCTTTGAAAGAAAACTTCTATTCAAAGGGGTGCAACATTTCATATGGATATAAAATGAAATATCTTATGATATAAGCAGAGATACATATTAAAAAGCAGTGATTAATGTAATGAACATAAGCGATTAAAAAGTGGAATAGATGCACCTCTTGGGTGAAGAGGTATGATTGAGTGGAAATAAAAAGATATATCTATTAGACACACTCAGATCAGCATATGAGGGTTTAAGAGGAAGAATATAAAAGAAGAATATGCTGGTATAGAATATCTTGTAGAGATATAGAGAAGAGATTTATGACAGATCTATAGAGAAGACTTTGTTAGCAGATTTTTAGAGAATGAATAAGTAGATTTAGAACAGACTTTTGAGGAAGATTGGACAGATTCATGTAGCATACTGGAGAGAGTATTTAAGCAGATTTAAGGAGAATTGAGCAGATTTGTGAAGGCTTTATGGGTATATTTATGAAGACCTTTTTGAGCAGATGTGAGAAGTGAAAAATAAAGATAAATCAGATATACACTAGCAGCTTTGTATGAAGAGAAATACATAGACAAGGCAGATTTGTGAGTAAGATAATATATATATATATATGATCAAGGCAGATTTATGAGAAAGGTATATACATTCAAGGCAGATTTGTATGAAGAAATTTTAGAAGAATTATTATCATTTGATAGAAGGAAGATTCGAAAAAGAGTACATGCAGAATTAAAGAAGAAGGGAAAATGAAAGAGATTGCATCAAATTTGTGAAGAAGGCATATATAATCATCATCTATTGAAAGAGAAAAATACAAGAAGGGAGAGAAGAATATTATAAGCAAATTTGTGAAAAGAAGTATATGAGTTGAAAAGATTGATTGTCCATCATCCGTTGAAGAAGCAACATTCAAGGTGGAACATTGTTTTGGAAGTTGGTGCTTCCTAAAGGAGAGATTGTTGTGTCTCGCTAAGTTGGTGCTTAGCAGTGGGGGTTGGTGCCTCTAGTAGGTTGGTGCCTACGAATTGTGGGGGTTGGTGCCTCCAGTAGGTTGTTACCTACAAATTGAGGGGATTGGAGTCTCCCGTGGGTTGGCACATACAAAGTTTGTAAAGAAGAGTTTATATAAGCAATATTTTGCCGTGGTTTTCTCCCGTAAGGGTTTCCAAGTAAATATCGTGTGTTATTGTGTTCTTCTCATGTGCATGATTATTGATGTTGAGTAAATGATGTTATTGTTATTGATCGAGTTTTAAATTGGTAAAAGTTGCATTATACTGATTCACACCCCCCCGCCAAGTATAACCGTGTGCTCATCAACCTTGTGTGGCAAAGAGACTGTATGTGCAGCAAGGAGGGCTGCTTTCACAACTAAAGTGGTACCTTACACAGCAAAGAAGATCACTTGCACAACAAAGGCGTTTCACAACAAAATAAATCTCATGCATAGGAACAAAAATAACTCGCACAAAAACAAGAATCCTTGTGCAACAATAGGAATAATCTGATAATCTTGTGCAAAAGCTGCATTTCTTCTTTGTACCTTTAGAAGCTCACAAATGCAACTATATGAAATACCATTTTCATACTAAATTCAGTTCATTAGTTCATTTCATCTCTTTCTAGTTAAAAAAAATTAATTTATCTATAATAAGTCTAATATAAAGTATAATCACTTAAAGGACATATTAGGATGGAATGGATGAAAAAGTGTTACTCAAGTGTATTTGCAGGTTACAAAGGTATGTCTAGAGATAGAAAAAGGTTATACAATCATGTATATTTCTTGGGCTCATCATCATTTCCTAGCTGAAGGTATTACATGTCCTTGTGCAATCTGGAATACCTTCTCCTTAACTGTCTATCATTTTTGAAATACAAGCTGCCCTGAAGTCATATGGCACTACATGGGAATCCTCTGTCACAATATAACAGCCCTGTCTTTTCTCAATCTCCCTCCATCTTCTCACTTCTGATGCTTGTTCAATTGGTATCCTACCGATCCACTCTGGAATGGGGTACCACAGCAGTGGAGAATGGAATCTTAGCCGTATCCAGTCATGCACTTGCCTCCACACAACCTCCTTATAGAACTCTACCTTTAGTATTGCAGCTTGTAGGTTTTTGTTAGAGAGGGGTTCTTTCTTCTTTAAACATGGTGTAACCTCATTCCATCTTGTCTGGCAACTTGAAGTGGCTTTTTCCCCTATTTCTTCAATTAATAAATCTGTCTCCCTTATAGCTGTTTGCTGCCGTCTTCTTGACTAGCTCCAAATTTGTGCATTTCTCATTAAGTGGTATAATGAATTAATCACTTCTTTTGGTCTGGGAAACTCAGCTCTAAACAAAAGCTTTGCAGAGGTTTTTTTAGCAGAATAGGCTCCTATCTGTCTACTTCTTACTCCATTCTAAAGATACAAACAAAATGCTCTAAGTGCTACATCCCTCACAAAAGGATTGGGATTCCAATTGGTCTCAAGCGGGAGAATGTAATTATACTGGTAGAATTCATATGTCCGATACTTTTCTTCCTTTGAGCTGGAGAAACAGGTATGGCAAAACATTCTAGGTCTACTGAAATCAAAAGGAAAATTTGAGATTAATCTTGTCAGCTGAAATCTATACCATTGTTATTGCAAACAGAGGGCATAAAGGCTGGCTGGATGTCTATATTCTACAATGCGTCCAAATAAGAAGCATAATTCTTCTATTTGTGTCTTCAAAGTGTCCATTCTTCCTCCTTTGCTTTGACCTTATTATCCTCATTTGTTAGCTGCTTTTGCAGTTTCTCTTTTTCTTCTTTGAGCTCTTATTCTTTTTTTTGGCCTGACATATATCAAACATCATTGTTGTTTCATTGACTGCATAATTCCTTGTCATTCCTTCAAGGAATGTTGTGGTGCAGCCTCTAACTTCCACATCCTTTCTTCCATTTGTGCTAGTTGAAACTTTAGGGCTTCAGTCTCGTTTTCCTGTGCTTGCTGTTTGTTGTGCACAACAACCAATTTGTGCATATTGATGGTTGTGGTTTCAGCTGCTCTTTTGTGTGAAGATGTCTATGCCTGCTCCATTTCTTCTCAATGAAATAAGTCAGTTGCATCGCCCCCCTAGGTTGCACAATAGCCAAGTCACATAGGGATGCTTCTGCTTCTAGCTCATCTTGTGCAGTAGAAGTCTTCTCTACAGCTTTTCATCAATTTCAGTTTTTTCATATGTGAGTTGCATAGACACTTCTTGCACAACAACAATCTCTATGTCTGCTGTGGGCATCTCCTCTTCTGCAACAGGTTGTGCAGTCCTTGCAATTTCTTCTGCAAGTGAGTCAGGCTTGATAATCACAACTTCTTGTACAACAGTTCAGGGTTCTCTAGAGCATAGATTACATACTCTCCGATTACTCTCCAAGTAGCCGAGTAATCTCCAAAAAAATTTGCATGCCGAGTAATTTCTGCTTTTACTCTCGGGCAGTATGCAGATGGATTTTCTCCTGTCAAATTATCGAGTAATCGCCACTAGCTCACAAAAAACCTACAAACTTGGCATGTTTGTGTGTGTACAAATATGTCTGTGTGTGTATATGCATGTAAACTTGGCATCCTGTGTATGTTTATAGATATGTATTTGTGCATAGTGCAGTCCTGAGTATACACATACATAAATATCCACACACATTTGCCGAGTATTTCCTAAGTTTTTCCCGAGTCAAAATTCTTGGGCTTGCCGAGTACTATTCGATTCCGAGTATGTAAACTATGCTGTAGATGTTGCTGCTTACACAACAGTTCAAGGTTCCATAGAGGTTGCTGCTTGCACAACGATTGTGGATCCTTCCCCTCTGAATTTTTGAGCCCTCATTCTAGCATGAACCCTGAAGAGTTCCTCAATTGGAGGGGGAGATCTTCAAATTTGTTTCGGGATTGGCTGTGCCTCATCTGCAAGTAGGGAGATGGAATCTCCCCGTGAAAATTTTGGCCTTCATACCCACAATTATTCATCTATAATCATTTGATAAGGGCACAATGGGCTAGAAGCTTTGAATATCCCTTTTGCACTTCCTTTGCTGTTTTCCTTAACAAATTTAGTAGAAAAATGGCATATTAATATCAAATATGTCTCCCATGCCACATGTGAGAGGATTTTGAAATGAAAATCCTACAGAATGTTGCACCTCCCCTCATAGGTAATGTACCTCTAAATTGAACGTCTAGCTATGGCTCTGTTAGACTTGGTTCAAAGAATTCCCCTAGATAAATATTCAGGATTTTCATCTTCGGGAAGAATAACCTCTTTACTGGTCTTGTTTTTATTATGAGCTTATAGCATCTCTCCCAATATATTGGGAAATTGGTTGCATTGAAGATTTGTTCTTTAGAGAGAGTCATCTCTAGGTCTCTAACTTCTGTGATGTCATCCCTTAGAGAGTTGGTAAATTTAATAGCAACATCATCATTTGACTCACCAAATTTTTAAAAGAAATCCAGCCACCACACATTTTGAAAAATATTAGCAACTTTTGGGTTGTTGTGCAACCCATTGTGAATAATTGCTTCTCTCTTGGTGATGTCGCCGCCCATACTCGCTTCTTTCTCTAAAAATGATGGGCATTTAGCCTATGCAAGTCTACAAGATGTTTAGAACAAAGAACTCTGCACTGCAACTTAAAATGAGTGTGACTATCATGTGAAGGATTATTGTGGCACTCATTTTTTTGCTACCTAGCATGTACTTCCGTCATTAATTTGCGTGCCATCATTTCCTATACTCTTCATTGTTTCATCATCATACATGATATACTCCTTCATATGTCCAAAAGATTTGTTTCTCTCTCCACATGATAACTTCTTTATTTTGAAATTCTCCCTTGTTAATGTAATCAAATCTGTTTACTAAAGGGATCCTAATACAATACTAGGATTGAACTAAAGTTGAGAAAAAACTGTATGAGAAACTTTCTAAGACAAGTAATATTTATCCTCTATGTTCAGATTTCCGATTCTTCAGATTTCGATTTCCAGATGTGAATTGCTTTTATTAAATGTGCTGATTGTAGAACATTGTCCGATTTCTATGTTTGCATATCGAATGAGGAACCACCATAAGTAAGGGAGAAGTCCGCCCCTAAGAGGCACGCCTCATGAGAGGACGTGTCTCCACGAATGGAAGCACATCCACTCATGGGACGCATCCTTTAGGTTGCGGTTTGTTTAACAACTCATTTGTTATGTATATACTCACACGTATATAACCTTCTATATGATGGCGGATGACATAAGAGAATTCCGATTTCACATGAATGCAGAATATAATATCATAGGAATGATCGAATTTATATGAATGCTCATAATTTCGATTTTAAATGTTTCCTTTAGAAATATTATAACATGAATGATAATTTCGATCACTTATGAATGACAATGATACTTGCATCACTGTCATTCATATCTGACCGAAGCTATCATCCATTAACACTCCCTCTTAGCTAGGGAAGATATTTCAAATCAAATAAGTCAAGATATCACCTTCACACGTGAGATGATATGTTTTCTCAAAGTTGTCAAGTCACATGACATTCTTCATAACACATCTTCATTATTTCAACACTCCCTCTTTAACAAGGAAGAATAACTTCCAAAAGTGATATCACCTAACTTGTGATATCAGAAGATATGATATGCTTCTGAAAGTGTCAAGTCACATGACATTCTCCATAACGCATTTTCATTATGGTATGTGCACTGACATCAAGTCACATGATGTCTACCATAATTCATGGCATATCCACGGATATAATCATCCACCATGATTATCTCTTACGGATCACAATGACCTTCAGATATCAAGTCTCATGATATCCATCAAGGTGTCCAAGAGATACTATCATGACATGTCCACAGATATCAAGTCACATGATATCTATCATGATAGTTCATCATTGTAGAGTCGTCACTTTACAATGTCAAATACAAGTGTTCATTATCAGAAAGATCGTCACCTTTCGATAATGCACACAGGGGGAGTAGGCCCATAAAGTCATGGAGTCACACACATGACAAAAGAGTTTACACATTAAACATCTTTATATATTAGTACAATTTATAAACAATTTGTATTTCAAACATAAATAACAAATTACATTTCAACCATACCAAGTTTCTTCCTGAAGTGCTCTACCTTGATCCGGGAGAGAGGCTTGGTGAGAATGTCTGTAGTTTGATCATTTGTACTAATATACTCCAACTGAATCACTTTCCTTTCCACCATATCTCTCACATAATGATAGGGGATCTCAATGTGTTTAGATCTGTCATGAAAGACAGGATTCACAGAGAGTTTTATACAACTCTGATTATCACAATGAATAATCGTAGGATTCAAGGGCTCACCAAAGAGTCCCACAATCAATTTACGAAGCCACATTGCTTCTTTTGCTCCCATTGAGGCTGCAATATATTCAATTTTTGTTGAGCTCTGTGCAACTGACGATTGTTTTTTGCAAATCCAGGAGATCATAGCCGATCCCAAACTAAAACAGCATCCTGATGTGCTTTTTCGATTAGTTACACTTCCAGCCCAATCTGAATCAGAGTACCCATGTAGATCTAGTGGATCATTCTTGTAATGAAGACCATAACCAATGGTGCCTTGAAGATATCTAAAAATATGTTTTACAGCCATCAAGTGAATTTCCTTGGGTTCACACATGAACTGGTTGAGGGCATTTACAACATAGCAAATATCAGGTCTGGTGTTAACCAGATACATCAAGGATCCAATCATCTGTTTGTAAAGGGTCGGATCTGCACATTTGGATTCTGTTGCTGCTTCTTTCAATTTGTGAAGGTTGGTTTCCATGGGTGTAGACATCAGTCTACAGTCCAACATTCCAAATCTTTTCAGAATGTCAATAGTTTACTTCCCTTGATTTAGTATAATACCTTTTGATTTCTGCCATACTTCCAAACCGAGGAAGTAGTGAAGAATACCCAACTCTTTCATGTCAAATTCAAAGATTAGATCTTGTTTCCCTTGAGCAATGAGGTGATCTTCTCCTGTTATTAGCAGGTCATCAACATATAAAATAATTATTAGCATATCACCTTTGATTACCTTGAAGTATAGATTGGAGTCAGCATCATTCTTGGAAAATCCTAATCCCAAGAGATAGCTATCAATTCTTTCATACCAGACCCTGGGAGCCTATTTAAGTCCATAGAGAGCTTTCTTGAGCCTGCACACATGTGAGTTAGATTTATGTATCACAAAACCTTCAGGGTGTTCCAGATAGACTTCCTCTTCAATGGTTCCATTTAGGAAGGCAGTTTTCACATCCATTTGATGGACCTTCCATCCTTTACCTGCTGCAATGGCTAATACTGCTCTTACTGATGTATAACGGGCAACAGGTGCAAATGTTTCTTTGTAATAAATGCCTTCCTTTTGAGAAAAACCCCTAGCCACAAAACGTGCTTTATGTTTTTCTATACTGCCATCAGCAGCATGCTTGATTTTGAAGAGCCATTTAGAAGAAACAACAGATTTCTCTTTTGGTCTAGGCACTATGTCCCATACATCATTCTTTAGTATGGACTGGTAATCCTCTGTCATTGCATCCTTCCAAGCTTGATGTCTGAAGGCTTCTGTAACACTGGCGGGTTCAGAGTTTATGATGTTGTTCATTAGGGCAACATAGCTAGAGAAACATTTGGGTCTTTTACTCTCCCTGAACGTTCCTTTAGGTGCTGCATGATCCTCTGCTTCTTTGATCATCTTCCTTGCCCAAAGTGGTCTCTTTCTGCCAATGTCATTTGTGTCCTCATTTGAAGTGGTAGGAGGTTCAAGAGGCATTTCCTCAGGATGCTCCCTCTGAATCTCAGGAGTAGGTTCCATTTCAGGTATCCTAGGGAAATAGGTTTCTGTTTCACTCGTACTTCTTGCCCTCTTGAATGCAATGTCTTCTTCAAAGATGACATCTCTGCTCAACTCAATTTGTTTCTACCCGGGTATGAATATTCTGTAAGCTTTGGAGGTTTCACTATAACCCACAAATACTCCCTTCTTTCCAGAAGGTTCTAGTTTGAATCTCTTCTCTTTGGGTACATGGATATAGACAGGACAGCCAAAAATCCTAAGATGGCTAATGTCAGGTTTTATGCCGGTAAAGGCTTCTTCAGGAGTTTTGTTATCAAGATGAGAATGAGGACATCTATTTTGGATATAGACAGCAGTCCTAGAGGCTTCTACCCGGAAAGATGTTTCAATGTTTTGGTCTAGCAACATTACTTTAGCAGCTTCTACAATGGTTCTATTTTTTCTCTCAGCAACCCCATTCTGTTGAGGATTGTAGGCGACAGTGAATTCCCTCTTAATTCCGACACTCATGTAGAATTCTTTAAAGATCTCAGAGGTATATTCTTTTCCATTGTCTGTCCTTAAGGTTTTTATTTTCTTTCCGAAGAAGTTTTCAGTGAGGGCTTTAAACTCTTCGAACCTTTTGAGGATTTCTATTGACTCTTTGCATTTAAGGAAATAGATCCAGGTTTTCCTAGAGAAGTCATCTAGAAATATAACATAGTATAGAAATCCCTCTTTAGAAGGTACAGACATGGGTCCACAAAGATCAGAGTGAACCAGTTCTAATACATTAAGGGTTTTACTTAGACTATTCTGGAAGGATCCTTTAGTATTCTTTCCTAGGGCACAACCTTTACAAGTTCCCTCATGAGATAGTTTTAGCTTGGGTAAGCCTGTAACAAGTTTTTCCATAGAAGGTAGGGCACGGAAATGAAGGTGACCTAGTCTTCTATGCCAGATTTCATTCGAATCAGTAGTGTCAAGTGTAAGGGCTTGTTTAACCTCAGTGCAAAGTTTGTAAAGGTACCCTTGTCTTATGCCTATAGTATGTGCTTTCTTGATAGTTGAGTTTTTAGGCCATACTAGAACTTTACCATCCATAAATGTAACTCTGTAGCCATTGTCTTCAAGGGCAGAGATGGATATAAGATTTCTCTTAATTCCATGTACAAATAGGACTCCAGTGAGTTGTAAAGAAATTCTAGATTTCAACTTGATAGAGCATGTTCCAACCCCTTTTACAGGGTATGCAGAATCATCCCCGATGGTTACTTCTTCATCAAACTTTTCAGTCATGGAGTCTAGGTGTTCTCTGAACCCTGTGATGTGTCTGGATGAACCACTATCAATTACCCAATTTTGAGTGTTGTCAGATACTTGATTAGAAAGGGCTGTGTAGAACACAAGGTTCTCAGTTTTCTTAGGTTCAGCCAATGGTTCCCTAATAGTTTCTCTCATAAGTGAGACTAGTTTATCTACTCTTGTAAGATGATTTTCAAATCTGATCACAATAGACATTATGAAGAATGTGATGTGAATTCGATTTTAGAAAATACGAATTTCGTTTGAGCAATCTGATTTTAGATTTGATTTGGATTCGCACAACGTGGCTCTAATACCATGTTAATGTAATCAAATATGTTTACTAAAGGGATCCTAATACAATACTAGGATTGAACTAAAGTTGAGAAAAAACTGTATGAGAAATTTTCTAAGACAAATAATATTTATCCTCTATGTTCAGATTTCCGATTCTTCAGATTTCGATTTCCAGATGTGAATTGCTTTTATTAAATGTGCTGATTGCAGAACATTGTCCGATTTCTATGTTTGCATATCGAATGAGGAACCACCATAAGTAAGGGAGAAGTCCGCCCCTAAGAGGCGCGCCTCATGAGAGGACGTGTCTCCACGAGTGGAGGCACGTCCACTCATGGGACGCGTCCTTTAGGGTGCGGTTTGTTTAACAACTTATTTGTGTGGAGGCACGTCCACTCATGGGACGCGTCCTTTAGGGTGTGGTTTGTTTAACAACTTATTTGTTATGTATATACTCACACGTATATAACCTTCTATATGATGACGGATGACATAAGAGAATTCCGATTTCACATGAATGCAAAATATAATATCACGGGAATGATCGAATTTATATGAATGCTCATAATTTCGATTTTAAATGTTTCCTTTAGAAATATCATAACATGAATGATAATTTCGATCACATATGAATGAAAATGATACTTGCATCACTGTCATTCATATCTGACCGAAGCTATCATCCATTAACATCCCTTCATTAAAAGTTGATGCCCATCCTTGGGTGTCATAAGCCTCAATAAAAAAAAACCGCAGGTCAAAATTGGGGAAGGAGGGATATATGAGTGGAAAGGTCGGAAAGGAAATGAAGTGATTTAAAATCTTATAATAAAATATTTTAGAATATCATGACATTTAAGAGAAATAGATAAAATTACCTAATTTACTTAATTGGTTTTACCAATAGAAAGCAGCTTGAGGAATGGATCATCACCACCTTACAATATGAAGAACTAGGTTGCTTGCACATCAACTACTAGCTTGTGCAACAACTATGTTGCTTGCACAACTACTATTGGCTTATGTGTGGATACAATAATAATAACAATAACACTAACAATAACAATAACAATAACAGTAGCAATAACAATAAATCCTACCTACACACGAACTGGCTTTTAGATCAGTTGTTTTTTGTTATATATGCTATTTTGTTGGAAAAGGAGATCCTAGGTCTAATGGGTAGATCACTAATATCAAACCTTTTCCAAAAACATGTGGGAATCTAGATCGACAAGGATATGGAATTGACTTACAACCTAAAAGGTGAATCAATCAACCTTGGATCTAGATTCTTTGTTGATGGAGGTGGGATTTGAAGGATTGGATGGAAAATAGATGCAATGATGTAACTATGTAAACTATGAAAATGCAGTGTTATGTTGTGAATTATGTCAAATTGGAAATAGACAGAGAAAATCAAAATCTAGAAATGTAGAAGGCAGACATAAGAACATAGAGTTTAAATTTGGGTTAATTTGGCTGGTCCAAGGTGCAAGGATGCCCTAGATTGAGGACCCGGTTCTTGAAATCTGATTTCACAAGCCTGAGGTCCTTGGTTTGTAGCTTCTGGCTTCCAGGTTTGATTGTCGGATTTTTCGTCTGTTATTGAGAAAATGCAAATTCCGTGACTTCTCAACTTGTAGGGTTTTAATGCAGGAATGAACAAATTGCCTTCAATCTTCCTCCAATTCACTTCAGATCTGTAACATGCACACATGAAAAGAGGGGAAGGGTTGTGCCATATAGGGGCTTGCCTTAGTCAAACCCCGTGTTGGTATTTCTACCTCCACAATGGCAAAATTGATGATAAAAGAGAGCTTATCCTTTTGAGGGATAGAGGCTAAATGATAAATAAGTATTGAATTGACAGATTTGATCTCCTTGATGGATTGAAGTCACACTCATCACCTTCAAGGATCAATTGTTGCTTGACTTGATTTGATTTGAAGACCTACAAGTGTTAGTGCTCCAAAACGAGAAATGCATGCAAAACATGAACAAACTCACATAAAACTTGACATGATGCTTGAATGACAAAATACTTCAATAATCCTCAAAATTCTGCTCTTGACTGCTCTTGGACTGATTTTTGAAGTATAATCATTGCTAGTGAATTTCCTTATTTTCCTCCATATATCAAAATTGTAAAAATACTATGTATTTATATGCAATTAATCTAATTTCCTTGGGGAAAATTAAATCCCTATAGCCGACAATTGAATTTGAATTTCAAATAATAAATTACCTACACCGACATATTTAAATTTGGAGTCAAAATAGGCCTACACCCTAGACTGGATTCTTGCTTTCTAGGGACCCAAAGTGTCGGGGGAAAACTATTAAATGCATACTTTGATTTTCCGATGAATATTTTAAAACGAACAATTACATGCATAATCAAGAAATTAGGTGAATAATTAGGGCCAAGCACATAGGGGGGGAGCAAAACCTAGTGTGAAATTGTCAAGGGTGACAATTTCTGAAGCTACATATGCTTAACAATTATGAATTTGATGGGGAAAGTGAGGCAATGATTTGGTAAACTCTTCCTTTGACAATGGCTTGTGGTACAACTTAAGGTGATGGCCATTCACCATCATGGGGAATCTAATATTGTCAACAATTCATAGCTTGACTGCTCCATTATCAAAAATGGTTTCAATCTTGTAGAAACCTAACCATCTTGTTTAGAGCTTTCCCTTGAAATCATAATTAAATGAATCATATAATAGAGCCTAGTCACTAGGCTAGAACTATCTATCCTTTATGAAATAATCATGTCATACCATTTTCTATTCCTAAATCACTTCGGTGTGAAAAAGCGATCAATGACAAATTTCATCCAAGGCATTCAATAGTTGGATGTGTTGATTCTAGGCCAAAAGCAATTCCATCCCAAGTTCTATTATTGTATGTAGTTTTTTGACTTCAAATTTAATAGGAAGCACCATGTTCTTCCCTACATGAGTTTGTATCGAGTGAACCTTGTAGTTGTTTTCCAAGTTGTTCTATAAGTCCATGCTAGCTCTAGCAACTTGTGTGACCAGTCTCTTCAAAGTAATGCCACATCTTTGTAAGTATATTTTCTAGCTTGTGATTTGTAACCTCCACTTGCCCACTTGATTTTGGATGATAGGGTGTATATTTCTTGTGTGTGATCTTGTTTTGTTGGACCAAAGACACAATGAGGTTAGATTTAAATTGTGGTCCTTGGTTAGTGACAAAATTCTTTGGGAACTCCAAACCTTATGAAGAATGAAGAGACAGGGTTTGTTCCTTGTTCTTTAGCCCAAGAAAAGTTTGAATCTCCTCCCCCCTTCAAGAAAAGCATAGAATGTGTAGATCCTAAGGATGCTAAACCCATCAAAAAAATGTCAGATGTGGGTATTGGCTCTAAAAGGGGTTGTCCTAGTTCAAGAGAGACCTGTTCAAAGGAGACAAGTAAGGAGGTGGCTAATAGTAGTGAAAGAACTTTGGAGGCAATTAGCTCCATAAAAATAAAAATAAAAAGATTCTATAATGGAATATTAGAGGGCTTAGTGATGCTTGTTAGGATTTATTGCAAAGAAAATCAGCCTTAAATATTTTTACTAAAAGAGGTTTGGATGGAGCTTTGGGTTGCATTGTTTCCATGTGGGATCCTCAGTCAGTTGATGATATTATTTTGAAAAAGGATAAACACGATCTAGATATTTTATTTCATGACAAGGTTAGTAGTGAAGTTTAGGTGCTGTCAAATATTTATGCTCTGAATTCCATAGGGGGCAGAAAATTCTTGTGGAGAGAACTTTTGAATTCAGGAATGACTTCAAGGATATCAAATGGATGGTGGTAGGGCACTTTAATACACTTTTATTCCCATTGGAAAAATATGGGGGGTTGTATGGACTTCTTTGACAACATGGAAGACTTGGCAAATATTATGTTAGATGGAGGCCTAATGGATATTGAATTAAGGAGTTCAACATTTACATAGTCAAAAAAGAGGGTTGGAGGTTGTAACAACCCGCTCTACTTTTTTTTGAAAATTTTGCAATGTTGAAATGCCTATGCAATGTCTTTCTTCATCACTTTTTGATCACCAAGATCCCAAAATGGGTGGGGTGAGAGCATATGATGCTTCCAACCACACAACTATTCTAAATGATTGCAATTATAGAATGATATGGCGGCAAGCTAACTAGAATATGTAGGTGGCAGAGCCAACCTAATCAACACCTCTTCGGAAGATTGCATAAAATGTAATGCAAGCCACTGGCAGAATGTCTAAACTTGACTTAGACCAAAATGGTCAATAATGCCAGCTTGTTCAATGCCAAAACGGGTTGAATGAAATGTTATAATAGCTGGTGTTAAAGCACCCAGTTTTACAATATGAAATGCATACAAATGATAACTCTTTGGTGGTTTAACTATATGAAGTTTACAAAATAGATATGAATGCATACATATTGAATCCTCCGGTGGTACTACCATCCGGTGTTTACAAGATTACCATGAAATACATTTCAAAACAACATGACATAAGATATAGTGCTGTTATTAATCTGATATAAAGTTATAATCCTAAAATCAGATTGCTGCAATATTGAAATGAGGCCAAATAACATTGATAAATCAATATAATCATGTATTCAATTGAATAGTACCTCATAAGGATGCTGTAAGGTGCTGATGTAAGACTTATATCACTCTGATTACTGCTGATACACTGTCAAATCAGACTGACACACTATTGATAACTCACTAAACACCACCCACAAAGCTGCAAACATTACTTGGATGCATACCAACACAACCAAACTGATCTTATTGATCTTTGTGACTCCTACAACACTGAAAATCATTGGTAAACATGTCAGAACATCAATCACTCAAAAATTCATAACCAGCATGCCCGACACACCACCCAACACATATGAGCTGGTAAACCACATCAAAATCACTCCAAAACATCTACTAAACACACCGAAACACACTATAAGAATATTACATCAGATTGATAAATAAAATCAAACATGAACAGGTTTGAAACAAAGATATAATGCTACTGGTACAGCAGGTACAACTTCAATAAAAACTCACTAATATCACCAATGTTCACTTTTTAATGGATTGGCCCATCAAACCTCAAACATCCTCTTGTGGAACATGTTAAAATCTTTAACAAAATTGCATCAGCAACATTTAGCAATCAAAACTTCCTCAAAATACATCAAACATCTTCATTATCAACAACAAATTGGACAAAGACTTAGCATTTAGCACAATGGTGTTTTTTTGGATGAAATCACTCAACCAGCTAGGAGGTTTTTAATCCCCAAAATTGAAACCACCAAAGGGTTTTCGTCCTTAGGCAAATAGGGAGAACTAATGTTCTTTCACCAAAGCAAATGAAATGAGTAAGCAGTAATCCTTCTTCTCCAGACCCACCTCCCTTTTATAACCTTTTTAGAGCTATTTTAAGGAAAACTGTTTTTTTTTTTAAATACTTTTTTCACAGTTTTTTTAAAAGACACCTTTTTTTTTTTTTGTTTTTGTTGATTTTTTCAAAAATTCATTTTTTTGCTTTTGTATTGTTTTTTTCAATTTTTTTTTAATAAAATAAAGTGACTTTTCCAAGAACTTTAATTAAATATCACTTTTAATTCTCCCTTTCAATGTCACTTTTAAATAATAACTTATAAGTCACTTGTACTCCATCCCTAGTGCTAACACTTTTAGGCCCTATTTTAGAAACACTTTATGATGTAAAGGTCACCTTTTTGTAAAATAAATAAATAAATAAACATAAGTTGCCTTTATAATATGAAGTCACCTTAAGACAATTTAAATTATTTATTTAATTACTTTTGTCTACACATCCCAAGGTCTTAGGAAAGTTGGAGCCTCCAAGGATGTTGAAATGCTCCCAAAATGTTGAAACTGCATTTGGAAAGAACCATTAGACTCCTCTTGGTCTCCTGAACTCACTGTCATTGTCAAAATTCCTTTATGATAAAGTTGGCACTCTCTAAGGGTTTTGGAACTTTCCAAGAATGTTGGAATGAATCGAAAAAGAGACATTACAGAGGTAAACTCATTCAAGTCAAACTAGATAGATTCATGGCTTTTGCTGATTGGAAGTTTTTGGCAAATAACTATCTAACAGCTCTTTTGAGTGTGGGATTTGACCATAACCACCTCTTGCATAGTCTCTACTAGGACCATAGGAATGGTAGATATTCTTTTAAATTTGAAAATATGTTGTTAATGCATCTAGATTTGAAAGAATTAGTCAAAGCATGGTGCACCTTAGAAGTAAAGAGATCAGCTATGTTTAGAGTGGAAAGTGAACTAAAAAATGCCGAGGAGTCAATAAAAGCTGAGATGGAAGTCCTTCAAAAGGAGATTCAATCCAATTGCTTGGATCTAGGTTCATGCAACAAAGAAAAAACTCTTCTTTCTTCTCTCCACAATCCAACCACCAAGGAGGAGGTGTTTTGGAAATTGAAATCTAGAGTGTTATGGCTTAAATTGGTAGACCAAAATATTAAGGAGGATTGGGAGATTAGGAAGCTGTCCTTTTTTTTCAAAGAGCTACTTGCTGGTGAGTTAGAAATGAATCAAAATAGTGTGGAGGCACTATTAGAGGTCATCCCTACCATCTTATAGGATAATGACAAGTTATGTGTTAGGGTGTTCTCCTTTGGTGCTTTCAAAGCATTGGTGCCTGATGGTTTCCCTTCAACTTTTTTCCAATCCTTCTCGGACATTATTAGTGTTGAAATAACAACTACTGAAGTTCTTTTCTTCTAGGAAACTCCTATGTGAATTGAATAATACCTTCTTGGTTAATGGTTTCAATCCCTAAGAAACAGGGTGCTAATGAATTTAAAGACTTTTGGCCTATTAGTCTTTGCAACACTATTAACAAAATTTTCTCTAAATTTCTGGTCATGTGGATTCAACTTTTTCTTATGGAGTTAATTTCCAGCCATCAAAGAAATTGTCTTTGGAAGACAAATTTTTGACATTGTTATTGTTGTGCATGAGCTTTTACACTCAATGGACGTAAGAAAGAATGGATGGTGCTCAAATTATATATTGACAAAGTCTATGATCGTGTTTTTTGGTGTTTTTGTTGGAAGTTTTAGAGAAGTTTGGCTTTCAAGATAATTTAGGAGTCTATTGAAGGTTTCCTTTTCCTCGCTTATGTGTTTGGCTCTAATTGATAGTTGTCTATTGGGTTTTTTTGCTAGCAAGAGAGGACTTCAACAAGGAGATCCCTTGTCTCCATATTTATTCATTCTAATGGTTGAGGTGTTGGGTCGAAACATATGCAAAGTTTTTCGGGAGGGCTCACTTAGTGGCTTCTCCCCTTCTTCCTCCTTGGGGCCATCTTCACATTCTTCTTGGGACTACTTCAATGGGTGAAGCTAAGGTATGGAGAAGTATTCTTAGTAAGTATGTTGATGCTGTTAGTGTTTTGTAGCAGTGGGAGGTATTTCCTAAGAATAATTTATTTAAGGTAAGTTGGCCTTTCTATTATAAAACAAATATTATATTGTCTAGGTTGGCTCAAGAGGAGAGCTCGCCTATGTCTTGTATATATTGGAGATGGAGTCTCCACTTTATTCAATCAATTATTCCATCTCAATTCGGTTGCCTATCACTTAAGGAGCAGATTCGCACTCAAGGAGCAGATTTGAATTCAAGAAGAAGAGTTTATATTCTTGGTGACTAAGAATTTTGCACTATCTTCAAGTGCTGGTCTATTGTATGATATTTGACCTTTCTAGGGCCTGATTTAGTGTGCTATTTCTGCACTATTATCTGATTTATAAGAGAATAATTTGCTGCTGGGTTTTTCCAGGATAAATTGCTGTGTTGTCTCTCTGTTGTTTCTTTTGCTTATTGTTCATTTCTGATCTAAAAAAATTAACATGGTATCAGAGCGGGTTTAGGGAAGATCTGATCAAATTTGACTAAGCATTCTTCATTGAATACCATTCCCATTCAGAGCAGACCTTGAAGGCGAATTATTGCAGACCTAAGGGCAGATCTTGAAGGCGAATTATTGCAGACCTAAGGAGGCAAATTATTGTAGACTATGGGCAAACTTTGAAGGTGAATTTGTGCAGATCTAAGAGCAGATATAGAGCAGAATTCGTAGCAGACTTATGAGTAAAAATCAGATATTTGGAGGAGCAAATCTACAACAGAAAAGAGTAGAGTTATAAGCAGAAATCAGTCATATATCTTGAGCAGACTTAATGCAGATTTCTATTGAAGATAAAGTTCAGATTTGAAAGTATTTATTGAATATCAAATTGCAGATCTGAGTGTAGGTTATGTGAGTAGAAATTCAAAGCATATTAGTGTAGTAAGCAAATTTTGTTGAAGACCTTGAAGGGATCTAGGGCAGATCCAACATCCGTATTTTATACATAATTACGGTTGCTTTCGAATTTGAGTAGAAGACAATTCTTTAGGGCAGTTACTCAGAAAAAAAAGATGGTGACCGGTGTCAAGGTAGAAGATAGGCTTGATGGAGCTTCAAACTTCAACTCTTGGAAACCTAGGGTACTCATTGCCTTAGAAGAGAATGATCTTCTAGAATTCGTAGAAAATGACATGCCTGAGCCGTCTAAAGACACAGAGAAAATCTAGTGGAAGAAAAATGGCATGAAGGCTAGAAAGATCATGATAGACTCCGTGATGGATCACCTAGTACCGATCATCTCCAAGATGAAGACAACTAAAGAAATGTTTGATACTCTAAAAGGACTGTATGAGATCAACAATACCAGTAGAGCCCTTGCTCTGAGACAACAACTTCATCATGTAAAAATGGCTAAAGAAGATTCAATCATTTCATTCTTTATGAAGATTTCTGATTTGAGAGATCAGTTGAGTACTATTGGGGATATAATTGCAGACAAAGATCTTGTTATGTTGGCACCGAATGGTCTTCCCCAATCTTGGGAACCTTTTATTCAAAGCATTAGTGGGAGATCCAAGTTGCCCAAGTTTGATCGCCTTCGAGCTGATAGTATTCAAGAAGAAACCAGATTGGCAGCAAGAGGAAATGGGCGAAACTCTCATAATGAAGAAAATCAAGTTCTTACTGCACATGCTACTAGAGAAAGAGGCAAAGAGGGAAAAAGAGGCACCTTCAAGAGAAATCGAGACAAAAAATCAGATTTTGTTCTAGAATAAAAAAGGATCTTTCTCATATTCAATGTTATAGGTGTGACAAGTACGAACACTATGCTCGGGACTATAAATTAAAGTTATCGCAGCATGTTTCTATTGCAAAAATTGACATAGAGACATCTCAAAAGGAGTCAAGTCATTCTAAAGTTGATTCAGAAGGATTCCTATTCATCTCCGCTAGTAATGTACAATCTGACATAGATACTTGGTTGATAGAGAGTGGTGCTTCACGCCACATTACAAGCTATAGAGAGCATCTTACAAACTTAGTAGATAAAAAGTCTAACTTACAAGTGATAATTGGAGATGATGCTAAAGGGAGTTGGGGCCTCTTCTTTCTAGCTAGATTCAAGTATCCCTCTTCATTTGAGTGATGTCTTGTTCATACCAGGGATCAAAAGGAACCTTGTCTCAATTTCAGCCTTGGAGGACAAAGGGTACAAGGTTGCCTTCTTTGAAGGAAAGGTTTTTGCATGGTTGAAGAACCCCAGCATAAATTCAGCTCGTGTGATTGGCATTCGTCAGGAGAACCTATACAGATTGTCACTACGACCAGTTACTTCGAAGAGGAGGAAACCTTTAGGAGATCTAAAGGATACTTCATGGAGGTGGAAATGGCATTCAAAGGGAGTCTAACAAACCAAC
Organism: Sequoiadendron giganteum; assembly: GCA_007115665.2. Classification (NCBI taxonomy): domain Eukaryota; kingdom Viridiplantae; phylum Streptophyta; class Pinopsida; order Cupressales; family Cupressaceae; genus Sequoiadendron; species Sequoiadendron giganteum. The sequence continues at coordinate 340,199,935 of CM021103.1, read as the reverse complement.
AGAGGCTACAAAAGATGTGGAAAAAGATGCCCTCACTGAGAGGGAGTCACAACATCATTAAGATTGTTGTAGTGTATATTTCTCTGAGATCGAGAAATATGAGGTGAAAGCCCTTGTAGTGTATATTTATTTGAGATTGAGAAATATGATGTGAAAGCCCTTGTAGTGTATATTTCTCTGAGATGGAGAAATATGAGGTGAAAGCCCTTGTAGTGTATATTTCTCTGGGACTGAGAAATATGAGGTGAAAGCCCTTGTACAAGATCGCATCTCTAAGATTGAGTTGTGTTTTCCTCAATTGGGTGTAGCCATTGTGGATGTCATGTTAAGAGACTCCATGACGAAGATATTTGAGAATACCTCCCTAGCTAAGAGGGAGTGTTAGTGTTTTGTAGTGATAGGAGGTATTTCCTAAGAATAATTTATTTAAGGCAAGTCGGCCTTTCTATTATAAAACAAATATTATATTGTCTAGGTCGGTTCAAGAGAAGAGCTCGCCTATGTCTTGTATATATTGGAGATGGAGTCTCCACTTTATTCAATCAATTATTCCATCTCAATTCGGTTGCCTATCACTTAAGGAGCAGATTCGCACTCAAGGAGCAGATTCAAATTCAAGAAGAAGAGTTTATATTCTTGGTGACTAAGAATTTTGCACTATCTTCAAGTGCTGGTCTATTGTATGATATTCGACCTTTCTAGGGCCTGATTCAGTGTGCTATTTCTGCAATATTATCTGATTTATAAGAGAATAATTTGCTGCTGGGTTTTTCCCTTGTGAAGGGTTTTCCCAAGATAAATTGCTGTGTTGTCTCTCTGTTGTTTCTTCTGCTTATTGTTCATTTCTGATCTAAAATAAATAACAGATGCTTCAAGTCAAAATGTTAATTTTAATAAGATCAATCTTTTCTTCTTCAATACCACTCAAGATAGATAGAATAAGATTACTCATATCTTGGGTTGTTCGATTATGCAATCACCTTCAATTTATTTAGGTATGCCATTATTCTTAGGTGGACCCTTACTTGTGAGGTTTGAAAGAAAACTTGTTGATTGGAAAGGATGTATATTGAGTCAAGACAAAAGGTTTCAGCCTATCAAAATCTCTCTTCAGAGCATCCCTGTTAATCTTCTTTCTCTTTTCAAAATACCTATATATCTCACTAATAAAGTGTAGTAGATTAAAAGAATATTTTTATGCAGTGGAGTGGAGGATAAACAATAAATTTGTCATTTCTTGCGATCTGCCTTCGTAAAGCTCATGGTAGTTTGGGTGTTAGGAGAATACATTTGATTAATAGAGCTCTCATGGCCAAGATTGGATGGGGATTGATGGAGGAGGATAAAGTTTGGTATGCCATTATGAAAGCCAAGTATTTTTTTGGATAGAATGCGACTAAGTTTATATATATGGATGTTGCTCGTCAAGGTTCTTATATTTGGAATATTTTAATCAAGTGCAGATCTTGTTTTAGGTAAGGAACAAATTGGAGGGTGGGAAATGGGATTGATGTTAAATTTTGGGAGGATGCTTGACTTGGTAAGTCGCTCCTTTGCTCTTTGTTTCCTTGCTCCACATTAGCTCCAAACTTTAGACTCTTGTTTGGTTCCTTTGTGGCTGATTACTGGGAGGTTGGTGTGAATGGGAAGACATGGAAATATTTTTTGCCTTCTTCCCTTGATCATGTGGGGAAGTGGCAGTTTTTGAGCTTATAGAGTAAAAGGTTTTTGTATATTTCAGTTTGATTGTAAGGATGAAATTGTTTGTGCAGATTCCTCTTCAGGAGCCTATAGTGTCTCAACAAGCTACCTCTCCTTATTGAATCTTTCTCCTAATGGGTTTATGTGGCAAAAAGTTTGGGATAATTGTTTGATCCCTAAGGTGTATTCTTTTGGTGGGTTGCATTCCAAAATAAAATCTTTACTTTGGACAATTTGGCTAGAAGAAATTTCATGATCCCTCATGGGTGTGTTTATGTGACGCCAATTCAAAATTGGTTTACCACCCTTTTTTGGATGCCCGTTTACTAATTAGAAAGTTCAAACTCAGCTGCATTTTCTCCAATTCTATCTTGAACCTTATATTTGGCATTTGACCTAAACTCATTTTTATTGGGTTTGTGGTTGGAAGGAATGTTAGAATTTTCAAAGAAAGAATTAGGAGTTGAGAGGTGGTGGGGTTTGAGGACTTTTTACGCTATTTTGGAATTTTTTTAAATGGCCAAAATTAATAAGTCTCGGTTCCCCCCTTTGTAGAATTGAGGATTGTTGGTAATTGAGGGACTACTATCAACACTCATACTCATGTTGATCTCAAGCTCATTAGGAGGAAATCTATTGTACAGGTTGGGCTTGAAGTTAATTGGGTCAAATTGAACTATGATGGAGTTGAGAAAAGGAATCCAAGTCCTTTCATCAAGTACAATAATGGGAGTTTGATAGTGGCCTTTATGGGGAGCTTGAGTATCCAATCCAATCATGTGGTAGAGGCCTTGGCTACCTTTTGGGGTATTCAACTTGCCAAAGATCTTAATGTCTCTTATTTGATCATTTAAGGCAATTCTCTCAATGTCACCAACCACGTCAAGGATCATTCCTCCCCTTCGAATATTAGTAATATCATTAAGGACTCCATTGAACTTTTGAAGTCTTTCTTTGAGTTTAGGACTCAACATATCTTTACAGAAGGAAATAGTATAGCAGACAAGATGGACAATCTAGGCGTTGGGTTAGACAAACTAAAGTGTTGGGAAATGTGGAGACTACCCTTAGATATTTTTGAGGGTATTAGAAGTGAAGCTTCATCACGATTTTTATGTTTATTATGGATCATAGACATTTCTAGGCTTTTGGTATTATTATTTGGCTCATATGAACTGGTGGTAATGATGTTGTTTGGGGATTGTTTTTGATACAAGGGATTGATTTTTCTTGTGACTCCCTCGTGAATTTGATTAACTTTTTTTACATGTCATTTTGCTAGCATGATTTTTTCGTCCAATGTATTGGTCAAGGATCACATTTTATTGACTCTTTTGGAGAGACTTAATTTCTAGTGTTGGCTTTTCTTGACTATGTGAAAGCTCGAGAATGAGATCCGTGGGGTGATATTGAAGTGGCCTGCTATTATGGGTGTGGAAAGATTGTGTTGAACCTTCCTCTTGTGAGGAGATTAAGAAGTAGACTACAATTTGGCATATCCTTTGTAGGGGCTACTTTGCCTCTCTCATGGAATGCATAAATGGGTTTATTTTTTTGCCTTAAAGGGAATTTGCAATGTTTGGGAAGGGTAGAAAGGTTATGGTGAGAGGCATTAGCTTTGAGGTCTTTGAAGAAGGTATTGTAGTGACCATGAGGTTATCTACAAAAGGTTTGAAAACTCATAAAGCGAACAAATCAAAGAGAAAAGAGGATATGGAGGCTGTCCTTTGTGGCAAGGAAAAAGTGGTTAGATATTAGAATACAAGTTTCTATTTGATTAAGTACATTACTTTAGAAGGATGTTATGAGTGTGTTTTCTTATCATTCCCCCCTACTTAATCACTTTAAGCATAAAAGGCTTGTTTGTCTCTTGTTCTATTTGTTAATGTGTATTGAGTAGTTTGTCATGGATGTCATTATGGATAAGGTTGAACTTCCTCTTCACCAAGGTCTCAGTTTTGATTTGTATTAGTTTGAAATAGCAAAGGTTGCCTTTCCCAAGCCTAATCCTAGGGTTGTTATGGTGAGAAAAAAGCAACCCAAATTGGGTACCTTGAGCCCCTCTAAGTTGAAGGAAATGTCTTCCCCAAAGGTGGTCACAATTAAAATTCCACTTTGTCAACCCTCATGGTGAGTGAACCACTACTAGGGCCACATATAGTGGGTCCTCTTATTTCTCCTTCAATTGTTGATTTGGATAAAAATCTTATTGGCCCCCAAAGCTAGTTGTAGAGTCTACGGTAAATGATAAAGGGAAAAGACCTTTGGGTGAAGAAATATTTGAAGAGGGCTGTACTATCTCCTTTGATGGGTTTGGTAAACAAGGAGCCAAGAGTGTTATGTAGGGTGCTTGGTTGTTGTTCATGTCACATCATGAGGTGTTTGAGTCTAAGTTCAAAGTTCTTGAAGACAATTTTAAACTGCAACACAATATTCTAAAATGGTTTATAGTGGAAATGAAAAATTGAAACAAAGAATGGCTAATTTACACAGGTAGTTTAATGGTTAGTTGCTTGAGGAAGAGGTTAATGTCAAATTCATGGAGAAATGGGACAAATTAAAAAACTATAGTGTGTTGTTTGCAGAAACGGATGAACTCAAGATGAGGATGTTATGTTTAGATAAAATGAAGGATACTTTGATGACATCCATAGACAAGGTGATCCAATTGAGCAGGTTGATCATCAAGAACTAGCTGCTAGTATCTCTATTTTGCATGACAACATGCTAAAGAGAAAGAAGGTAGTTAAAGTTGAGGGTCCTAGGAAGAGGATAAGGTGTCAACAAATTCTAAAGGACAATACAATGATTGATCTAGATAGGGATGAGCGGGATGCAATTAAATGCCTAAAAGGGATTTTTGTCTTGTAGTTCTGTTGCTGTTTATTTCTGCTGTTTGTTTGTTGTTCTACTTTTTGTTTCTTTTGCTATTGCTTATGTCTCATAGCCTCGACCTCTTGCGGGCTTTGGTTTTTTGGTTGTTTGAACTTTGGGACATTCTTTATTAGTTGATTTCCCAATGTAAAAGGGTTTGAGCCCTTTCAAAAACTTTATTTTACCTATAATAATAAAAAAATAAAAAATAAAAACCAACGAAACAAAATATCAAAAATTCACAAAATCAGCAAATTGTAACATTATTAAATTTTAAAAAATTAGAATTTTTTTGAATCAAATTTTTTCTTGACCTCCTCTATGTACTTGGCAAATGTATCATTAAAAATGGTCTTCATGACCCTCTTCCCTTTGGCCTTCTTTGAGTAAGGACTCCCCGACCACCTAGTGCTCACAAACATGCACTTTAGGTTGGACAATGTGGTAGTGATACTTTGCAAGTTGATGAAATTAGTTGCAAACCATGTGACTTGACCACATGAGTTGCTTTCCATCTGCGTGCTTTCTGATGAGATTCAGGACTCATGCTTGTAGATGTATTTTGTCATATTCCTTGCATCTTCCACCATGTTCTTCACCCAATTAAGTTTTCCTATATCCTCAAGGAGAAGGTCAATGCAATGGGTGGCACAAAGGATCCAAAACGTGGTGTGCCTCACCTCTAGAAGCATACCAATGACAACATAAACAACTACATTGTCTACCATTATTTGGAAAACATTCTCCACTTCCATCTCCATCACCACCTCATCCAACAAGTTGTGTAGGGTCTTGGTATTTTTTTGTTTCATCGGAGGCATTAATTGACTTCAAAAACACTAATTGCATATTTGAAGCCATGAGGAAGTTGATTAGCGTGTGGTACTTGCTATTTGTCTATCCATCAAATAAAATGCTGCAGCCTTTTTTTTTTGAATTTGTTTGTTTTCATCTACTAGCCAATTTGTGTTTTTGGTTGCATCTTCTAATAATGGCTCACTCAACTTATAATGGTTTGTGCCTTGAAACTTTTACTTGCCATGGTCAATGCATTGACCAACTACTCCCAATAAGGACATTGTAACATCAAATGGAATGTTATAGTACCAAAAATTAGCACATGCTAACTTGGCATCTTGCTGCAATTTCTTATTCTATGTAGTACCTTCCAATGAAGGTTGTGGACTAGAAGTGTTATGAGGAACAAAAAAACTAGAACTATGATTGCCCACATTGCTTACTCTCCATTTTGGTGGCACAATAGAAGATCTCCATATCTTCCTCTGATCCTGTAGAACCCATGATACTACCAATGCCTTTGTTATTTTCTTTTTCTCTACTTTCTTCTGATCATAAGATGCAAGGAGAGCTTTTGCCCTTTTGTTCAACCTCCTGAGATGCTGCATCACAAACATATCTTGACAGTTGATCTGTGCAAGGTGATATTTCAGGAAATTTATGACTCCTCTCATATTCAAACCACAATAGTTGCAGCTTACCATTTTTGGTTTTGTGCTTGCTGTCCTATGTTTCCAAGTAGGGTCCTTAGGCTTGCTACCAACTCTAATACTTGTGGATGCCATTTTATTTTTAGAAAAATGAAAATAAACCCTAGCCAAATGGAAAGAAAAAAATCAAACAAAACTTAGCAGTTCCTACAAGCTAACTCAAAATTAGAAATAAAACAGTAAATAACTGAGCTTTTAGCACTAGAAATTTAGAATGAAGGTATTTAATTTTTTTTAAGAAAGTGTTACATGCCTGTCAAATGCGGTTGACTCAAAGCTAATAAGCTCACTAATCTTTACCAATCGTCACTTCCAAATGTGTGCAAACAATGTGCAATGCTTGAATATGCCAAACAACTCAAATGCTTGAGAAAACTGATGCAATGACAAAAATTAGAGATTTTTGGGGGCAGATTGTTTTATTCTATCATCCGTTGACTTTTTTTGAGTTGCTCACAGGCCATGTCTGACCCGCAAGCACTCGTTGCTCATTTTTATTTAGAATGGAATGGTTGTTCGTTATTCAGTTTTATTTAGAGCGGAATGGCTGTCCATTATTCATATATGTAGAAGGTAACTTGTTTCTCAATTATTGATGAGAAAACATTCATAAATTCTTAGGTAAAAGAGGATTGATATGATTTTGATTGCATTTGATATCTTATATTGGTCTGTATATTTTAAGTATTTATGTTGGGCCACTTGGCATGTGTGTTTCTTCTCCCATAAGTTAGATCATTTAACGGAACAAATTTTGGCTGAAATGATTATAATAAAATTTCATAAAGCTTTGATTAAGTAGTTATATTTATGTTGGCGAGTTTTTAAAGGTTTTACATAACTTTTTAATGCTGATTATAGTTCTCTAATCTTATGGCATATAAGGAAAAATGTTTTGAGGAATTAGAGCTTTTGTATAAGTTTCAATGTGTGCTTGCAGGCCCCTGTGACATTGTTGATGAAGTAACTGGAGAGCTAAAACTTCTTTGATTGTTTCTAAATGATTAATTGAATAAAGTAGAGCATTGTAACACTTATATTTTGGTGGTACAATTGCATCTATGAAGGCCAATGTTTAGATGCTTGTGCTAGCAGCTTCCAATATTTCTTTTTGGAAATTGAAATATCTAACAAAAAGAAGCCAAGCATTTCCCCAAATGTTGGTATGAAGATGATGATGACAAAATTGAAAGAAAATATATTTAATTCCCATTTTTTGATCTCTAAGGGAAATTTGAAAGGGAATTTGTGTCGCAATAGTGACATGGAAGTGATTGTCCTTTTGGGCATATATTATTAATCAAGATCTTATTAGTTTAATGTTTCCAATCTTGGAGAAAATATTCATTTGTGAATAAACCACCTCAACCTAATATTTTTAGCATCTAGACTAGAGTAATGTGAGATCTATATAATTATTATGCAATTATTAAAATTGTTTGTTAGGTTTACATATTCTTACTATAATTTTTAAAAGGATTACCAATTTTATCATTATCCTCATTCGAAAATTTGTCAAGGACAAATACTTTTGGAATGCTCCAAAAGTCAAGAAAAGTTGATAGTTGTTTATAATTGTAAATGTAATCAAATCTTTTCTAATGGGATCCTAAGAAACACTAAGATTTAAACTAAAGTCAGAAAATCTGTATAAGAAAATTTCTAAGTCAAATAATATTTAACTTCTATGTTTAGATTTTTGATTTCCAGATTTGAACTTCTAATTAAATGTGCTGATTGCAGAACATTGTTCGATTTCTATGTTTGCATATCGAATGAGGAACCACCATAAATAAGGGAAGAGCCCGCCCCTAAGAGGCATGCCTCATGAGAAGACGTGTCTCCACTCGTGCATGCCTCATGAGAAGACGTGTCTCCACTCGTGGAGACACGTCCACTCATGGGACGCGTCCTTTAGGGTGCGGCTTGTTCACAGATTTGTTTACCATTTGTTATGTATACATTAACATGTATACACCCTTCTACATGATGGCAGATGACTTAAGAGGATTCCAATTTCAAGTAAATGCAGAATATATTATCACGTGTAAGATTGTATTTTATATGTATGCTCATAAATTCAATCTGAATGTTTCTTAGATTTATTTGAAATAGAAGAGATGATCTTTGATCACATATGAATGACGATGATGCTTTACAACAATCGTCATTCATATCTGACTGAAGCTATCATCTTTAACACTCCCTCTTAGCTAGGGAAGATATTTCAAATCAAATAAGTCAAGATATCACCTTCACACATGATATTGGAAATATGATATGTTTTCTCAATGTTGTCAAGTCACATGACATTCTTCAAAACACATCTTCTTTATTCAACACTCCCTCTTTAATTGGGAAGGATAACTTCCAAAGTGATATCACCTATCTCATGATATTAGAAGATATGATATGCTTCCGAAAGTCACATGACATTCTCCATAACATATCTTCATTATGGTATGTGCACTGACATCAAGTCACATGATGTCTACCATAATTCATGGCATATCCACGGATATAAATATCCACTATGATTGTCTCTTAAGGATCACAATGACCTTCAGATATCAAGTCTCATGATATCCATCAAGGTGTCCAAGAGATACTATTATGACATGTCCACAGATATCAAGTCACATGATATCTATCATGATAGTTCATCATTGTAGAGTCGTCACTTTACAATGTCAAATACAAGTGTTCATTATTGAAAGATCGTCACCTTTCGATAATGTACACAAGGGAGTAGGCCCATAAAGTCATGGAGTCACACACATGACAAAAGAGTTTACACATTAAACATCTTTATATATTAGTACAATTTATAAACAATTTGTATTTCAAACATAAATAACAAATTACATTTCAACCATACCAAGTTTCTTCCTGAAGTGCTCTACCTTGATCCGGGAGAGAGGCTTGGTGAGAATGTCTGCAGTTTGATCATTTGTACTAATATACTTCAACTGAATCACTTTCCTTTCCACCATATCTCTTACATAATGATAGGGGATCTCAATGTGCTTAGATCTGTCATGAAAGACAGGATTCACAGAGAGTTTTATACAACTCTGATTATCACAATGAATAATCGTAGGATTCAAGGGCTCACCAAAGAGTCCCACAAGCAATTTACGAAGCCACACTGCTTCTCTTGCTCCCATCAAGGCTGCAATATATTCAGCTTCCGTTGAGCTCTGTGCAATTGAAGATTGTTTTCTGCAAATCTAGGAGATCATAGCTGATCCCAAATTGAAGCAGCATCCTGATGTGCTTTTCTGATCAGTTACACTTCCAACCCAATTTGAATCAGATTACCCATGTAGATTTAGTGGATCATTCTTGTAAAGAAGACCATATCCAATAGTGCCTTGAAGATATCTAAAAATATGTTTTACAGCCATCAAATGAATTTCCTTGGGTTCACACATGAATTGGCTGAGAACATTTACTGCATAGCAAATATCAGGTTTGGTGTCAACCAGATACATTAAGGATCCAATCATCTGTCTGTAAAGGGTTGGATCTACACATTTGGATTATGCTGCTGCTTCTTTCAATTTGTGAAGGTTGGTTTCCATAGGTGTAGACATTGGTCTACAGTCCAACATTCCAAATCTTTTCACAATGTCAATAGTATACTTCCCTTGGTTTAGTATGATGCCTTCTGATTTCTGCCATACTTCCAAACCGAGGAAGTAGTGTAGAATACCCAACTCTTTCATGTCAAATTTAGAAATTAGATCCTGTTTCCCTTGAGCAATGAGGTGATCTTCTCCTGTTATCAGCAGGTCATCAACATATAAAATAATTATAAGCATATCACCTTTAATTACCTTGAAGTAGAGATTGGAGTTAGCATCATTTTTGGAAAATCCTAAACCCAAGAGATAGCTGTCAATTCTTTCATACCAGACCCTGGGAGCCTGTTTAAGTCCATATAGAGCTTTCTTGAGCCTGCACACGTGTGAGTTAGATTTATGTATCACAAAACCTTCAGGCTATTCTAGATAGACTTCCTCTTCAATGGTTCCATTCAGGAAGGCAATTTTCACATCCATTTGATGGATCTTCCAACCTTTAGCTGTTGCAATGGCTAATACTGCTCTCACTGATGTATAACGAGCAACAGGTGCAAATGTTTCTTCGTAATCAATGCCTTCCTTTTGAGAAAAACCCCTAGCCACGAAATGTGCTTTATGTTTTTCTATATTGCCATCAACAACATGCTTGATTTTGAAGAGCCATTTAGAAGAAACAACATATTTCTCTTTTGGTCTAGGCACTATGTCCCATTCATTATTCTTTAGTATGGACTGATATTCCTCTGTCATTGCATCCTTCCAAGCTTGATGTCTGAAGGCTTCTGTAACATTGGCAGGTTCAGAGTTTATGATGTTGTTCATTAAGGCAACCTAGCTAGAGAACCGTTTGGGTCTTTTACTCTCCCTGAACGTTCCTTTAGGTGCTGCATGATCCTCTGCTTCTTTGATCATCTTCCTTGCCCAAAGTGGTCTCTTTTTGCCGATGTCATTTGTGTCCTCATTTGAAGTGGTAGGAGGTTGAAGTGGCATTTCCTCAGGATGCTCCCTCTGAATCTTAGGAGCAGGTTCCATTTAAGGTATTCTAGGGAAATAGGTTTCTGTCTCACTAGTACTTCTTGCCCACTTGAATGCAATGTCTTCTTCAAAGATGACATCTCTGCTCAACTCAATTTGTTTATGCCCAGGTATGAATATTCTGTAAGCTTTGGAGGTTTCACTATAACCCATAAATACTCCCTTCTTTCCAGAAGGTTCTAGTTTTGATCTCTTCTCTTTGGGTACATGAATATAGACAGGACAGCCAAAAATCCTAAGATGGCTAATGTCAGGTTTTATGCCGGTAAAGGCTTCTTCAGGAGTTTTGTTATCAAGATGAGAATGAGGACATCTATCTTGGATATAGACAGCAGTCCTAGAGGCTTCTGCCCAGAAAGATGTTTCAATGTTTTGGTCTAGCAACATTGCTTTAGCAGCTTTTAAAATGGTTCTATTTTTCCTCTCAGCAACCCCATTCTGTTGAGGGTTGTAGGCGACAGTGAATTCCCTCTTAATTCCGACACTCATGCAGAATTCTTTAAAGATCTCAGAGGTATATTCTTTTCCATTGTCTGTCCTTAAGGTTTTTATTTTCTTTCCGGAGAAGTTTTTAGTGAGGGCTTTAAACTCTTCGAACCTTTTGAGGATTTCTATTGACTCTTTACACTTAAGGAAATAGATCTAGGTTTTCCTAGAGAAGTCATCTACAAATATGACATAATATAGAAATCCTGCTTTAGAAGGTAAAGACATGGGTCCACAAAGATCAGAGTGAACCAATTCTAATACATTAAGGGTTTTACTTAGACTATTCTGGAAGGATCCTTTAGTATTCTTTCCTAGGGCACAACCTTTACAAGTTCCCTCATGAGATAGTTTTAGCTTGGGTAAGCCTGTAACAAGTTTTTCCATAGAAGGTAGGGCACAAAAATGGAGGTGACCTAATCTTCTATGCCAGATTTCATTTGAATCAATAGTGTCAAGGGTAAGGGCTTGTTTAACCTCAGTGCAAAGTTTGTAAAGGTACCCTTGTCTTATGCCTATGGTATGGGCTTTCTTGATAGTTGAGTTTTTAGGCCACACTAGAACTTTACCATCCATAAATGTAACTCTGTAGCCATTGTCTTCAAGGGCAGAGATGGATGTAAGATTTCTCTTAATTCCAGGTACAAATAAGACTCCAGTGAGTTGCAAAGAAATTCCAGATTCCAATTTGATGGAATATGTTCCAACCCCTTTTATAGAGTATGTAGAATCATCCCCGATGGTTACTTCTTCATCAGTCTTTTCAGTCATGGAGTCTAAGTGTTCTCTGAACCTTGTGATTTGTCTGGATGAACCACTATCAATTACCCAATTTTGAGTGTTGTCAGATACTTGATTAGAAAGGGTTGTATAGAACACAAGGTTCTCAACTTTCTTAGGTTCAGCCTCTGGTTCCCTAATAGTTTCTCTCATAAGTGAGTCTAGTTTATTCTGTTTTAGGATCATCATGATTCTAGCTTTCCATGATGCAAGGTTATTTGCTTTTGCAAGACGTTCTTCAAATTTGATCACAATTGACATTATGAAGAATGTGATGTGAATTCGATTTTTAGAAAATACAAATTTCTTGAGCAATTTGATTTTAGATTTGATTTGGATTCACACAATGTGGCTCTGATACCATGTAAATGTAATCAAATCTTTTCTAATGGGATCCTAAGAAACACTAAGATTTAAACTAAAGTCAGAAAATCTGTATAAGAAAATTTCTAAGTCAAATAATATTTAACTTCTATATTCAGATTTTCGATTTCCGGATTTGAACTTCTTATTAAATGTGTTGATTGCAGAACATTGTCCGATTTCTATGTTTGCATATCGAGTGAGGAACCACCATAAATAAGGGAAGAGCTTGCCCCTAAGAGGCACGCCTCATGAGAGGACGTGTCTCCACGAGTGGAGACACGTCCACTCATGGGACATGTCCTTTAGGGTGCGGCTTGTTAACAGATCTGTTTACCATTTGTTATGTATACATTAACACGTATACACCCTTCTACATGATGGCGGATGACTTAAGAGGATTCTGATTTCAAGTAAATGCAAAATATATTGTCACGTGTAAGATCGCATTTTATATGTATGCTCATAAATTTGATCTAAATGTTTCTTAGATTTATTTGAAATAGAAGAGATGATCTTTGATCACTTATGGATGACGATGATGCGTTAAAGAAATCGTCATTCATATCTGACCGAAGCTATCATCTTTAAGAATAATGTTGTTTGAAACATATGTCTACAACATAGCAAAAAAACAAGGACCATGCAAAAAAAATCATAACTAACATATAATATAAATCATTGCAGGTTTTAATGATTTAGGAGAATTAATGTATTTAAATATGGGTAAAGAACCTCATTTATATGAATTCTTAATGAACAATTCTTTAATGTTAGCATGGGATAGACCGCTGATTGTAAAACTACATATTGAAAGCTCACAAAAACATATGGATAATACTAGTTGGCTCCTTATAAACTATATTGCAAACACACATTGAGCCTATTGCTTTCCCTTGATCTTTTTGAAGGAGCATGTGTTGTACATTGAAGTACATCAAGGGAAAAATGAAAGCAGGTATGCAAAAAGTGAAAAATTTACATAGTGCCTAAAAGAAAAACATGATACACTTTAAGTCATTGGACATGCATAAATGTACTTATGACAATGGGTTAGCAAATACATGAGCTTGTTTTCATATCTTGCCATAAATAATTTAGGATTGTCATCTTGTACTATCTTGTATATATATTGTTATCAGCAAAGTTAGCATGCAGAATAAACAACATAACAATGAATATACATTATTGCAGTTTTTAATGATTTAGGAGAATTAATGTATTTAAATATAGTTAAAAATCCTCATTTATATGAATTCTTCATGAACAATCCTCTAATGCTAATTGGGATAGAGCATTCATTGTTAAACCATTATTGTGAAAGCTTACAAAAACACACGGATAATAATAGTTGGCTCCTTATAAACTATTTTGCAAATACACATTGAACCTATTATTTTTCCTTGACCTTTTTGAAGGAGCATGTGTTGTATATTGAAGTATGTGAAAGGAAAAATGAAGGCAGGTATGCAAAAAGTAAAACTTACGTAATGCCTAAAATAAAAACACAATACACATCTTCAAGTCCTTGGACTTACACAAGTATACTTATGACAATGGGTTAGTGAATACATGAACTTGTTCTCCTATCTTGTCATCGTTTAGGACTACCATTTTGTACTATCTTATTTATATTGTTATTGGACCAAGTTATACTTTTTGTGGGCACGAAGAGTTGGATCTTTGATGAATTGTTCATTTCGAGAATCAAAGGCCAATGGTGTGGGTTACTCATTGAGGAGTCCTAACTTATTGAGGTACTTCTCATCCAGGTTGCTATTGCTAGCATAGTGCCAACTAAATGACTCACTTTCAATTTTATAGAGTAGTATTAATTTTCTTTTTGATACACAATTGAATGCGAATTTGCAATCATTATATTTCATCGAAAGCTTATTGCAAGCAATACTAATAAGTATTTTTGATATGCCAAGTAATAGTAAGTACAAATAAGTGTAAATATTGACATGACCTAGTTGTTGTAACATGCTCTAAATGTTTTGTCACAAGTTGAAATTATTGAAGTTTCATTAAATGACTCTTTAAATTAAGACAAACTCAACTATTCTATGCAAAACTAGTCATCTATAGATAACCAAGATTCTCTTTTATATCTAAGAATGATCTCAATGGTGCCAATTACACCTCGCCCATGTTTGCCAATCCCACCTTTGTATAAATCATTTGTTGAAGTAACTTCACATCAACTCCATTTGTATGTTTGATGAGCTTGATGAAATCAAAAGCAACCATCAAATCATGAGCATGGATAGATTAATCAATAGTGGTATGAGATACATTCATGCTTAGATCACTATTATGCACAAAATGCTTTCCCATCCTTGTCATGGAGAAAAGATTCACACTCATCAAATGCACCATATCATTGAAAGGAATGAGTACAAGTATTTTGAAGAGGGTCATCATTAATAAAAAACTGCCTTATATCTTTGAACATCATAAGCTTGAGAAAGAACAAATTCATGATTTATGCTCATACTGTTAAAATCAATTGTATCATTAGAAGCTTTCTATTTGAGGGCTAGTGCATGATTCTTTATCCTCATTATGTTTCTTAATGAGTATATGTTTTTTCTAAAGTGTCAAATTTTATTAGTTCTTCTAATGTGTTGAATTTTTATATGACCATTGTTGAAGAGACAATCTTCAATAAAATGTGGTAGCAAGATATTAATCAAAAGAAAGGATTGCTTTTGTGATGCCAAGCGCTTTCCTGCCATCGCATGCTTGCGGTGCAATATTTACCCACCCTTCGATAGCTCCAAACATTGTTTTTCTTGCAATATCTTCAAGACTTGGTGAAGGAAAGGTCATTTTAGGAAAAGTATGTGTGGCTTTGGACGTTGTGCATCTGCTTGCACCATGCCATAGTTCTATTGCTCTTGTCAAAGTCTCTTCTTCGCCTTCGAGGGTTATCCTTGGTGGGAAGAATGTGTCTTCCATCCCTTCAATGATGACTATTGGCTCCTTTGGTGTGGCGACACCCATGGCTTCACAAGGGCTACCATTCAGTGATTTTGTTGCTCAAGGGGCGGGGAGAAATGGGGGCAAATTGTCGACTTGGGATGCTCGACCTACGAAGGACAGGATGGCCTCATATTTGTCGAGGGTCTCTAGGATCTCAGAAAAACCCCTCAAGAGGACCTTTACATCTCTAGTTTTAGTTTTCTTTAAGGAACTAAAAAAGGATGTCTTTGAAGGGGAGCAATTCTACCTCTCCAATGGCTTGATGGGACAGTTTAATTGATTATGGCCAAAGCTTGTAGATTTGCACAAATGGATCATAGATGCATGACAATCTATGCATAGAGGTAATGTGGAAGTATACCCTTGTGCACTGGGTATTTTTTATTATGGTTTTTTATTGTAAACAAGATCGGGATGCCATCCTCTAGGAATGATGGTACTGTTGGGGAAAAATCTACTCCTCAAACCTTGGTATCGAGATTTTAACCCCCTTAAGGAATCTTTTTCAGTGAAACCTGTTTGGGCTTGCCTCCCAAATCTTCTGCTTCAGTTTTGGTTTGAGGATTGCTTTGAAGCTATTGGTGATTCTTTGGGTGATTTCTTGGCTATTGACACATACACCTCTAATTTCACTCACACTACATTTGCTTGCATCCTTGTAGACATGGATATCTCAAGAGATGTTGTAGCATATATCACTTTCAAAATTGATGATCACTGTTGGTCTCAACCTTTGGATTATGAAGGATTTTTCTTCTTGTGTAAAAGATGATTTGAATCTGGTCACATGGCCAACAACTACACCAAATCTAAGGCAAAATTTGAGCTTCAGTCATGGTGGATTGATGCCCTTCCACAACACTATACCATGGAGTTTCCTTCAAAATGTCATGGGAAAGATCTTCATTCCCCATGGGCTAAGTAGAATGAATATGCGTAGGATGTTGCGGTGCAGGATGGGTGCAATATGCATTCATCATCAGAGGTTCTTTCTTCAAAAAATTCAGCATCTTCAAAATCTCCACAATTGGTGCCCATTCTAGGATGGATAACTTCAGCTTGGATTGTGCTGGTCCGCCGACTCCTACAAATGTTTGCATAGGGGTTGTTGATGCCACTAAATGTGGTGCAACAAAACAATTTTTTAGAGTCTCAGGGGGAAAGAGTCCCCTTGTAGAAGTAGACCAAAACACTCTAGTCTCTTCTCACTCCAAGTATGGATGGACAGAGGTCAAAAGGAAGAAATCTCCTCTTTGTATGCACTCGATGCTACTTAGATCTGCCACAAAAAAATGCATAATGAGAACACAATAATTTATTGATTGCTGTAACTATTGTAGAAGGATATGTTGATAGCCTAGTTGGGCTGTTTTCTGTTGCACCCCTTGGATCAAGGGCACGCCTGATGTGCTTGCTTTTTATCAATAAATATCAAAACTTCTCTTAAAAAAGAAGAAGATATTAATCAGATGAACCATTATTTCCATCTTAAAATGGGAAGATATCATATTCAAGAGACTCATCTTCAACAAGATTATTGCCATAAGACTTAAGAGCTTGATTTGCATTTTTTGGCTAATCAATAATTGCAACCGTTACTATCATATGTAGTGAGATTACTTCTTGTTTGATCACTTCAAAATTCCATAGAATGCACCACATCATTGCAAACATGGTGGATAGTGTGTTCATGAGATTGGGATGATATTTTCAGCCATATTTTTCAGTTTTTTATTCTTCTAGCTAGTGTTTTTTTTTGCTTACTTGTAATATGGGTAATGTTGTTTCTATCATTAGAGTATTCTTTTTTTCTTCCCATCCTTAGTTATTGTTATCACTGAGTATGGAACCACTTGAATTCAATGTCATACATGATCATTTCGGTAGTATACACAACCTATTTAAAACTTGCTTATATCTCTTCCAAAGCATGGTGCCTTTTGTTAGCTTTCAACAATTCAAAGATGATGTTATTTTATTTGAAGAACACTCCAACAAAACTACACAATTAGGGTTTTACAATTGTTTTTCTCCAATCCTTTTCCATGCTCCTAAATGAAAACTACATAGGATATATACATGAACAAAATATAAAGTTTTCTTAAACATATGAAATATTTTGCTATCTCTAGAAATTTTGTATGATGAGAAAATCAACAAATCTACCATAATGACGATTTCCTCAATATTGTAATATATTTCTCATTGTGACGTCTTTTTGAAAATATCTTAAAAATTTCTTTCTAATGGCACTAGAATCACTTCAATTAGACACTTCTATTAGGAGAGTGAAGCTTTGCAAGTTAATGCGCTTTTCTATATTTTTTTCTTTTATTTACAAGCATGGTTTTCTCCATGCTTTAGATCCTTCAGTAATCTATTTTTCTAAATAATTCTAATTTCTTCTTTCAACCTCAATTAATCTTGCACGGTCTTAAATTATTTGGATCCTAGTCTCAAATGATATATGATATATGTTTCCCTCAAGATCTACTTACCTTTTCTAAGGGAATGCTAAGTTGCAACTAGCAATATGCCCTAGTAGCATTCCATAAGCCATGACTCTAATTCTTTTTCCATTGCAGTGCTTGTTGATTTGGTTGCATTTGTTGTGAATACAATGCTAGGGTTCACTAATTCCAGCAACTACCATTACTTGATAAGGCTATGCATTCACTAGTTTTCATATGCGCATGTTTGTAGACGTGCCATTTTTTAGTTTTAGAGTTGGTGAATGTCCTAATGTATATTTTCACTGGTTGTTAGACCCCACTAACTATAGCTTATATTTGTTAGCTATAAAATTGAGAACTTGAAGGTATTTATGTCCTCCAAGAGAATTCGTGTTAACATGTAATAATCATGGGAAAATATGAATGGTAAACATGGTAAGTCAAGTATCGCTTTTGATTAAGCACCTAAATGAATGCTATATGCGATGAAAATTTCATGTACACATACTTCTCCCCTTACTTTGCATGGTTCACTATGATAATTATGGATAGCAAGACACTACAAAATTGTAACATATTGGGTTCACTATGATAATTGAAGGAACACCACATGTGCCTTGTGGTGATTAAACTCAAACATGTTGGGCCCACTATATGATAATTGAAGGAACACCACATGTGCCTTGTGGTGATTAAACTTTTCAAACATTTAAAATATTAAAAAATATTCATAAATGGTGTTCAACAAGCACATTAAGATAGAAATGTCTTGAATATTGAAATGTGTGTTAATTGTCTATGTTGACACAATAGATTAATGTTGATTTAAAAAGAGTTTTGTGAGCTTTTTTTAATGGTCATTTAGAGATTTTGAAAATGATTAATGAAGATAAAACCTCTCAATTTTTACCTTACATTTTAAAAATTTAATGGAAATAGAAGAATAAAGCGAGTATATTCATTGTCTAGCCACAAATTAGATTTAGAAAAAGGTTTAGAATTAGAAACAAATAAATCATCTCATAATTGTTCAAATCCAATTTTTCTCTCTATTTGATGCCTTAACACTCTCTATTTCTCTTTCATTTGAAGAGTGATTTAGGATATTTGTTGAAATGAATGGAGAAGAAAAGCAAAGAAGTTTTGGTCAACCAATTCATGTAGAATTTTATCGATTTGAAAAATGTGTATATAAAAGGTTTTGTATGTCATCACCAAAAAAAAAATGATCAAAACAAAATAAATTAAGCTTTTGATCAAAACATAATAACAACAAATACCCCTATGTTGTCCAAAGGCAACACTTGATCAAGAAAGAACACGTTGAGTATAACCCCTTATGGTTACATGGAGTTCTTGAGATAAAAACCATGTAGATTTAAAATTTCTCAAATTTGATGTGGTCAAGAGGTTTAGTGAAGATATCAATTATTTAATGAAAAATAAGTCAATATAAAGGATTCAAAATCTTTTTTGAAACTATTTATAAATAGTGAGCATGGAATATTGGATTGTTACTCATCTTAATGACACTTTGATTATCAACATAGAGGAGAAGCAAAATTTGAACAACAAAGATCATCACAAATACACTTCAAATATACAATCTCATGAAAAGCATTCCATGTTGCAATACATTTTTCTTGTAAAAGAATTTTGGCTATTTGTCATTTTTTACTACACCAAGTAATAGTATATGAGTCCATGTGCATGGTGTAACTTGAAGTGGATACTATATCATCAACATGAGCACCAAAGTTTACATCAAACTATCCACAAAGTTGAAAATTTGAATTCTAACAATAATCAAGTCCACATTTTCATGACCTAAAGGTAATGAAGTATACATTTGGCTACACACCAATGAACTCCTTGGGTTCATGCATAAACCAAGATAGAAAAAATAACTACAAAGTATATGTCAAGCCAAGTAGTCACCAAGCATATCAAGCTCTCGACTAGCTACCTATACATGGTTCCATAAACAAAAGCATCACCATCATTAGGAACCTTAAAGTTTCCTTCATTGGAGTAACAATAGGCTTATCATATGTTGTATTAAACCTATTCAATATGGGCAAGGTATACCTAGACTAAGAAATGAAGATACTTTGAGCACCCTAATCTACTTCAATTTCCTACTAGTGAAAAAGTTTAAGAGCAATCATTTCAAAACCATTATGTAATTCCTTCTTTATGAAGTGATTAATTCTATTACTATTGCTAGTTAGAAGAAGATCATCCACATAAAATACTAGTATAATGTTGTAAATACCTTTAACTTGGATATATATAGTATCATTTGAATCAATACATTAAATTCTAATTAAAAATAATAACTATTTATCTTGGCATACTAATCCCTAGGTGTATGTTTGTCCTATAAGCATTTTACCAATTTAGATAACTTGGAATCAACAACAACATCCTCAAAGCCTCGAGGTTGAGACATGTGTACATCCTTATGCAATTTCCCATTCAAAAAGGTACTTTTAATCTTCATTTGACACACCTTCCAACCATTGTTAGCACAAGCAAGGCCATGTCAAATTGTATACCACTTAATAATAGCCTTAGTCAATGCCTTTCTTATAGAAGTAATTTTACAACAAGAAATTTATTATATGTTTGAAGAGATCCATCAAAATTATACTCAATTCAAGAAACCTATTTATAACCAAAGGGTTTTACTCCAAAAGGATAATTTGTGAGAACCCAAGTTTTATATTTTATGATCACATCATACTCAGTTTGTATGTCATCTTTCCAAAAAATTTAGTTAATGCTTTTGCAAAAGAAGTGGGGTTTTTATGAGTTTCCATAATGGCGCAAACCACTGAACGGTGAGCGCTTCTAGGACTAAATTTAATTATTTCATTAGGTTTCAAGTTTGTACAACTACTTTCATCCCAATTACCTGATATTGAACCATGTGATAAAAAGTTGGTACATTAAAAGACTAAAAAGAAGGTTTTTTCCAATCAACTTTAAATTATGAGGGATGTGAATTATTTTTAGTAGGTGGGAGAGACAAATTTTTGTTTAAGCTCACACAATTTGTCTAAATGATCAATACCCAAAAGAAGAATAAGAAGAATAGGTAGTTGAAGTGAAAATACATAACTTGTAAAGTGTTTAAGATATTGATTTATTTCTTTTACTTGTGTGTTTTACCCTACTTACTAAATTTGATCCTTTTCAAAATTAGTTAATACTTTCAAAATTATGCCAAGTAAAATAAAATAACTAAGTGTTGGGAATCAAAATTGAAGTATATCCACTAAAGGAGAGAGAATGAGGTGAGAGAAATAAGTTTGTTTTGAAGTTTAGGATTGACATAAAGTTGGAGGAACAATAAGAAAGTGTTTTAGCATTGTACATAAAAATGTATGAATATGATAAATGTTGACACCTTGTGAGCAAAGAGCATGCTAGTGACCTATTATAGATGGTAGTGACCTAGGGTGTCATGAATCTAAAATTTGTTGGTGTTTCTCACCAAATTTTTGTATTTCCTAGTTTCTTGTAGAATTTTGAAATATGCCTCATGTTAGGATTGCTTGAGTCCTAGCACCTTTGTGCATTATGCCTTACTTTTCCCATTATTTATAACTAATATGAGAAAACTCCAAATAGGTCTCCCTTGGTCAAATTTTACTAAGCGTTCTTCCTCTCTATACCTCATGTTCCTATCATATGCTAAAAGTTACAAAAAAATCCAAAAGGTTCTAAGTATGGGAAGGTTTGGTTCAATTTTTGTAGATTTTGTGGAGTTGTAATGTTTCAATGGACAACCAAACTTCTTTTGGTCATACTGCCTCTTGTCCCTATCATCGATCTTGCTTAGAAACTCCGCTAATTCTATCGATTCCTTTCATTCTCCTATTTTCCTTTGTTTTCTTCTGCTTGTAGGTTTTTAACAAACATCTGAACTTCTTCTGATCCTTGTCCATTTCCCAACCTCCCAACCTCCCTTCCTTGCTCACATCCCCATAATATTTCATTTTCTCTATTTTGTAGACTTGTGGAATTTTTACAAAATCTTTCTATTTTTCTTTCTCCCAAGCTCTCAAACTCTAGTCAAGTTTTTTCTTTCATCTTTGTGTTTTGTTATCCTTTGCAGAATTTCAGAGTTCATCAAAACTCTTCCATTTTTCCTCCCATAACCACTCTCGTGTTTCACTTTTGTAGATTTGTGGACTTCTAACAAACTCCTTCCATTTCCCCTCCATCTTATCCACTTCACTTAACCAGTTCCACATGTTTTTCATGCATCCAAACCTCCATTTCCTTAATCCTTGCATGGATTTCTTTCACTCCCCTTTTTGTATAATATTATTTCCCTTGTGTACTTCCTCTAGATCTACCTCCACTTCTCATGTTTGATTTCATGTGTTTTTATTGCATTCCATGCAATCCACTTCTTGTGAACTTTTAGTGGACTTTTAGACTTCCATTCAAATGTCTCATATCAACTTCCACTTTGACCTCTAGTTTTATATTATATTATTGCAAAGTTTCCCAACAAATTTACCATTCCTTTCATCCATTTGCAGAATTCCTTTGGAGCTTAGGATGTTATTACCTTTAGTTCTACATCCTTTCTCCACATCTTCGACTCACTCTTTCTTGCCCATTTATAGATGATGGACTTGTAGATGTTTGGTCTCAACATGAAACCTTGTATCTCCCACCTCAACTTCTTGTCTTACATCAAATTTTCACATTTATTTTTGATTGTGTTTCTTGGGTGAAATCACAATACTGTGTCTCACTTTTTGCCCAAGGTGGGCATTTACATCAATATTTTTAATTGAATCTTCATCTTTTGAGACCTATAGAAACTAAACCATTAAGAATTCAAAGATGATGTGAACTAGTGATTTGTGACAATTTGTGTGTAGATTCTAAATATATATTTTTACATTTTTTTGAAATAAATATAAATCTTTCAATATCTTCTTTAATAACTAGTTTTAAATAGAAAACAACATTTTCAAAAAATAACGTTTGTATCATCAAACATAAATTTTATTTTATAAAAGATAAAATTCTAATTTGTAAAAGATAGATTTTCTTTTTTAATTTAAATGATAATATATTGATTTCAAAAATTAAATACAGAGATCTGGCATTGCCGATATACACATTCCATCAAGAACACAGACCCTAGCCCTGTACAGAGCGAACTAGTTTGCTTGAAAAATCCCAAAACCCAAGCTATAAGCTTTTACATTTTACATTCAGCGTTGCATTCAAACATTCCCAGTGACCCCAAAACAAGTGATCTTCATCGATAGATTCAGACTGCGGTGCTTGACCAACATGAACACCATCATCAACAACAAAAAAGAATTTGGTAACCACTCCGAACACCCCGCCACCTCCACACCATCCGCATGTAGGTACTCACAGAAATGGCTCCTCCAATCCATCCCATTTCCGGCTCCAGATAGATATGATGCTTCAAGAAAATCAATCCGAGCCCTGTGCTCCCTCAGAGCCTCCCCTTTTATTTCCAATACGAAAGGACAGCGCTTCCCCTAGACGCTCGGGATGAAAACTCTATTCATATCTTTTCACCGAACCAAGCAAAAACTAGGTTTCGCTATAATTAGCACGTCCTCCACCCCTCCCAACCAGGATTTTTTTTCATAATTTTTTGTTACATATTATATATTTTAATTAATTTTTAAAGTCATTGTAACTATAATCTGGACGTGTCGTCCAACCTAAATTGTGTATATATCAAAATCTAATGTATTTTTTTGGTGAAACAAATATATCAATATCTAGGGAAATGATATATATATTTTATTTTTTTACAATGGTTTACTATTTTTCCACCTCTGCAGAAAAAGAGCTTGATGTTCAGAAAAAAACGTATGTTCAATAAAAATTGAAAATTGAATGCATGATAAAATGAAAACAGATCAAAAGTATACTTGTTGGAAAGCTAGTTTCGAGGGCTACAATCTTGCAAAATAATTTTCTTACATGATGTTATTTAATCCCTCAAAAGGTAAAGAAAAAGTGTTTTTTTGCCAACATTTTGATAGGTGCGAAGGAGACTCCATTGTGGGTATGATTTAATACTAGAGGGGTTCTATCCAAGGGGGTTTGATCTAAGGGGGTCTTATCTATCCTTCGTCAATTAGAATGCTTTAGATGGAATCTCTCAAGGCTTAAATCATTAGTTTTTCTAAAAAAAAGTGATTGTAGGAAAAAATCAACATGTCCTAAAAGTGAGACACACAATTGTGGCAACACCCTGTCACTTGCTAAATCTTCCTCAAATGTTATTAATGACTTGATATCATTCCTACAACTACTCAAAGATAATTTTATTTCCTACAAACCATTATTCATCTCACAAAGGCATGGACTCACTTTCATGTTCAATAGTGGATGATGAAGGTGACCATGTTTCAATTAAATCAATGGTTGAGTTCCAATTTCGATTGTCCTCACACTTGTTCCAGATCATTTATCTCATAGATTTTGTGGTATTTGAGCTTTTCTTTTATGCCACATTTATGACCTCGATTTCTCTATCAAATTATTGCAAGCGACTTGATGACCAAACAACTTGCTATATACTAATTCAATTTTCATTTAAATGATTGATAATTTCTACATTTTCACATGACTACAAGTGTTGATGATTGTCTAGCATTTAAACTCCTAAAATATAGTTTCCTACAAAGCAACATGTTTTGTAAGTTGCAATTAGATTAATTTTATAATTGAATGTGTCCTTGGGGATTTGTAGATATTCAGGGGAATTTCTATGTGATAAATTGTGACAAAATTCTAGCACATGTCTTCCTCTTACCATATTCTCTGGTGCAATTGTAATAAGGATTTGATATATGTTACAACATTTAAAGTCATTACAAGCATTGCTTGTAATGGTCTCTTCTTTTTTGCATATGATTTTTTAGAGTATGGAGATGGATTATTAATTATGTTCAATTGTTTGATATCATATCTTTATTGTTATTGTCGACACTAAAATTATTTGTCTGATTATCAAACTCTAACTATCATCACATTATCCATTAAATACCATTTAACATAACATTAATTAATCATTTATTAATCACCACATTTATCATTTATTACCATCTATTTATCACATTTACCATTTATCTTATTATTAATCATTTATCATCGATTATAATTTATTAATTCATTATTAGTATTTATCATTTTCATATTTTATCCATTTAATTAAATAATGTTTTATTATTTAATTAAATGAGAGCTAATTATATTTTTAATAAATGAAATTTTCATATTCATCTCATCAGTTAACTCCATATGCAAATTACAAACTTCTTCCCTAAAAAGTTAACTTATTCTTCAAATTAACAACTTTTTCATTGAAAAATTCATTAAATAAAACAATAAATTCATAACTATCTTCTCACAGGTTAACTCCATCTTATAATAGAAAATTATTCTTATTTATCCATTTAATAAATTAACTAATTCACTTTTATCCTCCTAAGAGTTTGAAATGAAAAATTATTAAATCTCTCTCAAGTTGACTCCATAGTTAGTTTAGTTAACTCAAGTATATCTTTTTTAAGACTACATGAATCGAGTAGCCCCCCCCCCTATAAAATGCAATGTGCTTGGTAAAAAATTTCACGTGATCAGTGACGCTAGCGTGACACGCCCCTCGATACCATGGGGATGAAGGGGAGACTAGACCTCGTGACCTCTTCCCTACAACAAGATGCTTTAGCCAATCATGGTAGGCCCTCCACCCCAACTCAAGTATATGATCTTATCCTCATTTTCAATTATTTTTTTTCTCAAAAAATCTATAAATACCCTAATTCCTTCATCATTTTCAACAATTGAAAGTTCTTATGCAAATCCACTCCGTGAAAATAAATTATCAATTAAATATAGTGTTAAGATGCTAAGTTGCATCCACATTCCTAACAAGTGGATCAAAATTTAGTCTAAGGTTTGTTGAGATTTGATTGATTGAATTCGGTTTTTAATTTGTATTTCAAATTCATTGTTTCTTATTTCAATTTGGTCGCTTATATTTTGGTAAGCCCAATGTGAACACATTAACCGACTAACCAATTGTGTTGTTTGCAAGCTTTTGGTTTTTGCTATCAACATTTTTAAAAATCCTTCTAGTGCTAAATGTTTAATAAAACGAGAGAGGAAAATTTGAGATTGCTCTCGAATCAATATTATGTCAATCACATTCAATTAAAACTATTACATAGAATTGGCATTATAAAACCATTATTCCTATTCAAAACTATTCACGAGAATATAACTACCCAAATTAAATTTATTTATTAAATTAACAATAGTTTGTTAATTTATTTATTTAACTATTAACTATTTTATGTCATGTACTAAATTCTAACAAAATAGATGTCATGGTTGCATTGAGAAGGGGAGAGAAATGAATTTTAACAAATAATACTTTATATTTTGATGTAGGATAATATTATAAACAAAAAAATCACTTTTGAGGGACTTTCTTTGGTAATCCATACATTTCATAATTAGTACACAATTGTATATTTTGAATAGTAATTTTATTGTTGCAATAATTAAGCTTATTTCATTTGCTAGTTAAAATTTTTATCGATTGAGGTTTAATCACTTGGTCAAACTCCTTGCCCTTCTCCTTTGTAATTTTTTAAAAAATGAGTTGCATTAAAACACACATAATGGGATTTTTAAAATTTTATAGTCATTTAAAAGGTGACTTAGAGAATTTTTCTATATTAAAGGTATTTTTAGCAGATTATTCATAGATATTTAAATATAATTGTTTGAAATCAACCTTTATTTTCAACATTTCAATGCATCATCTTTTGCAAATGAAAATGAAATTTGATCATTTTTAAAAATTGCATAAAAAATCATGAAGAATGGCTATGATATTTTTTATATGCTAACTCTTTTTGAAATTTATTTTAGGGATTTAAATTTAATTTTCTAATGTGCTGTCCTTATAGAAAACCATGAGCAATCTAATAGTGTAGTCTATTTTTCAAATTGAAATATTTTGTTTTATTCATTTTTGGCTAATATTCAATGCAATAGTCTTCCTTGGTTAGAGACTAAAAACTTAAAAACTAGCATTTTCACAAGCCAAAGAACAAAAATTATAAAACTTCTAATTTATTGGTTTTGTAGGATAACCTTCAGAAGATTCTTGTTATAAATCATTTTCTATTTTTGTTTGTGGTGTTTATTTTGTGTCTTTTTGAAATCATTGTTGTGAGGGATTAAAATAGGTTTTATACACTTCAATTTGGTTAATCAATAAACTAATGTATTTTAATTCCAAAGGGGTGTGTATGGCACATGTTCTTCGCTCACATGCTTGTGCGACCTTCATAATTAAAAAAATACTTCTTCCAAAAGTTATTTTTAGGAGGTTTGACTTCGATTTTATCACCAAGGGGATGACTTCAACTCTAGTTCTGGTGGAGTATAAAGAGTGAGGGGTGAATCAAAAGACACACCTCTTGGAAGCTGTGATATTTTCATTTGAACTAAGCCCCGAAGAACTTTATACCTTGGGAAAGTGAAAAGAAGGGTGGGTTACCCTCTTAGTTTTTTTGACATCATTTTTGCTGATAATGTGAAAACACACACACAAGGAAGGATCAAATAACAAACAAGAACACCTTCCATGCATGAGATTTGCAAACAAAGATTTGTTATTTCCTCAATTTTTTTATAGAAGTACTGTATTATATAATGAAGGAGAGTGCTTATAAGAGAAAACCGTAAATGAGAATAGATAATGAAAAGTGTTAACATCCTATGTGATGAGACATAATGATCTAATAATAGATCAATCTAATAAAAGAAAAAAATACTCCTAAGTTTAGCTGAAGTGCATAAAGTGAAATTAGCATAGTAATCAATTAAATATTGATTAATTATTAGCTAATAAATGATTACTCTAACACCCACCATTAATTGTAAAAGAGAATGCATAAAAAGAAAACAATGCATGAATGGGTCCCAAAAACAAGGCTTGATGAGGTACCCATGTACAAACAATCTGATCTCTCATTATAACTAGAGAAAAGGAGGAAACCTTATGGAAAAAACTCTTTTGCAAAAGAGAAAAAGGTGAATGAAGGAATAAGAAACCTCCAAGAAACAAATGTACCAAAAAGAATAGGAATATGATGAACATTGTTGAAGAATGAAGAAGCTGTAGACAACTGTTGAATGATGACTACTATAATGTTGAAATGAAGAACTCCCTCTGGAACATATGATTAGATGGAAAACAAAGACAAAAATATTGTAGTCAAATATAAAAATGGTACACAAATCTACATGAGTGACCCCAACAACACCACTCAACCATGAAAGATGCAAGCAAAAAATATAGGTACCAATAGTTTGAAGAGAATTGAACAAGTAAAAATGGAAGGTCGCCTCTAAAATAGGAATGCAAGAGTGTTTATATGGAATGGTCACGACATGGAAGTTGGAAAGTCACGTGAGAATGTGTTGCTTGTAGAAAGGGAAACTTGCAGATTAAGAAATGAACATTCATGCATGGAAAATGTGAGAAGTCACTGTTTGGTGATGAGAACATGCAAGAACGTGTGATATTTTTTGAGAAAAATCACATATTGTGTTGGATGGGTATGCAACTATAGACATTGCTACAAGTTTATGTAATTGAATAAACTGGATTTATTTTTTGTGGACATAGCCCAAAGGGTGAAACACAATTTTTTTTTGTCTTGTGCCCTTGTAAATTTATTTATCTGTTCTATTCTTTAAATTTATGGTCTGCAATTTTAATTGATAATTTAATTTCTCTATTCTGTTGAAAAATCCTCATCTAATACATAGGAACAAAAAAGTAGATACATATATCAGTACAAAATGAAACCAAGGAAGCATTAGCAAAAATAGTAGAAACCCCCCATAATGCTGACAAGGGAGAGGAAAGATAGGTCCACTAAAAATGTGTCACTAAGAAGTGTATGAAGGAGAACAAACAACATCTGAATGTGCACATGAAAATACATACAATTGAAAAAGGGTGTGCAAACCAAGACACACACACAAATGAGAAAAGAATCAATCGGATTCGATGTTGTCATGGGACACTCAATTGACAAAGGTGTGATGTCAAAACAAAGGCACTACACAATCCCTCCATGACACTTTATAACATAGTGCAAGTAAAAAAGGCACAATAGGATGTACAAAATCTCTAAAAAACATGTATGAAAATGACACTTTATCTCAGTGCATCTACAAAAGAGAAAGTTCTTAAAACATAGGAAAAAATGGTTGGAAATACATTTAGAATAGCCAAAAAATCATCTCTTACAAACATAAAGTTTCTAGGAGCCAAAAATTCCCAAGTAATTCATCAAAATGTGAAAATATAAAAAAATGAATAAAATGTACCTGGAGAGAATATGGAAAAAGTGCATGGATAGTTGTGAAGAGCCCTAAAAGATCTTTCCAATGCTGCAAGAATCATGAAAATGAGAGAAACTAGTCAAAATTTGTGAACGCGGGAGTGAAAACAACACATTTAACTTTGAAGGGTTGTAGAATACACTAACAAAAAAATATGAGAAAAATACCTACACCATAGAATATTCTTGGAACCAAATTTCAACCATATCTTGTTTGCAAAATTCTGATACCCGAACAATAATTTATGGTGATTTTCCCAATCTTTGCTAGAATTACAATTTTTTTTAGCTTCCCTACCTTGGGAATTGGTCACCCATGCGGCTAGGGGTGACGAACTGCAAGCACTAGGTGTAATCAACCAGGTTACTAATGTGACCAAGCACTTTGCATATAAGCCCACAAGGGCTGATTGATGTTGTTGGTCTAGCATGGGACCTTGAGTGGTGTGCTTTAAAGGGGGTCAAGGGGCTTTTGTTAGTCAATGCCACTAGCACTGAAGGCAACTTCACCTGGTGGCGTGTGAGTGCACTGCTTAAGAGAAGCTAGTGCTCAATGTTGAACTGTTTACTTTTATTTAAATTTATTTTTTTTGTTGTATAGTACGATGTTTGGGTGGTTGTATGACCTCCCAAGTAATTTTTTTGCCTCAAAATCTCTTATTGAATATGGTAAAATTTATAGTCAAAATTTATTTGTTTGGCCTTCTAAAGGCAATGGCAAGTTCTATTTTTCTCTAGAACACACCAAAAAATGTCCAAGTCCAAAACCTACAAAAGCTAAAGATTCTAGATTTGATGCTCCTATAACCCTATTTGAAGAAAACCCTCAAAATTCAAGAAGGGGTTTACTAAATCTATGCTCTAATACCATATTGAAATTGAGAAAACACACACACAAGACATGATCAAACAACAAACAAGAACACCTTCCATGCATGAGAGTTGCAAACAAATATCTGTTATTTCCTTAAAAGAAAAAAGTTACAAAATTATAGAATTATACAATGAAAGAGAGTGTTTATAAGAAAAAACCGTAAATGAGAAATGAATTAGATCATATCAAGTGTCAACATCTTATGTGAGGAGACATAATTATCTGATAATAACTCAATCTAATAAAAGAAAAAAAAACTCCTAAGTTTAGCTTAAGTGCATAAATTGAAATTAGCCTAATAATCAATTAAAGATTAATTAATTATTAGCTAATAAATGATCAATCTAAAAATTTTCCCTTGTGGTATATTGAGAATTAGATAAGACCTTTTAGAAAAATAGTATTTTGAGAAGTTACCATGTACATCCAAGTTGTAGAGGTAGATCTCACTTTGGGAAAGGCTTAAGGATTCAATGTAAGGGTTGCATAGGTGGTACATGACCTTACATTCCATAGCCATCCATACCCTTGATAGATAGTATTCTGGTGAGCTTTCAAGAGGTATCACTCCCATTTGATTAATTTTAGAATTGTTTTTTTCTTCTATGTTTTCCATTGTTATATTAGAACTTGCAACTTTAAGCCAAAATGGGCCCTTATAGTTTTATTCATAGTTCTTTTATATTTCTATCTTCTTCTTAGTTTAAATTTTGAAAAAACAAAAACTATAACTTAAAAAAAAAAATAGAGTCAATAGGTTCATGCCACCCATTACTAGGTTGCAAGAAAAAAAGATCATGGAGAAAAAAAATTCAATCCCTTGTAGCTAATGAGCATACCCAAGGTGATAATTAACAAGTCAAACTTATAATAGATGATGAACACATGATTAATCAACCAAAATATTCTACTAGTTTCTTTGAGTTTATCAAAGATGACCTTAATAAAACCTATCTAGATCACATTGTAGATTTGAATAGAACAAGTTTATTAGAGAAAATTATAGAGGAGTGTACCACACTCTCCCCTAAATTTGACCAATCCAAACTAAGAAACCTCATTAGGAAAGAAAGTGTGGTTACCTCTACCTTTTAAAATCCTTTGTATGATTTGTCTCAATACATAACCATATTTCTCTCTAATATCAACCAAAAAAAACTAGTTTTACCATACCAAAACCCATAATTACATCCACCTTTCAAAACCCATTATATGAACACTCACAAAAGTAACCACCTACCCCCTTAATAATTATCACACACTTGAAGATGTGTTTGCCACTTTTCCTTGTTCAAAATTGTCTAATCCTATTACTTCTAATAGAACAATGATTCCACCTACCTTGAAACAAAACACATCATCTAACTGCAATTAGCTTAGAAGCCAACCCATCTTAACTAATAAAAACATTCATCAATCCCAAACATCATTCCCATCCATGACGCAACTAATCTAATCTTTACCACCTTTGTCCTTATCCCAACCACCACTTTCTCAACTGGCTATGATTCTATCTTACACTTCATTAAAACAACCTATATAATCTTAGATTCCACCCATACATTTCAACAACACCAACAATATCCATTACCCCTAAATATATCCCACTTTGTCCCTCAAAAGCCGCATTTCTAACACTAAAAACAATACATACTAGCTACTTTTCAATCCACATATTAACAACCACCTTTCCAATAATAACAATAGTACATACCACCTCCAACATATCAATCCACATACAGAAAACCACAACATTATAAAAAATCACTATCGCATGTGCCAAATCCAACTCTTGGGAATCCTTTTGCCTAAGAGTGGCAAGAGATGAAGGATACCCTTAAGGGAATGTAAATATGGACTTAAAAAAAAAAACACAAATTTGAAGACCTATTTCCTTACTCCTTTTACAAATCAACAACATTGGTCCATTTCCCTCGTAGTTTTGAAGTCCCAAAACTAGACAAATATAAAGGGAAAGGAGATCAACGTGATCATGCAAAAGGAATTTTTTATGGCATGTTAGGAAGTGGACTATAATGAGGTATACCTCAAGATTTTTTTTCTTAAATTTTTGGAGGAAAATATTTCAAGTGTTTTTCACACCTACCTCATGGGTCCATAAAGCTACATTCCAAAGCTTCGTAGAGGACAACTCTTAAGAGAAAGTTTATTTATTTTTATCTATTTGGTGGTGCCTTTTAATAATGATTATCATTTGGCCATGCACTATCATTTAATATTATATACTCTAAATTTTTGTAATCATGAATTAAGTTGTGATGAGGAGAACATTAAATGTTCTAGCATTGTCCATAATGATTTGAGAGGGTTCAAAAATAGAAATATTCTATTGTTGAGGTTTCATGGAGGCTATTTTAGAAACATCTATCTTACTAGCGTTTAATTACATTTCTTACACCCCATGTTTTGCTATAAGTGTAACAAGGTTGCCATTATGAGTGGTGATAGACTTCATATTGAGCCAATTTCCTATGACGATGTTAAAGGGGATGAAACACTTTGGTACATTTTCTATGAAGGAGTTATAGCTCTTTTTCTTGAATACCTCAATTGTTATGATGAAAATTTCTTAATTCAATTTGGTGGCGCATGAAATAACTGACATGTTCAAATGGGAGGGATTATCTTTTAAGTGAGTGAATAAATTATCTCCCAATCCATGAGAATGTCATGCAAAGGGAAAAAGTTGAAGAGTCAGAGGAAAGTGCTAGAAAATGAGAGCATGGCCCTATTATTCAAGTAGGGTGAAGCTCTTGTAAAGTTGCATGGTGAATTTGAGAGGAGTCTTCCTACTCTCTGGGACAAAGTATGTTTGATGTTAATTAAATAATTTACCTTAGAAGGCTAGTTTGGAAGTTACTACCACTATCATTTTTCCCTCCTAAACCATTTTAGGCATAAATTCCTTCTAAGAGTTCCATTCTATTTCATTTCTTCTCTTGAATCCTATGTTAAAGAAACCAAGGAATTGGTTGCTAAAAACCCTAAAAAAGCACTTGTTCCACTACATCAAGGTCAACGTTTTTGTCTAAACCAATTCCATTTAGTGTTATTTCCTCCAAAAATTATTAAAGCTTATCTTATTGAAGACTCCTCCCTTGTGAGTAAAATTGGGAAGAAGGTTGGTTTCCCCGTTGTATTTAATTCCTCTTCAAAAGGAAAGAAAAATGTCCTGTTATGGTCACACCTTCCCCCTCTCACTCTAAAGGAAAACTAAAAAAACATGGGACCATTTCGGAGGCCACCTCAGGTTTATCCCCTGATGCTATCACAAAACCTAGCTCTTCTCTAAGTTTGGTTAAAACTGAAACTTCTCTTAAGATCCCTATTTATTCTTCTCAGAAAGAAGTTTCTATGGGTCTCTGCACTCTAAAAAACAACCCCTCTAAGAATAAATAAATTATGAAGGTTCCCACTAAGAGGATTTTTATGGAGTATCTCAAAAACTCTAAAGATAAGAAGGCTAAAAGAAGCACTACTTAGTTTATTGATAAGGATGAGATGTTTTCCAAGGAGGAAGGGTTTATTTTGAAGGAGAAGCCAAAATTCAAGGAAGCTTCTTTGGATGATAATGAGACCATTGATCATTAGAATAATACTATTACTAAAATTGGTGTGGGTGTGGTAATTACTAGAGAACATAAGGTTAAGGTGCTAAGCATAAGGGGATCCAATAAAATTATTGGGCTTTAGATCCCCAATATTAAAGATAGGGATACTTCAAGTGACTCAATCCAAAATAAGGAAATAGAAAATTAGGAAATGGAAAGGAATGATACCTTGAAAATTGATGTGGGTGGTAGTTTGAATAAATGAATGCCCCTTTCTTTGAAAAATTAAGATATAGATCCTACTCTTACATATGTGATTTCCTAGAAGGTTTTCCCTAAATGTGATCAAACTGCTGCAAATATTGCTAAACTTAAAGCAAAAGTTGAGGCCTTCAAAAGAAAGATGAAAGTAATTTCTAAATTAATTTGTAAAGTGATGGACATGTCAGATAATACCTTGTGTGTCTTGTAGGGTTTGAATCTTAAGAGATATGGCCTCATGACAAGTACCTACACCAATTATAGAGACCTATACAAGTTTCTTACTGTAGATTAGGGACAATTGTTCTTTTAGTTTCTATGCTTTCCCATCTCTTTTTTGGTTATGGTTTTTGATTATGAATATTAACTATCTTATAGTTAAAAAAATTTAAGTGTTGCTTGTGCACTGTTTGTAACCTATTAGTGTCATGTTTTGGTTTTCCCTTAGGGATGAACACCCTCATTTTTTGCTTACTTAATCAAGAACATAGAACATGAAATTTCAATTCTTTACCTTTGCAATTCAAACAAAAGAAATGGTGAGATATTTCCTTTCTTTCTTCAATGATGCTGATGTCTCACTAGTCACTTTCCATGGTCTATACAAAAAAATAACTCACCAATATTTGCATCACAGTACTTATCCCAGAAATGGATTTTCATTTACAAGTCCATTGCCTCAACCTTTGAAAAATAATTGAAAAAGGAGTAACCATAAAGAAATCCCCTTTTGCTAAGGGTTTGGTAAAATATATAATAAGGATAAAGACGATGCTACCCAAACTAATGAAAAAATCAAGAATTCGGCCCAAAAACAAAAAAATCAGTGATTAGGTCATTGATTCTATTTTTTTTTTAATTGCACCAAAAATCCCCAATAAAACAAACCCTCATATACAAAATTTAGTGCAAAAAAATCCTATTTCTATATAACAAGGACAACAAATACCCCCTACAAATCAAATATGTAATTACACTCCTTTAAAGGAATCTATAGAAATAGTTTTGCAAAAAATTGTCAATGCAAACATGATTAGATAACCATATACACAACCCTTTGATGAAAGAAAACCTAAATACACATGGTATATAGAAAATTAATATTGTAAATATTATTGTGTTAAAGGTAATAATATTTCCAAGTGCATGCAACTCAAAAGCAATGTGAAAGATCTTATTGATAATGGGAAACTTATAGTGGAAGGTTCTTCATCCTCTTCACTTATTGAAAAATTAGGTATCTAGCAATATTTATTTCTAAGCATGACTGAAATCAAACCTCATTGTTAAATAAAGGTCCAAACCAAAATACCCAAACAAATAATCACAATGCCACACCTACCTCATATGACTTGGTAATTGGTCATAATGAAGAAATCGATCCACAAGTGACCACTATCATAATGAAAAACCCTAATTGCACTATGATTACTAGTGTGATCAAATTAGAATTTGAGGGACAACCTCATCCTCCCAAAAAAGCACCCAATATGACTTCCTTGAGAATCTTGGGAAGAATTGAGTACAAATATCTATCTTGGAGCTTCTTTGATAATCATCTCTTTATAAGGACATATTGGATTGTTCTTAGAGAGTCACAAGTCCTTAGTGATATCAATCTTGATCAGTTCTAGGCCCTCATGGGTCATTTATCTTCTTTGTATCACCTACTATTACCTAATTATGCTTTTTCAGCCCAATCAGGTTAGGCTGGGACAACACTGATGTTCATTAATTTACAGAAGGAGAAAGGTAGACAAATGATTCTGCTAAAGTTATTCATAGTTATACAAATAGTGCCATGAAATGAATTTTCAGTTTTCATTATGCAATTGCTTTACAAAAAGAAGAATAGTACAATTTTTTTTGCATAAAGTAGCTATTTAAATTCATTACAAGAAATGTGCTTATGAGTTTCCCACACAAGTCGTGGAAGTAATTGAATGAGATACAATAAAAGACAAGATGTACATCTAAAAGTAAAAGACATGTAAGAGAATAGGGATCCCTCATTGCCTGAATGATGAACCACATTGTTGATCAACTACATCTTCAACTCATTTGTTGCGAGGTGTGATCCTTGGTCTCCTCTTCCTATGGTAGGCATAGTCCAGTGCGGTGCTTGGGATTTGTGACATGGTTTAACCACCTCATGTGGATCTTGATCTTGTATAAATACAATAGCTGTATCGGGCATTAATAGGTCAATATTTTGGTGAAACGACAACCTCCTATGCAACAATTGGTATTAGAGTCGAGGTCACAAGTTAGAACCTCAAGCTTGCGCTGGGGGGGGATTATTGCAAGGTGTGACCCTTGGTCTCCTCTTTCTGTGGAAAGTGTATTCCAGTGCGACACTTGGGATTTGTGACATGGTTTAACCACCTCTTGTGGATCTTGATATTATATAAATCCAATGGCTGTATCAGGCATTAACAGATCAATGTTTTGGTGCAACGACAACCGCCTGTGCAACATGAGATACAATAAAAGACAAGATGTACATCTAAAAGTAAAAGACATGTAAGAGAGAAGGGATCCATCATTTCCTGAATGATGAACCAAATTGTTGATCAGATGCATCTTCAACTCATTTGTTGATAGCTTCAGAGGCATCTGCAAGGGACAAAGAAAATGATGTTAGAGCTCAAGATTCCATGTCTCTTATATGTCAAACCAATGGATATACAACCTATCTCTTATTAAAACATTAAATTAGAGATTCAAAGGTGCCTAAAGATCAAAACACAGTTATTAAGAAGATTCAAGAAAAGCCAAGATCATCTAATTATCATGAGAAGCTCTAGGCTTCTTAGCTTTCTTAATTTATTTGTTAACTGTGTAGGTAAAGGTATAATCTTATCGTACAAATCAACAAAGAATTCACAACATGGGAACCTTGTTTGAAAATCATGAATGTGGTAGTAGTTTAAGGTCTTGGTGTCAAGAAATATAATAAAGACAACTTCTCAAAGAAACAAGGATGAGCTTGTATCAGTTCCAAAGTATATGAAAAATGATCAATCCATGATGAACAATGAACTAGGCAGTAGCCTTATCACAATGGACTGTGCAAAGAGTAGAGCGAGGATAGTCAACACTATCACAAACCCTATTTCAAAGAGAACTAAGAATGATAAATACAATGTGTCAAAATCCTAGCAAGAGGACAAGCTATGGAAGCAGTCAACAATAAGGTTGGTTACCTTGTGACAATGCTTATAATTTAGTATCATAAACAATCAAAGTAAAATTGTTTTCAATCTGCTCCTTTCATAGTGCACTAGGACAGTCGAGTTCTTATGAAAGCTCAATATTTGAAGTTCATGAATGAATAACATAGTATTGCAAAGTACCTAACAATGATGTTTAAGCACAAGTTTTAAGGAATGCAATGACAATGCCATGTAAACCAACATAAGGTCATGATATGGGGTTTTAGGAGTAAAGTACAGATGACCCTCACAGGTGCAGTAATAGATGCCAACATAAAGGACAATGATGATGAGGAGAGCAAGTTTGCATAGAATCCCATACAAATGACAATCAATAGGAAAGAGGGTTTCTAACATTTTTAAAGGTTGAAGACAATAGAGGGGAACCATTGATAATGAGGTCATTGTATGATAGGGGTAGAATGATAAAAAAATTAGGAGCAACCAAGTTCAAGAGCAACCAAAGAGGACAATGTCTACATAGTTGGGCATGTTACAATGCAAAGCTAGGAGGACTGTCAAACACAACTAAGGATAGAGGAGAGTGACAAAGATGGAGTGCAGTAAAGATAGTCATGCATTTAAAATAAAGATAGTCACAAAGATGTGATAGTCATGAATTGTGCCATCAAGAGGATGTTGTGTGTGATGTTGCAGGTGTAATACATTAAAACCCCAATATCCTTCACCTGAGTAGGTTAGATAACAATATTGAATAAATTAGGGCAGTCATCCTTCAAAAGAACTCGAATGAAAAGA
This sequence comes from Sequoiadendron giganteum, assembly GCA_007115665.2. Taxonomy (NCBI): domain Eukaryota; kingdom Viridiplantae; phylum Streptophyta; class Pinopsida; order Cupressales; family Cupressaceae; genus Sequoiadendron; species Sequoiadendron giganteum. The sequence continues at coordinate 340,162,023 of CM021103.1, read as the reverse complement.
ATAGAGGCTCACTTAGTAGAACTGAAGGAACAAGAAGCTGATATTTCTAATTGCTAAGGAGAGTTTGCTAGTTTGAAAATTGAGAGGGATGGATTACAAAAGTTCTCTCGAAACTGCTGAAACAGTAAAGCGATGCTTCTAGAGATATAAGCTATAATAAAATGTCATGGCTAAGTGCTAAGGAAACCATGAAGAAAAAAGTAGAGGATCAGGCCAAGCTTGTTGAGGTTGCTAGGGTTTATCAAAGACACTGTCAAATGGAATTTGGAGAGGTGTTTTAATGATAATGAAGACTTTTATATAGAGTGAATGATAGTGGGATGTCAAAGCTGTCTCACAATGCTACAACAAAGTTTAAAATAACAAAGTGAATACCATACAATCTCTTCCTCATTCAAAACTTCGGCAATGCAATTGATGATAATACAAAAATGACATATTAGAATATAGTTTATTTACTGGGTACAACTTGATTTAAGACTTCAAATCAAAAGCCAAAGAAACAAACTCTGATATCTAGAAGGAAATATGCATAAATAATTTCTAGTAAATGTCAAATACTATAGATGATGGTGGTAAACATGTTTCAGTTATTATGGAAAATGAAAATTTCATGAAAATCACTTGGAGAGTTATCACCATCACTATCTCTGGCAAAGCATGGGAGATGGAAATATAAAAATACCAATATTTTCATTTGAAGAAGCAACTTACCAAAAAGGAGGACACATTCCACAATCACAAAGAAAGTCTCAAGATCTTCAAACCCTTGGCGACACAACATGAAAATCACAGGCAGATGAAAATGATACAAAGTGAGCTCGTGAATGAAAGTTAGAAACTTCTTTTAGGGTTTATGAAAGAAAGCCCTAATTTTGGCTAACCAAAATAGGGTATTTTTCACCTTTGTTTTATAAAATATATCTTATTGATGCTTAGGCCGTGGTCAAAACATTTGCTTCATGGAGATTTATGGACTTTCATCAAAGGTTGGCACCTAACAACAATGTATTCCCCTTTTTGCATACTCACAACACATATATTAGGCTATTTTAACACTTATTGAGGTAATAGTCAATTGATTACCTTAGTATTTGTTAAAGTAATTGTAATAATGGTTTATTTTAATATTTATTAAGGTAAATAACTATAAGTGTTACCTTTAATACTTGTTAAAATAGACTATTAGATGCCCTCTAAATATGCAAAGAAGGGGAGTTGAGTCTTCAAGTTGAACTGAAGTGTTATTTGGAGTTCTATTGTTGACTTTAAGTCGAATTGAGATGATTTTGGAGCTCTTTTTGGTCAAACAACTTGAGAGGGGGAGTTTAAAGCTAAATTAGCTCAAATTGGAGTAGTTATGGGCCCCTTTTTATGGCTTTTCTGTTTTTCTCATGAGAGATATTTTTAGTGTAGTTGACTGTAGTTGACTCTTCATCTCCCTTTGGGATTGATTTTGTATTATAGGATGGAAAAAATTATGTTTTCCTCAGCTCTTTCTTTTTTTCATCTCTTGCATGTTGCAGAGAGACTTAGAAGTTTTTGTAACTCAAACATTTTGACATTTTTTATACAACAATAGTTGTTTTCAGATTATTTTTCTAGTTATTGCAGAGGTTCCTTCTATTATTCAATAAAAGATCATGTGTTTACCTTCTCTATTTCAGGTATTGTGTTTCATATGAATGATTTTGATGCAAATTTAATGTGTTTAAAGCATAAAAAACATTTAAATTTCTATCTCATTCATAGTTTCATGTATACAATAGCAGTTAATTATCATAGGTCATAGGTTGTGAATTGATTTATATTATCTTCCAAGTTGTGGAAAATTTGTTTTCCTTCGAAGAAGATAGATTTCAAGCCTTTTTATGAAATATTCATGTGATTAGATTACCAAAACTAAGCTGTGGAAACAAATCTATTGAGAAGTAGTTGTGAATCAAGTTGCAGGTTATTAAATTTTGGTACAACACATCATATAATTAGTTTTTCTCATTTATCAGTTATCTTTCTATCCCTTTACCAAATCAAATCCTTTAGTTTCCAGGAGATCTAAAGGGGAACCAACCCATAATCTAGAGGTTCATTCTCACAGTAGGTCACCCACAACTTGAGTTTTAGCCCATGTTGCATAGGATTAGTGAGTTTCACACTTAGCTAAAGAGCGCAATCCTTCACGACAACAATTTTTGGCACGCCTGATGGGACTATGAATTGGTTTCAATCGACATCAAGATCCTTGTTGCTATTATTTTTGGTATGAACAGTAGTATTTCTAGCCTTTTGAGGTGAGAAATTATACTAGGCGACTCCATTCTCTGATTTTTATGTAGATCTAGTACCAAACAACTCATGAGAAGGATACAAACAAGGAGAAGGATTTTTCAAACAATGAAGTCTCTAAAGTGAAGAAAATTCACATCATCAATTCTATCCATCATCATATTTCTACTAACTAACAAACATCACATATTTCTTCTAATTAACATCATTTTTCTATCTATAATGATAATTCTTCTAAATTAACAATCATCCTGCATAACACATCACCAATACCATATCCATTCTATATCCACAAATGTTATCAATACATATGATGATGATAATAAACCAATTAAAAACATCATGTATCATGTATGAGGCATTCATCTATCAACATCCATCATCATAAAATGAGAAAAAGTGTGATTCCTACATCTATATCATGTACATACATCAATAAGGCACAAGAAAACATAAACATACAATGAGGCTGAATCGAAGAAGGTATATCTCATATACATCATCATCAAAAAGGAATATGTCATATGTACATCCGTAGTGCCACAAGTGTGATAGGAAAGTACAAAATCATAACATATATATGAGGTCTCGACTAGATCGATGAATATATATAACACACATGTCTAGAAAATTCCTTTGCACCATGAAAGAACATGAAGATCAATTCCCAAAAATGGAAAGACCCCAAAGTGCAATCCCACTGCATCAAAAAAGTCCCACTCCAATGCGCCAAACTGGATAATCACATCAAATAAGTGATGAGGACGTCTCTCTCTTGTCATAAGCGATCGAAGATTCATCTGTAAAAGATATAAACCAAGATGTTAGGATTTCACTCTAAAAAATCAAGACGACAAAATGATTCTTAAATAGAAAACAAACACAAGATAGGATTTTCAACACAGGCATGGTAACAAAACGATGCTTAATAGAAAAGGACACAAGCTAGGGTTTTGAATGCAAGCAGGACAACAAAACAATGCTTAAATGAAAAACGAACACAAGTTAGGGTTTCACTCTAAAAAAAGCAAAGAAACATAAAACGACACATGCAAGATTACAAACAACGTGTATGATGCTAAATAGACACAAGCTAGGGTTTTGAACGCAAGCAAGATGACAAAATGATGCTTAAACGAAAAAATGAATGCAAGTTAGGGTTTCACTCTAAAACAAGCGAAGCAACATAAAATGACACTTGTTAGGTGACAAATGACACGTATGACACTAAACAGACACAAGACATGATTTTATAATGAAAACATGATGAAGAACAACATTCATGATGAAAAACAGACACATACTAGGGTTTGGACAAAGCTAAGAGAAAAATGATGAACAAAGACTCAATTACTAGATTCTGAGACAAATGCTCAATAGGAGACAAACAAATGCACCAGTTTTGAACAAATGTGCACTTTTAGGACAAGTGCACAAGATTTTGGGTGCATTTTTTAGACAAGTGCGTAGTTTTAGAACTACACAGTTTCTAGACAACTGTGCAGTTCTTAAACAAGTGCTCAAAATAAAGGTGCCAATTTTGGACAAATGCACCAATCTTGGATAGAAACACCAAAAACACCTGGAAAATGTGCCAAAACTGAGACAGATGTACCAAAACCTCAAGACCAGTGCATTTTTCTGACAAGACTTCACACATGTAAAATGAGAACAAAAACACGACGAAAGCGAAGGGAAAAAAGGTCCATACTAGGGCACTGATGTCTGAAGGTCGTCTATACTCTCGAATGAGCTCAAAACAATGTGGGGAAACCTCAAATCTCAACATTCTCCCTCAACAACTGATAAAATGTGGAATCCAAAGACAAGAATTAGCAAATAGAACCAAGAACAAATGAACCAATTTGAAGACAAATTACCTATATAACACCTCAGCAAAAACCCTAATTTCATCTAGGAAACCCTAATTACACTTAGGAAACCTTCCTAGTTACAAATTAGAAGCTCTGAACAAGAAACGATGCACATTAACATAGAATATTCCATCTGAAAACATTGAAACAAGAAATACAATAGTGTTAAGAGCCTGACCTCAAAACTTGAAATTTTTAGTCAACCTCTCGAGGGGCTAGCACGGAGTCCTACAATCATTCCACTGAACACTCGAGCATAGTGGGGCATAAATTTTTTCAAAAACTTAATCATAAAAATAGAATCTTTGAAACAAAGCAACCAGTACTTTGTATCAAAGAGGGGAAAAATGTAGACATGCAAAATTGACTTGAAACCTATCACACAACACTGAACGGAATCAAACAACACTAAATGACATTAAAAAGCACTGAATGACAACAAAACAACACTGAACGACATCGAACAACCTCAAGCAATGTCAAATGATATGGAACATCATTTCACATCATCTCACATCATCTCAAAATGACTTAGAATCATCCCGTAACACTTCAGAATGACTTGGAATAATCCTGTAACACTTTAGAATGACTTAGAATCATCCCGTAACACTTCAGAATGACTCAAAATCATCTCGTAACACTTCAGAATGACTCATAATCATCTCGTAACACTTCATAATGACTTAGAATCATTCCATAACACTTCAGAATGACTTGGAATCATCCCGTAACACTTCATAATAACTCATAATCATCACATAACGTCTCAGATCATCTCAGAATCACCTCGAAATAGTTGAAAATCATCTCGTAACATCTCAGATCATCTCGAAATCACCCCAAAATAGTTCAGAATCATCCCATAATATCTCACATCATCTCAGAATCATCCTAGAACACTTGGAATCATACCACAACGTTCCCACATCACACCACATCGCACCACATCGCATCAAATCAAAATGACATCAAAAACTCTAATTCATCTGTTAATTGAATAATACAACATTATTTAATTAATTCACTTTTTCATCATTTCGAACAAATTTAATAAATTTCTTTTATTTAATAAAGTCCTAAAAACCCTAATTCCTCTCTTAGTTGAATAATACAACATTATTTAATTAATTCATGTTTCATTATTTTGATAAATTAAATAAATCTCATTTATTTAAATAAAGTCCTAATCCCACTTTCTAATTGAGCAAATTACAATTGTTGACTAAGCAATCTAATTTGTTAACTAATCAATATATTCAGTTAACTAAAAAATTACATTCCTAACTAAGCCATCACAAAGTTGACTGATCAATCTATTCAGTTAACTGATCAATCTATTCAGTTAACTGATCAATCAGAGTATTGACTAGCCAATCTATTTCCCAATCACACAAATTGTGCAATCAACTTTGCACAATTATCTCATGTCTAGATCCTCTCAACACACTTTGACCGTTGATTTGGATATTCTTCAAAATGATCTCGATAGTCCATTTCAAATATCATTTTCTATATAAAAAACCCCTTTCCTCATAAATAAGGATCAGAGAATTCATATACATTGAGCAACAAAGTGTTGTCAAGATCATCCTTGAGAGAGAGCATCATCCATTGTCTTCGATCAACCAAACACATCAAGCACTCATCCACACTTTGCACATGAACTTTGGAGGCTTCGCTGTGATAAGAACAATTCAACATCAAAACTCTGCTACGGGATGATAAAAGCTATCTTTTGTTCTCATTTTGGTAATTAGTAGATTCCCTATCATTTTTGCATTAGTATAATTCAATTTCGTATGTGTAGGTTTCTAGATTTTAGATTTTGAATTTTTTGGTTGTAGATTAGATTTCTTCATGAGATTTCTCTAATGTCCCTCTTGGATCATTAATCTAATGTCCTCATTCCCCCACACACACTATTATTTTTTAAGATGAAACTCAAAATTAGTACAGATTGCAATCCCATATGAAGTAATGCAGTTGAATAGTGCAACTTTATTCTCTATTTTTCCTTTCATGCCTTCTCGTAAAATTGTGCCTTAGAAATATTGGTAGAGGTGTTGAAAGATTGAAAATTAGTTGCAATTCTATTCAAATTCATTAATATTTTTGGTTTCCCTATTAAAGGAGATTTGACCATTGATTTAAGAAGCAAATAGTGTAGTCATACAAAGATGTGGATTATATATGTCATAACTATGCAAAAGTCTATCTAATGAAAATAATCTTCCAATATTGCAACTATTAGTGTTGGAAACTGAGTTATTGTTTTGTTCTGAGTGTTTGTTTTTTAAGTGGTCTTTCAAATATATGGCCTTAAGATAAGTTCATGGCATGGTTAGTGAGATGAAAGACCTTTGAATTTAGAGGTTGTAAATTTAAGATCACAAAGTAAGTGTTTTAACTATTCCATCTTGGTTATGCCTATTCTTTATGAATATAAGTTTTTAGATAGGTAAAAGACATATAATAATGTTGTAATAAATTTTATAAATTATTATTATGATTAGGTGTATGTTAGGTGAATCCAATATCTTTAATATGAATTTTTTTCTTCTAGCATTTATGTTTGTGTTTTAAGGGTTTTTAGTGCTTTGTATTATACATTCACAAGTTAAGATCTAGGTGGGGTCATAATATAGGTTGGAGGACCCACTAGAAGGTTGGATGACCATTCCCTTCTTAGGTTAGTTGTTCACTTGAAGAATAGGAAAAATTCTTGATTAACATTTTTGGTAGAAGTAGATGGTTTTCTTTCTAGTTTAGTGGTGCATGTTTTTTGTTGTGTCCACTTATGGTTTCCTTTTGTTGAGTATTGGTGTGGAGTAGTGGATTGATAGAGTTATGTTATTCTATTTCTATCTTATGAATAATAAGGGGGAAAGTAGGTCTTTGTGGTCATGGATTGAGGGGTTTTATACTTTTGATAGGTGTTGCCTATGCTAGAGATGTAGAGACAAAGTGGATTCAACTAACGTGTGGTCAAGTAATCGATCATTGGTGAGGATGTGTGTGAGGGATACATGTATAAGGAATCATGAGGATAATGGTCATATTAGTTTGGTAATGAATAAATGTTCTCATATTATGCATGGTATATATGGTCAAAGGTATGATAGTAGAAGAATTTAAGTATGATCATGTTAGGTAGGGTTAGGAAGAGGTAATGGATCTTTAGGCTATAAGAGATAGTGGCATATGGAACTAGATGTACAAAATTAGTAGGTTTTCACACAAGAATAGTGGAATAGGGAGCTAGATGTACAAAATTAGTAGGTGTTTACATAAGAATGTGATGAAAAGGGTTAAGAGGATGTGTATATGTGTCAACACTGGTTGATTAGTATTAGGAGATAGGAAACCAAACTTACAAATTGGTAGGATGAGTCAAATTGATGGATCCTCCAATTCATATTTTGATTCCCTTAAGATCAAGGAGGTATTTCTAGTTTGAGTATCCAAAGTATTAGATTGTAAATAATGTATTATTAGTTTTTATAACTTTCCATATGTAGTTGGTTTAGGGGCTAGTTTGGTAGTTACTCATAGGAATAGCCTTACAATCCAAAACAAGTTTATTGTGATATAATCCATATAGAAGTATAACATAATATTATTTTTTATGTTTTCATTTATGAAATTGGTAATGTAATTATATATTATTATTTATATGTTTGATCTTAGAGAACACTTTAAAATCTTACACACATTAATAACATGATCTCCCCTCTTTTGATCATGTTTGTATAAATATGAAGCCATAAATTATATGCTTTGATGTAAGATAAGTTGAATGATGGAATTCCAAGTGAGCTCAATTGTAAGAGATACATTGATTGGATATGATCTTTCCATTTTGAATACTTATAAATAAAAACTAAGCGCAATCTCTATGCATGACATTATTGACATATTCCTCATCTACACTATTTTCTCCATGCATTCCATACCATAGGCTTTTGGAGGGGTTATACATATATATAAAGTTTAATTCTAATTATTTGTGTGGTATATAAACTTAAATCCAAGTTCATTACCAAATACAACTGATTAGGATATAAAATTATTAGCCTATGTCAATAAAATAGGAAGACACACTTATCATTAAACACACAATACCTCAAAAATATGCAACCAAAATATAGAAGGGACTACAATTGGATTTAAATTACATCAAAGGTTCATTTAGATCATGTTTTCAATATAATTATGTGATCCCTAAATGGATAGGGTACTTCCAACCTAATACTTAGTTTTGGGAATGCATCTTGGACTAGGAATTCTAACTCCAAGTTTCCACTCTAGCACATAGGTTTAGAGTGAGAGAACATCTTCCATCCATACATAATAAGAAGACTATCAATTCAAGAAAAACATGACTTGAACCCAATATTAAAAATATTTTTATTTGTGCATCAAACATTAATTCAATAGAATCAATAATTATATTATGAAATAATCTCAATCTTTATTATACATAACAAGTATTAAAAAAAAATATACCTAGTTGAAAATAAATAATCATCATTATTTAGTACTACTAGATTGGGGATACACATAATGAGAAATGAATCATACAATTAGAACATGCAATGATATGGCATTGAGGTGTTTAGTTGGAAATAAATTAAATCTAAGGCATACTAGATTGGGAAAAAATAATTTTTGCAAATAATAACCCAATCAATAAGGCATCAAAGAGTAATTTTAATTATGTATGGTTATAGCCTTAGACGGGTAGATGATTTGAGAAGTACAACTAATTTTGGAGGACATGTTTTTGTAGTAAAGGACTTCGCTAAGTATATGCGAGAGTTACATAAGGAAGTGAAAGAAAATTTGAAGAAGAGTGCAATGAGGTACAAGTAGCATGTTTATATCAAGAGAAGAGAACATGCATTTTAAGTTGCATAGTAGGATTTAGCTAATTTGAGGAACTAAATTTTTCCACAACTTATAGAAAATTGAAGTGGAAGAAGGTTTGGTATTATAGACCAAGAGATGTTGTAAGAAGTTTATGTACAATATTTATGAGGAATCACAAATAATTGGTGGCATTCAATATAGTATTAAGAAAAGGATACACAAGTCTACAATAAATTAAAATTTTATAATACTTTTATGATACAAGAAAATGCTCTCTAGATTTTTCATATTTTTCTTGTTAATGAATTTTGTCCAAAATAAGTGTGTAAAAGAGAAAGGAAAGTTACTTAGATAGTTTTATAGATGAAATATTTTGATCTCAAAGATTTTGAAGAACATTCTAACCATTTTAGAATGTGGTTTATGATATAGAAAAAAATAAACAAGAATTTTCCAAATTCAAGTACTTATAAGGTCTTCCATATCATTTGTTTGATAAGATCATTCAATACATGACTATTATAGGTTTACCTTTGGAAACTACTATTAGTGAACTTATTTAGTATGCCAAATATCATGTACTAAAATTTATAGATGATTGCAAAAATATCTAAAAGTTTACAAAAAAATCAATCCAAACACCTCACCCCCTTGTATCCTATAACCTAAACCTATGGTTGCAATCCTTTCACCAAAGAAAGTTGCAAAGCTAACAAAAATATCTACAAAAAGATATGAGAAAATTTATAGAAAATTCTTATGAGATAGGGGTTATGGAAGGATTATAAATTTAGTAATTTTTTTAATGTTCAATATTTCTACACTTATTATGAGCAACAAACAAGTGAGAATAAAATCTATTAAAGCGTGATGTTAATTACGGATCACAATTTTTAATATAAGGTAAAGTAGGCTTTGAAGGGTCCCTAAAATTATATATAAAGAAGTAGTTAAGCAAAAAAACAAACACAAAATAATAAAACATTAGTAGGACACCAGAGAAAAATGAAAAAGAAACAAGCCAACAACTTAGAGTCCTTTTAGGGTCTTTAGCTACTTCCAATTATTCTGTGGAAATTTTTATGAAGGTTAACAAAGTCATGGAGGTCCTTAATTTCTTTATCAGTATAAACATTCTTGCTTCCTCCAATCCTAGATCTTGGGCCCACCATCTATTCTTCCACTTGTTTCTTCACCTCCCTAGCATCTTCAATTAACCTTTTAATTTTATTCATTAGATTTTTCATCCCCATATCATTTTTCTTTATGGAGCACTTACTAACCTCAATAAATTTGTTTATACTATCCTTGATAGTGCTCACATATCCTTCTAGGTTTTCAACTCTATTGTTTCTATTAACCTACCAAATATCTTGCTAGAGACCAACAATTAACTTATTTAGCTCCTTATTTTCAACCATCACTCTATTTATATCAAACACAACCTCCCATAGGTATAATATGTTTTCATCTTCCTCACAAGGGAGCAAGGTATGACCCTTTAGTCTCTTATCAAAAATATCCAACTTCAATTGACCTTTTCATTTTATTAGTTAAAATTCTCATCCCTATAGCATTGTTCTTTATGGAGCACTTACTAACCTCAATAAATTTATTTAGACTATCCTTAATAGTTTTCATATTTCTTTATATATTTTCAACCCTATTTGTTTTATTAACCTACCAAATATCTTGCTAGAGACCAAAAATTAGCTTATTGTTCTCTTTATTGTCAACCATCACTCTATTGATATCAAACATAACCTCCCATAGGTAGAATATGTTTTCATATTTCTCATAAGGGAGCAAGGTATCAACCTTTGGTCTCTTATAAAAAATATCTAGCTTCAAAATTAAATCATTAATCTCAATAAAGAACCGTTTACTTAAAAAAATTGGGTTTCTATTGCCTCCTAAAGATGGTCCATATTTTGAAAAACTTGATCTATTACTTTAAACATCTCTAAAATGGATTTATGGTTGTAAAAGAGACAATATGAATCTTAGAAAAGTATGAGCAAGGGTCATAAATTATAGAGAAATATTTACTAATAATAGTCTTTGGGAAGGCTTTGCCTTCCCCTTATCTCCTAAAATATTCCCTTTCATCTCCATGCTACCTAACTGAGATCTCTTTCTTTTCTTCTAGTTTTTATCACTTCTACCACCACTAGAATTTTTAATGGATTCCATAAATTTGGAGTCCTCATCCTTCAAGAATTCATTAGTTGTATTTAGAATCACCCTCATCCTTAATGACCATCTGAGTATCATTTGAAGACTAGGGAGAACTAGGGCCCCCAATACTCTTATTAGATTTAGGATTCTTCTTCACACTTGGGTTTTTTAGTTTCACAAAATTCATAATTAATAAAAAGAATTTTTGATGTATGGGAACCATATTTGGCATCTTATTACATTCTCAAGCCATTTTTTTAGAGAGAATAGTAAATAAAATGGGAAGGAGAAAAGCCTATTATAGAGTGATTTATAAGCATGAAATGATACGAGTATAAATATTTGAACCTACCCTCTAGGGAAACATACCTCATGATGGATCATTAATACATGAGTATAAATATACCTCATGGTGGAGCATTAATATGATGGAAACATACCTCATGATGGAGCATTAACATATTCAACTCATTTAATCATTTAAAACAAAAAATGGAGAGGAGAGGGAGTGGGAAGAGGTGTGGAGGGGAGATTTTGAAATTTGGAGATGATGCAGGCAGTGAAGGAGACAATGTCGAGGACGCAGATGGATTAGAGGTGGGAGACGAATTGTGGATGGTTAGGTTATTGATTTCAAGCTTCTGTGTTGTGGTAGCTTGGTGTTGGCTATTGTCATTTTCCAAGAGGATAAGTGTGTTGTGGAGTAGGCTATTGTCATCCAGTTGGGATGCAAATTTTTTTTTGCTTGCTATTGGATGCCCTCTTTGCTATGGGGCAGGTGTTGCTCTGTGGGGTGTTGGTTTTGTCCTACTCGAGCTGGTGGTTTTGGCTCTCTCTCGAGAGTGTTGCTACCCTTCAGGTCTTGGAGGAATGAATTTCCTTGTTGGGGCTTTTGTGTTGGTTTCTTCAAGCTTTTTGGGAGCTCTTGTCTTTTCCCAAGCAAGCTCCGAGGTTGTTGTGATGGTATTCTAGAAGAGAGATGTGAGGTGGGGCTTTGTTGTGAGATTTTTTATTAATTATCTCCCTTCTATTTTCCCTTGTGCTTCTTGCTATATGTGCTTTTTGTTGGGTTTGGTGCAACTTGCTTGCTTTCTTTGTTGTTTCTTTCTACTGGTTGTTGTCCTGTAGAGTTTTATATTTATGATATCTCTCTTTTTGGAGCTGGGTGGGTTCCCAGGTGGGATCTATCTTTTTTGTTCCTTTTGGGCCTAGTTTGGGCTCTCTTTTCCTATGCTACTCCTATTGTTGGGAATGGGTTTGGTGGGCTTGAAGAGGGTGGATTTTTAATTTGCTACTATGGATGTGGAAGGGAGCCTCTTTTTTGTGGCTTGGATCCCTTGGTTTGTGAAGTTCTCCTTGATGAAGGGGTTTGGTTATGTTTCATGGATCCTTGGTTCTTTACACATGATGTTTAAGGGAGATATGCTACTGTTGTCTCATATGTGAAGCTGGTTCTGTGTGACCATCCCTAAGATGGTGAAGAGTATTCTTATGAAGGGAGTTTATTATCTTTTGAAGGTTGATTTGTTGTATTGGTTGAAGGGTCTCTCATTAGCTAAGTTATTGCAAATGTTGTTTCTGAAGGCTCAAAAGTTCTAGTTTTTTATTCTAGTGGCTGAAGTGAATTCTTCTTCTTTCTTGTACCAATATTTTTCTATGCCAAAGGTGGTTATGATAGCCCTTCCTTTTGAATTTTTCTCTCTAGGTCTACAGGCGGTGCCTTTTATGGAGGTGGAGACTACTCCCATTGAGCTAGAGCCCTCTTCTATTGAGGTGGAGGTGGTTGTTGTAGATTTAGTGGAGAGTTCTTTTCTCTTGTTCCTATCGAGGTGGAGCATGTATGGGCAGAGGAATGAATGCTTTGGAGGTTTGGGATCTCATATCTTCCTCTCCTATAGAGGGGAGCTCCTTCCTATTAAGGTGGAGTTGGGGTTTTTGTTTCTAGTGGGGTGTTGTTGCAAGAAGGTTGATGTGCTTCAGTGTTCCATTGTGCTCTCTAAATCCCTATTGAGGTGGGGTTATTAGATTTGCAGGTGTTTTTTTTAGGGGTTTGATGGTGTTCTACATCATTAAGATGTTTTTCTCTCTTGGCTCAGTGGTGTCTTCCCTAAGCGATTGGTTTGCTGACGCCTAGCTGTTGTAGGTAGTGTTTTTGTTTACCTAAGGGTTTTAGGTCCTGGTTAAAACATGGTTGTAAATGGATCTTGATCCCTTGTTTTCTTTTCTAATGTAGCTTGTGTAGTCTTGTTATTTTAGTTGCTCCTCTTGTTGGGTTGTTGTTGGTTTTCATTTTATATTATATGCAACATGCTTTGCTTTGATAGGGTTACGGGTCCCTTCAAAACCATTCTATAATGGGTTTTGAGTCCCATCAAAACCTATTTTACCCCTAATAAAAAATATACCTTATGATGTAGATAGATACATCATTCCATGGGACTTTAACTGAATTCCTTGTATGAAAAAAATGGAGTTTTTTGAGTTCTTCCCCAAGATTCAAGGAAAAGGAAATAACCTCATCTCTAACTCTTCTATCTTTGTAAACCTTTTGTTCCAAATGGGGAGAGACTAGTAACTTTCTCTGATATTTCTTTAGTAACAAAAAATCCAACCCTTGAATCCTAAATCTCTTATTATCCCATCCCTTCACAAATTCCATAATGAGCACAATGTTATGCCTATTAATCCTTTCCCTAAAAATGAGTGAAGCCACCATTCCATAAAATATTCCACAATTTCTCATTTTGTCTCATACTATCACAACATATGGGCTCAGTTTTGTTTTTATCATCAATCATAGCTATTAGCTTACCCAACCATATCTTCCAAAAGTATTTGATGGGCCTAATAGAGTTATCTCTCCCTTTGAACTTGATAGAGTGTTGAACTAATTATAATCCATCATGAGACCCATAAAAGCCCCCTTATATAACAAGGATTAATAATAATTGATATCATGTATCACCCCTCGATTGTCTATAAAATCAACCACCTTATTTTCTTTTATAAATATGTGGGTGATTTTAACATTAGAGAAGAAAGCCAAGATGTCTAAGGAGTCCATAATTAAACTCCTAATGGTCCAACATGGTCTATATTTTTGGAGCAAATTGTTGATAATGCTCAATGAGCGCCCTTCTAGCATTATGGATTGCATCCCATACTAATTATAAATCTTGAGAACCTAGTAGGCCATTGCAAATTTTGGAAACTAATTAGTTTGAAATATAATATTAATAGCTACAATAGTGATTAGATTACCCCTATCATATTTTTAAACTCCACCACCACTATCAAGCCTAGGATTCCCTTTTGAATCCCCATCAAAATTTAATCTAGCCCAATTAGGAGTGGAAGGGACCATTTAATTTTGTTCCCTAAATCTTGCCATCATTAAAATGAAAAACAATATCAAAACCTGTTTTTGCATATAGCAACCATCTGTAGGTTAGCATTTGAAACCTTTTTAATTTGGGAAGAGAAGTAGACTTACTATTGGTAGCTAAGAGGAAATTATTCTTGAAATCAAGCCAGTATTTATTAAAGGCCATGATAGTTGAATATTTTTACTCCCTAAAAATCCTATTATTACTCTCCTTCTATAAGTCCCATGCCATATGAGGAAGTACAATTCCCCATAATATGTTAAGAGAGTGGCTCTAGAAATGAGCCTTCCACTAAGAGGTCACATCGTACAACTCAAAAGGGAAGACCCAATCCAATTTGAAGAGAGCCAAAATCATACTCCAAACCTCCTAGTAAAAATAGCACGCAAGCAACAAGTGGGGGCTAGTCTCCTCAACAACCTCACAAAGGTAGCATTTATTAGGATAAGAAAAGCCTTTTTTAACTAAGTTATCAACTAAAAGGATATTATTTTTCTTTGACAACTAGAAAAATGTTAATCTTTAGAACTAAGTTTGTCATCCAAAAATACAACAAAAAAAGGAGATAAGCCTAGATTAAAAAAAGTCAAAGCAACCAAGAAATCTTTAGTTTGAGAGGAAACCCAAACTAACTCATCATTTCAAACAACCTAGAGAATATGAAATACTATAGTAATGAATTAATCTTTGATAGCGTAGAGGTAAAATTAGAAGAGAGAAACACATTCTTCCAAACATTCAATCCATCAATTTCTTCAATATCATATGCAACTTTATGCTAAACATGGATTTGCATGATAAAATAATAGGAAATATCTAATATAAGTCAATAAGTGGATAATAAAAATCCATGAATCCTCCCACAAATTTATTCTTCTACCATCTCCAAGTTTTTGATTATAAACCCACTAGAATGCACACTTTAACAAATTATGGAACCTTGAGGCAAGTCTTCGCTAGAAAGGATATATAATGAGTCCTTCCTTGATCACATTTAACCTAAATTGTCTTAAAATAAGGTTATTTTTATAAGGTTTAAACCTCATAATATAAATATACATATTTCATATAATAAAATATATTATTAGTTAATATAATTATTTTATATTTAATATCAATTTATTTATTAATTAAATAACAAATGTATTATGAAATGTGTTGGCACATGTAAAATCTCCATTGCCTTGGTCAAGATTCAAGTTGCAAAAATCCAAAATGGCTAAGTATTGAACTTATCAGTCTTTTGAGATTTCATTTACTCTCTTCATTGTTTGTCATCTCTATTAGTTTTTGAGGTCACCTTTCTTTCCTTCAAAAATCTTTAAGTGTTTTGTTTGATTGATCTTTCAGGTTTCAAGTTGTCTTTTTTTCCTTAACGCATACATTTAAAGAGGTATGCGTTAGGTCACATTCTTAGTGCATATACCCGACAAAGGAAGCCTCGATCGCCTAGCTAAATATTTCAACTCTTAAACCTTTATTGCTTTCAACTTTCCTTTTCCCTTCCATCCCTATGGAATCCCTCGAAATATTTCAAAGTCTCACAATTTCAGTCCACATCTATGTTTGTAAGAAGGATTGTAAATTTTTCTTTGATTGGTCTTTGGATTTTTGTCCATTTTGACCCTATAATGCATATTTAAAAATGCAGCTCATGTGAATATATACTTTATACACAACTGTCTCCAACATTGTAACCTCACACACTGGTGAATATATATAATCAAGGGTTATAGTATTTTTTCTTGCAATTTATCCTACATTTTGTATTGTCCCAAGTTGTTTTTTGTTCGAGGAGCAAAGTGCTTCTTTTGCAATGCATAGTGTGTAAATGGTTATGATTGAATCATTAAGTATGTTTTTTTTGGAATTCTTATGTTGGTTTTATTACAATAAGGTAGTGATAATATTTACATCCATCATATTGTGAGTATGTTGCAGGTAATGAACTCTTATTGTATATTTTAACTTTGTTATTCTATGCACTAGTTTAGTTTAAAATATACCCCTAGGGCTCAGGTTATTCCCCCACACTAGAACCTAAAAAAATATCTATTTCTTTTGCTATTTTTTTATCCATACCATCATCTATCATGCAAAAATCTCAAATCCATTGGAATTATATCAACAATCTTGCCAAATTCTGAGCAATTCTTGGCATAAGGTGAGAGCATCATCTATTGCACATTTCTTGTTGTTAAGTGGTCTTCAAATAATCTTATAGGGAAACCCACCTAGGTATTGCAAATCCCAAAGATTAGAGAGTAACCATTTAGCAAAGGTGGTTCTCTATTAGTTAGCCAAGAACTTGAAGTATTTGATCATAAGAATCGGTAAACCTTTAGAAAAATTCAGCCCATTAGTTTTAAACACCAACAAAATTCTTAATATTTCCTTGGGTGCAACTTATCTTTTCACCCTATATTTTAGGGAATCACTAGATAAAATCTGATTATGTGTGAGTACTTTGATATTCACTATGAATACATAGGGGAAATTTTGTGTGAGATCATTAAAGAAGAAGGAATGGATTATTGAAACTCCAAATTCTTATGAACTTGGATAGTGGCTCAAACATTGTTAATGTAGACATGCAAAAATGCCTAATTTGTATCACACATCATTAATCTTGTATTTTTATCATATTCGTCATCAACATTGCATAATTAATCATTTTCATCACTTGCATTATTAATTCCCCTTTTAACCTCATTTTCTATCATTTTATCTTAATTTCCTCTCATTTATCTTAATTTCCTCTATTAATTAAGTAATTTTGAATTATTTAATTAATTCATCATATTTCATTAATTTTCCTCTTATCCCCCCTAATTGAATAATTTTAATTATTTGATTAGCCATAAATCTAAATTTCCTCCAATGTTTCACAATTAAATAATCTCGAATTATTTAATTATCCAATTTTCATCCCACTTGTATGGAATATTCTTTTTAACAAAGACTATCATAATCCTCTATATTTGAATAATCTTGAATTATTTAATTGTTCTAATTTCCATCTCAAAGGCATATTCCCATTTTCTTTTTCAAAATATCTTAAAATATCTAAATCTTCTCATTCATCCTCAACCCTTCACTTTAAAATATCTTAAACCAATTTCCTTAAATTATGGAGATATTTTGAGTTCAAATTGATCTTGATCCCTCATCTTCCTTGATTTACTCTCCTTCATTGATCTTAAGATCTAATCTCAACTATTGATCTCATTTTTGAAAATCTATAAAACAAACATCATTCATTAATTATCACCACCTAGAAACTTTGAATTCTTGAGCACATTCATATATCATTGAGAATTTGAGCAAGTATCATGCATCTAGGTCATCATTTCATGATTTTGTAATCATGGGAGCTTCTTGATTGAGCAATCCAACACACCATCAACCATTAAAATGGAATTCAAGGTTTGCACTTGGTTTGTTTCATGTTTTGATTATGATTTCATTACTATATGCTGATTTCTAACCATGTATGCATTCAATTTCATTTGTGAGTGGGATTAGATCATCTCTTGATTTGGGTATTATGAATTATAACCCTTATTTGATAACGCATGATTCATTCCCATTTTCCACTAACCCCACTTCACATTTTGGCACACTCGATGGGACCCACATCCTTGATTTGATAAAATTTTGTTATCTTTTTTAGGTTTTTGGTGTGGTTATGTTTTATAGAGCCATGAATGACTAAGAATTTTCATCTCTATCATTCATAAAAAAATGCATTTTCTAATCTTGTTGTGTCTATTTGTTGTTTGTGTAGGGTTTCTAATACTCTTTACTACCTTGTGCAGGTTTTTCCACGTTTGACAGAGAAACAAGGTTGTGTCTACAAGTTCTATCATGTTTTCCAATAGCATAGGGCCACATCTATTCAATTTTTTGTGTCTGTAAGGAAAAACAAAGCTACCTATGTAGGCATCATTGTTTTTGACTATTGTTTTTGCACCTCTAATTTTTTAAATGATTTTCTTGATTTCAAATTTTTATCCTACCATAACCTTTTATGTCTATTGTATGATTTTTAATCTAACATATTTGTTCAACAATTCATTTGGGAGAAGACAACTATTTCAAACTACTAATCCTTTTGTTCTTGTAGTGTTTCAATTGGTCCAAGATAAATCCATTTGAAAACTACTAATGCATTTTTCTTGCAAGTTCCTTATCAAAGATTTTATCATTTGAACTTGTATTTTTTATTGATTGGTAGGTTAGCAAAAATTTATATTTTGTTCCTTTAAATTAATTTGTTTGACGTTCTTGGCAGACTAGAGAGTACGTATCCTCTCCCCTTTCACTTCATGCGATCTTGGGTGAAGACAAATACTTCTAGTTTACATTTTTTTCTTTTCTTTTTAATTGAAGGTTTGGTGTCTACATATCCTCTCCCATTGCATGACGTGTGAATCTTTGGTGATGAGAAATAGAAACACTCAAGCCTTCGCTATTGTTAAGAGGTCTACCTAGGGATTTCATCACCCTAGGCTTCAACCTCAAGCATATTTTTTAGTGCATTGTAGAAATTAGATGAGAGAAAAAGTTGTAGTTTGATCCACTTGTGCCATGTAGAGTGTTCCTTAGTGGTCTTGAGTGATTTCGAACATGGTATTAGAGACTTAGGTCTTTGATTGGTTATTTCATGGTATTCACGAAGTTCTACCCACTATGAACCGATTGTACTAGAATCCTAAGACCTATTGAATGTCTCTCTATAGTGGTTCATCATGATAGAATTGTTACGAGAAGTTACTTACCATGTCTGGTCCTTGGTTGAGGTGATAAGGTGTCTTGTTAGGACCTAGTTCTTTTAAGGCAAGGGGTGTCAAGGTGGTACATGAATTTTGAATACCCTACTTACCTATTCCTTGGATTCGAATTAACACACAAGTGTGATAATCCTACTATAGTTAGACAACCTTTAATACTAGTTAGGTCGTACTTATTGTAGAGTCCCTACTAATGTCTAGTAAACTTGGTGACAATCACATAATTCAAAGGGGAAACCTAATTGAAAAGTCTACTTGAACCTTTGGAAATACCTTCATTGAATTGTCGACTAGGGCTAGTAAGCTTGTGATGGTACTGGCATTGTATGTCCTTTCAAATACTTGAGACTACCTAAATCATCCTATCTTAAGTGTTTACACTTGCTGAGAAATCATAAAAATGCATAATAGTAAAAGAAGTATTGCCAACACTATTTCTATAGGTACCTATAGTATAATACTATGACTAATTTACTATCAAGAAATGAATGTTGGAATCTAACTAATACTGTTAACCAAACATACACTCTAGAGTATAAAAATATAAGCAAACTAAGGCATAAATGTGAAACAAGAATTTTTTATGAATCCATTTACAACTGTAACACAAAGAATCTAATTAACACAACATGAATTTATGAAATAACTACTATAACAGAAGTAATTGCACATAAAATGAAGTGAGGAATAGTTACCTTGAGTGGCCCTTTCTCAAGTGATTGTCTCCACTAATCTAACCCAAATCTAGATTCTTAAATTAATGCAATCATAATAACTCAAAACCATTCATTGCACAACTTCATAATATCACATAAGATTCTGCTTGAATATCTTATTCATGAAATCTTGATTGAGAAATAAACATTGTTTGTGTAAGAATAACAACCAATTGGAAAATATCTTATAACTATTTCTAATATTAAACTATTAACTAACTCATAATGCCTCAACCACCAAGCTATATATATAGGAATGGGGGAGTTTATTAAAATGGGGGCTCTAAACTGAAATCATAAATCACCACTCCCTATATATTAGAGCATGATAAAGACTAAACAATCTAAACTATAACCGAAAAAGGAAGAAGAGTTCAAATGGTACTGTAACTCTATTGTAATAGAACTAGAACGTGGATTGTTTGAATCATTCACGTTAGAGTCCTAACTATAATAGGGTTCTTCTTCTTTAACATCTTTATTGAATGTCATAATGATGCACAATCATCTTCATTAAGTTCCTCCATGATGTAATTGTTGCACTCA
Organism: Sequoiadendron giganteum; assembly: GCA_007115665.2. Lineage (NCBI taxonomy): Eukaryota > Viridiplantae > Streptophyta > Pinopsida > Cupressales > Cupressaceae > Sequoiadendron > Sequoiadendron giganteum. Next base: position 340,141,372 of record CM021103.1, on the reverse strand, counting down.
GTTTATTTTGGAACCTCCCCTGCTCTACTGTCTAGAAACTCCTTTGATTGTGGGTTGCACCTCATAGTTGTTGTGGGATACATTCTACCTCCTCTAGCTCATCGGCTACAAAGAGTTATTTCATAAAACATATAAACAATACTAAAAACCATAGCTAAGCACATATATCCATTATAATGCATACACATTCACACATTAATTATACAATAGCCATCACATCATAACCATATTTCCATTTAATTTAAACTAGGTTTAGGGTTGCATAATAAGCAGAAAAGATAGTATAGTGTAGGAATATGTATAAGATAAGTGTCTGAGAATTTCTATGAGCTTGCATAAAAACATCATAAAACTAACTAATAACTGGACTCATCATTCCCCCCAACTACCCATTTGCTTGTCCTCAAGCAAATTAACTAGGTCTAGAGGTTGTAGTGTAAAGTGATTTCCTTGAGATCTGTGATAGAATCCACTCCTTTGAAATGTTTCAAATAAAATCATCTATAACATGCAAGTGTGTTCACTCTAATAACATCAACTCTCTCACATTCCTCATTCTTCTCCCCTGTTCAGTGTGGTACTAGGTATAGAAGCATTGGTGGCTGGAAGGTGAGTGGTACCCATTTAAGTCATTTATCTCTAGAAATATCCATGTATTTGCATGTTCTTTGAAGCATGTCCATAAAGTATTAAATAGAGTGGGACTCTTTCCTTTGTAACTTAGGGGTTAAACTGTCCCATCTTTCTTGCACAAACTGGTAGGAACGATGGATGAGTCCAACAGTCAATATCTACATCCTTCTATAATCCTACATTCTCAAGTTCATGATTTTCCTACCTACACCTTTGTGCTCTAAAATTTATAATCATTCTTCTATGATTACATCAGGGGTTTTATATTCCTTTCTAATTGGGAGAGCAACTGATTTTTCTCTCTCCATATACTCTTGCATGATATCAACCCTATACTTTTCATTCCTAAAATATGATGCTAGTGACCTTAATTGTAAATCTCCCACAAACATTAATGGGTTCCATTTTTTTTCTTCAAACACAACATAATCATGCAAATAGTATTCACACAATTGATCTTGTTCTTCTATTGTGGCATCAGCAAAAACATTTAAAAAAATAAATTTCCTACTCATAGCAACTGGTTGGTTATTAATCAATCTATTGAATTGATAACTTAAGAACTTTTCTTCCAAAAATAAAGCATATGTCCTGGCTAGAGGTCTGCATTTAACAATTTGGGTGGCTTTATTTGCTACTTCTTCCACCTTGACTGCTCAACTTTTCAATTCAATATATTTACTCTTCAGTATCCTAGTATGCTTAGAAACCATTGTTTCTTTTTCATTCTTCCAATTCTCCTTCCACTAAGAAAATTCTTGAGTAACTTTCCATAGTTGGTATTCTAGGGACATGGTTGTATGACAAGTTGCAATTTTTGTGGTAGGGGGTCTTCTGTTCTCAGTTGCAATCTATTTTCTTCCTACTTTAATCATTTCTAATTGTGCAAGCAAGTCTAACTTTGACCCATGTCCATAAGTATGTATTTTTTCCTCCAATTTCTAAATTTTCAATTCCCTTTCCTTGTCCCTTTGTTTATAGGTTTTTACCAGTTCTTCTAATTGCTTGATCCTCTCTAGTGCTTCTTGTAATTCCTTTCTGACATTTCTTTCTTCTAAAAAAAAATCCTTAACTTTCAAAAATTGTTCATCACCATCCCCTATGCACTCATAACCCTCACTATCATGGATAATTGGGGTTCTCTTCTTGGTTTTTTTAAAACAAAAGTGTCCTTTGAAAAGGAGTTAAAAGTGGTGGATATGTACCATTTCCTTTTTGTGGTAACATGCACCTTTTTAGATGCATTTTCTTTCAGCTTTGAGTTAGTTCCTAGTGTCACAATATCTTCTTTTTCTTCTTGGGGTTTCTCAATACTACCCCTCATGGAACCTTTCCTTTTCAGGCGGTGTGAACGCCTTGGTTGACCGGGCTTCTTTTTCTACACCACTGAAGGTGCAAAAGAAGAACCACCTCTCTTATTTTTGGTTTTTGGCATTTTAGAAGAAGTTTGGGTTTCATGGACCTCTTTTTCTATAGGTTGATCAAATGTTGTGTGTGGTGATATTTGCACAATTTTCTCCTTTGTTTCTCCCCTGTTGTAGGTAGGTGAAGCAAGGGGCATTTACCTTAAAGATGCAACGGACGACTCTAGGTTTTTTGGGACTGCTTGTTCCTCAAGAATATTATTAATTTCTTCACAAATCAAAGTGTTTTCTTAGGACACTTGTAGATACTGAACCCTAAGGTTTCTCTTCACTAAAAGGGTAACCAAACAGTAATGTGATAGAGCTGAATCATTTATTTTCCTTTGATACTCATATCACATTATCTTTAACAAATTATAGAGGAAATTAGGTACATTAACCAGTCTATTGTGACAAAGGTGACTCAAGAATAAAATGTACAGTGTATAGAAGGGATTGACTACTATCACATGTGATATATTTAATAATGTAAGAATCACAAGAAGCCCATACCCATGGAAGTGACAATATCTTGGTGCCTTATGATGATTAATCAAGATTTTCTCCAAGCTCCCTGAATTCATCCTTGGAAGCTACCATATTTGCTCTGACAAGGAATTCAACTCCATTTCTTGGTAGAACAGATACCTCTGTAATTGCAACCTCTAAAGTATCCACCCTCAATCCTTTGACAATGGCTTCATCATGTTGTAATGTTGATACAAACTACCTTGTCATGTCTTCATTATATTATGTTAACTTCAAAAAGTAGTCGAACCATCCTACTCTTGTTAAAATGGGAAAGAATAACCTATCCTCCAATACTTGTTGGTGTGTAGATGGTTCCCTTCTAACAATATCACCTCCCATGATGAGATATCTTTACTCTGCTCAAACTTTGAAAATTTCAGCTCAAAATTCAATTTCAACAACCCACCAATCCTCTATGTCTGCTATACTTGCATGCACTTCTTCCACTTCAAATTCAATGCATATTTCTCTTCCTCCTCTGTCTCAGCTTGAATAAACTTGAAATGGATTTGAATTGACTTGGAATTTTGGGAACAAACAAAAAAAAGGTTACAGATGTAGAAAGGTAGAAAGGCAAAAAGGGTTTGTGTTTTTTCTATGTTTTACATTTGGTGGTGAAAAGTAAATTTTGGAATACATACTATCCCCCCAACTAAAATTTTGAAGTGACCTCACTTCAATGCATATGACTAGGTGAAGGGTATGATTATTGATTATGGAAATAAGGTTAATGAGTGTAAATCATGCAAAACTAAATGTGAGGACATATTGAATGCATTGGGAATGTATATTAATTATAGAAAATTAGTATGCATACCTATCTTATTAGATGAATGTAACTCCACACATGTGAAGCTGTTGGAAGAGTGTCTACAACATGATTTTAATTTGACATTAATTAACTGCTATTGGTGATGGAGTAAATGATAGGTTGCCGTGTGTGATTAAAGGATGCAGTATGCATGATCGATGGAATGTACTAATAGTTCAAATGCATGAAATTCGAGATAGGCAAGATGGAATGGAGTGATCAAGTTGCATGTAATGATATAACAAGCTTATGGTTGAATGTGCAAAAAAAAGTGGAATGAATTCAAATGATATGCAATTAATTTGGCACAAATTTTTCAATTCTCTGACAAGTAATTGTTGTGGGTGCCTTCATCAACAGTTCTTGAACTATATTGTGGTAGATTGTATTCATGATGCTACAGGTCCCTATTACATAGTGAAGTAGTCTTCAAAAAGAGTGTTGATTGTGGCACCTATGCAGTGTGTGCATGTGAAGTAGGATAAGGAATTATACCTAAGTGCTCTCAAGAGGTGAGATGCGTAGCTCATTTGTTGAGTCACTATGAGAAATAGTAGTATCTATTGCTAAGTTATTATCTTGTGGTGGTATGTATTAGAACCACTATTTTGACCATATTGATGCATTAGAGAAAGAAGGAAATCATCTTTGTGTGTTGGATTTTTGTATACCTTCAGTCTATGACCATTAAATAATAGTGAAAATCTAACTGCATTTATGGTATGAAATTTAACTTCTCCATTGGGGAATACTTTTTATGTTTCATAGTTTCCCAACCATCTAGATTGTAGCTTCCCCTTATAATCTTTATATCTAGAATCATTTAATAAATCCCGGTCACCCACATTGAATTATTTAGTCTTTATAAATTTATCATGTCATTTAGTCCTCTATTTTTGAATTATCTCTATGTGATGCATGGCCTCCATTCTTATTTCATCAAAACCATTCAGATTGTGTAGCCTCTCCTTTTGTGCTACTGTCAAGTCCATTTATAGTTCTACTGCTATTATAAGTGTCGTGTATTCAAACTCTATTACAGAACTGATGTTTTTCCATAAACTAGTTTATAAGGTTTCAAACTTGTAGTTGTTTTCCATGTTGTTCTATAGGCCCACGCTACTTCAAGTAATCTGGTTGCCCAATCTTTATGAATTTGCATTGTTTTGGTTAGAATATTCTCAATCTCTCTATTTGTAACCTCTACTTTCCCATTGTCTTGGGGTGATAAGGTGTTGATTTTCTATGCCTTATTTAATAATCTTCAACCAATTTAGAAATGATTTTAGAAGTGAACTGGGGACCTTGATCAGTCACAATTTCTCTAGGTACTCCATACCTGGTAAAGATTTCTTCATACAAGAACTTAGCTACATTTCCATCTCTTGGAAACTGTAATGTCTTGACTTCAACCCACTTTGTCAAATAATCTATGCAACCAAAATATACTCTTTGTTATTATATGCTGGTGAAATTGGGCCAGTGAAGTCTAGCCCCCATTTGTCAAATGGTGCTAATGCCAACCATGGCTTCAAAGGCATCTCATCTATCCTTGTTGGTTTTCCCATTCTCTAACATATTTCACAACTCCTATACTTTATTGAATCCTTCCGGAGAGTTGGCCAATAGTAACCAGTTGTTAAGATATTAAATGTTGTCTTTTTGGATGCAAAGTGACCCCCATAGGGCTCATCATGGCAATATTTTAGGATATCAAAGACCTCATCCTCTCTTATACATCTCCTCATAATATTATTTGGACTTGTATAAAATAGATAACCAGCTAGCCAATAATACATAAATATTTTATGCACCAACTGTCTCTTTTCTCAAGGAGAGGAATGTGATGGTATCTTCCCTACCACTAAGTAATTTTCAATATTAACAAAGCATGGTGTGTGTACATTGAGAGAAAATAAATTCTCACTTGGAAAAGAGTCATCCACAACACCTTCTTCTAGTTGTGTGGGAAATCTAGATAGAAAATCTACCACCACATTAGCCTTCCTAGGCTTATCCACTATTGGTATATCAAACTCTTGTAGTAAGAGTAGCCATCTGACTAGTCTTCCTCCAACCACATGTATATTCATTAAGTACCTTATTATAGTGTGACCTATATCGATAAAGATTAGATACCTAGTGATGTAATGCCTAAACTTGTTAATGGCATAAACAACTACCAACATCTCTTTCTCTATAATAGTGTAGTTGATTTTTGCTCCTTGTAAGTTCTTGCCGATTTAGTAAATATCATACTCCTTATTACCTTACTTTTGTCCCAATTCTAATCCTAAGCAAAATCAGAAGAATCAGTATGTATGTGGAATGGTAATGTCTAGTTTGTCCCTCTCAAGATAGGTGCTTTTGTCAAAGATGTCTTAAGTGCTTCAAAAGAGTGTTGACATTCTGTAGTCCAGTCAAATTCTATATCTTTGGTGAGTAAAACAAATAAAGGTGTTGAAATTTTACCGAAGTCCTGAATGAATCTCCTATACTAGCCTGCATGTCTTAGAAATCTCCTTAAATATCTTTGTTTCTGTGGCACATGAAGTGTAGAGATGATCTCAATTTTATGGGGATCCACTTGAATTCCTTCACTTGATATAAAATGCTCTAGAACAATCTCTTGAGTCATCATCATAAAATATTTATCCTAACTCAATGATAGATTATGTTCTTGACACATTTTCAAAACCTTCTCTAGATTATTGAGTGCTTCTTCATATATTTCTCCATAAGTGGTGAAGTCATTCATGTAGATTTCCATGGAGTCATGAGCATAACCTGAGACGATACTTAGCTCTACCCTCTAGAAAGTGGTTGGGGAATTACATAGTCCAAAAGGAAGAAAATAATAGGCATATGTACCCAAACAACATGTAAATGTGGTTTTATCCTAGGCCTTTGGAGCAATATTTATTTGGTTATAGCCACTAAATCCATCTAGGAAGGAGAAGTACTTTTTACCTATTAGGGAATCAAGTACTTGGTCAATGAAAGGTAGTGGAAAGTAATCATTTCTAGTGGTTGTGTTTAGCTCCCTATAGTCCACACATACCCTTAATTTTCCTCCTTTCTTAAGGACAATAAATAAAGGTGACACCCATTGACTATCAGAAATAGGGTAAATGAAGCCCGCATCAAGTAAATTTTGTAGCTCAATTTTAAATATTTCTCTTAAGGCAGGTTCATTCTCCTTTAAGGCTATCTAATTGGCTTGAAACCATCATTTATGTAGACCCCATGGATGCACAGGTTTGGATCAATCCCCTTCATGTCATGGTAGTCCCATGCAAAGGTTGTTGTGTATGCCTGTAGCACAATGTTAAGGGAATTTTGTTGTTCTTTAGTTAGTCCATTGTTAACATTTAGCATTTTACTTGGCATGATTTCTAATGTCTTGGGTGTTTATTGTAAAGACAATCTCATTGTTGTAGGTCCCTACCACTGTTATTTTGTATGATTTCAACTAAATCATCCTCATCTTGATTTGTCAATAGGGGGTTGTGTTCAATAGTCATGAGAATTTGCAGGGAATAGTGGTCTTCTTCATCTAGGGTAGGCCATATAGTTTTCTCTAGATTTTCATGAAGTTGGGCTGGTGGATAAAGGACCAATTTTTTGGTCACAGTTCCATTTGATATTATCATATTCCCAAACCTACTACAACCTATGAATGTTGAGCAAGATAATTGAGAGGAAGGGGGGTGAATCGGTTGTAGTAAATTTTCACCTTTGAGAACTTCCATGAGAGATTAGATTAATTATCATTCACAAATACTTTACTCTGCTAGTGTGGTTAATCATTAAGTACAAAAACAAAAATTGAAAGAAGCAAAACACAATAACACCAAATTTATGTGGAAAAACCAATAAAGGAAAAACCACAGTGAGGATTAGCTCACAATATAGAGAATATCAAAACCGAATACAAAGTCTCACTACTAGAGAAGGCTCGCTGCCAAAATAGGACTTACTATCTAAAATAGGACTCACTATCCAACAAGGGTTAACATGTGAAGGGATCATTGCCACAAAATTACAAAGAAGATAGAAGAGATTTGTTATAGAGAGAAAATAATATCAATGCAATAGAGATTTCCACCACAGTTTTCTCACACACTTGTAGACATGCTTGAATGATAGAGTATACCTTTAGCTCACTGCCTCAAAAAACTCACAATTATATTTTGCACTAATCTACCAAACACACACACTATTTCACATCTATCTTACATCTATATTGCTTGCATTTTACTTTCACAAACATCTCAACTTGTATTTATACCATCTTCAACTTTGAAACTCATCCAAAGTCGGACACACACTATTTGTATCTACAAATTCAAATTAAGTCAATGCCAAAACATTTTATAGTAGAATTAGAATGAGGGTGACCCAAAAACACATTTAATGAGGACCTAAATAAGTCCCATCACATTTCAACACGATTTCATAAATTCTCGAGTAGTGTTTAACACAAGGTCAACCAATACCCGTGTAAAACACACACAAAATTAAGCACGCACAACCTTATCATGATCTAATCTCTTCAGATAAATTTTTTATCTTAAACATGATCTTATCAGCTTATTTCCAGAACTGTAAGTCCTGAAACCACAAATCAGAGAATCCGGAGCAACTACATTTCTCCAAGACCACAACCAAATACATATAAAAGCATAGTGCACAAATGGTGAGCATAACTCACACTGTACAATGATCTAGAAACCCAAAATTTGGATATAGAAACTTCCAACAACCATGAACAATACCTTTGATCCTTACTAACATAGTAGCAAATCTTGGAGCAAAACTTGGAGCAAACACTAAATACCTACAACCTTTCTTTATTATAGTTTTCTCAATATCCTCAACATATACAACCACTAACCATCATTCATGACATCAATAACAACAACAACCAGTTGAAAACAAGTTAACTAGTTGAAATCAATGATAACACCTTCATACTTGTAACAATATCCCCCTTTTCCATTGATGGCAACACATGATGTGAAAAAACATCAAATACAATAACTCTTGAACCATCAAATCTCCAAGAAAAAATGCTTTATCCCCCTTACTTTATATTTTTTTTCGCATGATATTTTCTCCCCCTTTGACATCAATGGCAAAGGCAAAAGATTTTTTACATTGATTTCCTCTTTGACATTAAGAACATTTACCAATATAGAATACTCTTTCAATGACAACGCATGACGCTACCTACTCCCCTTGAGAGATAGCCACGAAAAATCAGTCCAAAAGAAAGATAGATCCATATACCCATCAGACTAATGCATCTCCATATGCATCTAGTTCAAGAAGGGAGGGGAAATAACCCCTAACTTCTCTCAGAGATACTCAAAAGTATCTTTAGGAAGAGCCTTGGTGAATATGTCAGCAACCTAATCCTTTGTAGGTACATACTCAAGCTTTACTTCATTCTTCACAACCTAATCCTTGGTAAATGTTGATGTGATTTTGTAGAGATTTAGGATGTAAGATAGTAAAAGTCTATGAGTGCTTCATTTCTTGCAAATCTAAAATTGTCTAATAAATAGTAACCTAAAAAACAAGAAGATTTTGAAGAAATATGTTAGGTTCCTTATGTTAGTGTTGTTGGAAACCTCATGTATGTAATGGCCTATACTAGACCTAACATTGCACACAACATGTGAGTTGTGAGTAAATATATGTCAAAACTAGGTAAAGAACATTAGGTTGCTATGATTTTTTTAGATATCCATATGGCACCTTAGATTATGCAATTTTTTACCAAGGAAGAGAAGATGCAAATCAAACTTTAAATTTTTAAGGATTTATGGATTTTGATTGGGCTAGAAATGTTGATTGTCAAAGATCTACTAGTGGACATGTATTTAGTGTTGGAGGAGCAAAAAATAGACAATGGTTGTATTATAGACAATAGAGGTAGAGTACATGGCAACTACTCATGTACATGTAAGGCAATGCAATGTGACTACAAAGGTTATGTTTGATAGTTGGTTTGATATAGAACATGGTAAGAATTCACAATGATAGTGTAATATATTTAGCCAAGAAATCTACTTATCATGCTCAATCAAAATATATTAGAGTATCATTCTCAATCAAAGCATATTAGAGTATATACCATTTTGTAGAAGAAATGGTTGAAAGTGTATGATGCTAGGTCTAAAATAAAATGCAAGATATTAATTATATTATCTACCCTTCTTATAAATCAATATAATAACTTTTGGATTGAGCTTAAAGAAGATCAAATAATCCTTACCTTCACTTATCTAAACTAGAGTTATCTTTTTTTGAGTAGATTTTCTCATGAATATGAGTGATGTAGTTGCTCTTGGAGTCTTCAAGATATTGATAACATGTACCTGTATGTGTATGCGTGTGCGCTTATAAGTGTGATGGAGGATTGAAGGCTTAATTTATATGTGCTTGAATGAATATGTGAATGATGGAGATAAATTTGTGGATGGATGGTTGAGATGCACTTGGGGCATTGGATCATGTGCAAGGGCCTCTTTTTAATTTAATTTGATTTAATTATTGTGAATGGATGATGTGGACCTATTTATTTAAATTTTATAAGGATAATTTTATTTATTTTAAGTGGGTGAAAGAGAATTAATTTAACAATGAGGTGAGGATAGAATTTTTTAATTTAATTTTGATAATTAAATGAAAATGTATTTTACTTATTTATTTAATTAATGGTGGGATGATAATGGATTTAATTTAAATAATAAAATGAGTTGGGTGAAAATGGATGAAATTAATTAAATGTGATGAATTTTAATTTATAGGAAGTTAACAAGTATTGTTGGAAAAAATTGATATAAAAAATAATCTTGTTGATTCATTGACTAAGGCTATAAAGAAATTTTTTGGGCACAAGAAATCAATGGGCATGGTTTCCCTCAACAACTAAAGCTTTAAGAGTATTGTCCTTATGGAAAGTATCCAACAATGGTGATATCATAATAGTGTGTTTCATTTTTTGGTCTAATTGGAACACTAAAACTAGTTTTTTGTATTTTTTAATTTGTGTCAATTACAGGGAACATATAGTCCAAAATTTTAAGAATGATGTAAACTAATGAGTTGTGACATTTTTTTTTATTGAGTGATATTGTTCCATAACACATAATTTTCACTACAAATAAAAAATATTCATGATTTATTGGAATAGATCAGTAGGTCTAATATTGAGTGCATGACTATTTTTTGGTAGTTTTTTTATTGAATATTTATATTATTAATTTTTGAATTAATACTAACAAAAATTTCAAACCTATATTATTTTGTTACACATTTCTCTTAGCATATTTGTTAAAAAAAAAAAATTCTTGTTCCATTGAAACACAAACACATATGTGGAGATCACTACATTTTTTGATATTTTTCTAACAATGTTTATTATTTTTCTTAGTGTCCTAAATAGAGGTCATTATTTTCTTGTATTGTACCTACATTTGTTATAAATATTAAAGAACACAATAGATATAAATTATAATTTTTGTACATCTAATACTAAGGGGTAGATACTTATGAACATTTGGTATTTCCAAATGATTTCATTTGATCCCCAAAAAGTAAAGAACATTTGGTATTTCCAAATGACTTCATTTGATCCCCAAAAAGTAAAGAAATTTTAGTTTTTTGTTAATATTTTGATAGGTGTGAAACATGTACTCCATCAAGGGTTTGATTTAAGCCTAGGGGGGTTCTACCCAAGGGGTTTTGATCTAACCCTTTTCAATCAAACCACTTTAGATGGAACCCATTGAGGCTTAAATCATTATTTTTTCTAAATAAATTATGATTTCAAAAAAAAAGTTTCTCATAAGTGGGACACACTATTGTGGGATCAACCACAAGTGGGAGAATATTGGATAAGTGTTGTATACTTCTCATTTTTAAAAGAAACACATGATCAACCTCACTAGTTATTTTAAGTTTTTTCTATTTTTTTTCTATGTTCTAAAGTACTCATGTTTATCTTTTGCATGAGTTTGTGCAATGTGTAAAACTGTTTTTAATATGCCTATTTATATTTGCACATGGTTAAGGGTGAAGTAAGATAAATTCATTACTCTATTGGAGATTGATTAAGTTTTTGCAATAGTGAAAAGTTTTAATTGTGTTGGGCTTTTTTACCCAAAATGGTTTTCCCAAGTAAAATAATATATATTATCTTTGTTTTCTATTTATTCTATTATTGTTTTAGACACTACTTCCATTATATAGGTTTATCAAGCTTCTTTTTCTCTATATTGTCTCCACACCCTACACAAGGAAATGTTCATTAGAGTCTTGATCACTTCAACATCATCTTCAACTCTTAGTCAAAGAAAATTGAATAAGCCATCATATAAATTATTGGAGTGGATTATATGGAGTTGGATATGTGAAGCAGAGTGAAATTAGAGGTGGATTCTTACCTTTTTTCCAAAATTCTTGAGGCCAATCCATTCTACAGAACCCATGGTTATGGTGGCTAAAGTTTTCATCAAGTTGTAGTACCAACTTGGCCTTATGGAGGTGTTAGCTATGGACTAGGCATTGCAACTCAATATTCTTCTAGTGGTGGGCATATAAATTTGAGGAGTGGCTTCTTTGGGTACTCTTCATGAACTAGAGTGACATCTCATGCTCATTGCTAAAAATATGAATGTTATTTGCGAGGCTTTTGAAATTGGTGACTTGAAGCTTGTTTCCAAAGGTTGGGTGATGAAGGAGCTCCATCAACCATTCATCTTTGATCATCCTTTTATCAATCATAAGTTTGAAAGTTCTCTCCAAGCTACTTGTTTTCTTCTTTGACTTGTTAGTCATGACAATGTTATCAAACCGTGCTAATATTAATTGACTATTTCTACTAGTATTCTTCTTTGACTTGCTAGTAGTGAGAATGTTATCAAACCAAGCTAATATTAATTGACTATTTCTACTAGAGCATTCTATATCTACTCCTCCACCTATTTTATATATCCAAATTGATTTGTAAAAATAACTTTTTCTTACCTGTTTTATAAAGTGATCCTCTCTTTGATAAAACTAAAAAATTTATATAATAATATTTTATATAATAATAGAATAAATTAAAAACTTAATGATTGAACTATTATTCTGAAAACTTATACCACTAATTATTTTAATTATGTATACATATTAAAGTTTAAGTTCATTCTCACTATTTGAAACATGATACAACTAGACCTTATTTTAGTCAAATAAGAACATTTATTTTGCAATCTGCACTTTAAATAATGAGAATCATTATCTAGAATAATAATAAAAGGAAGGACAAGAATAATTCTAATGATACATTTGTATGGTGAAGTCAAAAGACAGGTTATACATGTATAAAGAATGATAACTTTAAAAAGTTAAAAAATCTGATATGCTCCTCTTATCATCTAATATTTAATTGCCCTGACTTCATATCAAATCTTCTTTTGTATGTATTCCACTTATAACATTTATTTATGTCAATGGACTACAACACTCCACTTCAACTTAACTGTAAAGGAGTTTATTTTTAAATTTTAGCAGTTAAATCTGAATATACAGCACATGTCAAGTGGTCTTTGATTTCTTGATAAGAACAATTAAAAAGTTTCACCAAAATCAAATCTTATAAATATAAGATCTGTAGATAGTTTTAGACAACCATAATATGTTTATACTATATAAATAAATCCATGGTACATCCTTTTGTAGTTTGCCCATGTTAGTTGATTGGGACAACTTGTTCTATAAAAAGATTTAAAATACATAAATGGGTGGTCTGTTTACAATGGTATGTCACCTTCTAAAAGTGATGCATTCAGAGCCCATTGGAAATCCACTAGACACGTTATACAGAATAAATCTGATGCTTCAAATCCCTTCCAGAATAAAAATAATTCTAAAATATTGAAAAAGCTATTGTACTTTACTGTTTTGCATGGAATAATGGTTTCCTCTATCAAAAGTTGTTAAGAGCGCCTTTTCGATACCTGGAGGGTCAGAGATGTAAAACAATTGACTAGCACATCACAGGTTACAAATTTTGTAACAGCAGGCCAATTTACCACTTTAATCTAATTTCTGTTAAATTGTCTCAAATTAAATTTTAATTGGAGTGAGAGGTTGGTTAGCTGGTAATCATATTTATATTTAAAGATATAAAAATGTCAGTTTATAGTGGTAGTTAGTAGATTTTTGGATTAAACTATGCAGCAATTTTTTTTCATTCATATTACATGATTCATCAATTGAAATGAAGAAAAATTGCTGATAATCATATTTATAATTAAAGATACAAAATTTTCAGTTTATAGTGATAGCTGGCAGAGTTTTGGATTAAACTGTGTGAGCAAATTTTCTTCATCTACATTTCGGATCATACTACATGATCCATCAACAGGTGTAATGTAGTACATGATCCATCAACAGGTGTCATGTAGTATGATTCAAAACGTGGATGAAGAAAAATTGCTCACACAATTTAATCCAAAAATCTGCTAGCTATCATTATTATAATTTTTTGTTTGAGGAAACTGAGGGTTAAACAGCTGACTCATTCTGTTTAGATTTTGATGGAGACAAAACCACATGCATTCATGAGTTGACAGTAAAATGGGTGAAACGGATTGCTTCAAAATTAGATTTATTGAAATTCTAGTTTGAATATTATCTAAATTAGATTATGTGAGCTTTTTTCTTCCTGAACATTTGAGATTACACTCCTGATTCATTTCTCTTCTCTTTCCTTTTTTTAACTTTCTCATCTGAATAATAGATCATAAAAGATAATATTGAAAAAAAAAAACTACATAATCCAATATTAATTCAAACTGACATTATAAACTATCAGAAGCTAAGCATTGTTCATGATATATTTTTTATTTATTTTTGTTTCAAGTAAACTACTGAGTCACTCTGACCTCACAAGGCAAATGGCTTTGCGACAGGCATGCTACATGAATCAAATATCTTGGCATAGAAACATGTGATTGGCACACATACAGAGGTAGCCAAGGAAAATAAGGGTTCCCAAGAAAACACGAAGCCTCATGGACGAGGCCTTCTCTCTCACCTCAATAAAATTTCTATATTTCTATAAATACCAGCTTCTCTATTGGTAACAAATCATGCGCAAGCTTATGTGGGCATTTGGCTACCCCAGCCTTTTCCATTCTTCCTTTATCCAGTCTGATTCTGACAACTTTTTGCTATAAATTTTTCATGTGGGTATGATAGAGTAAGCTGCTGTTTCCTTCATTTATTTGGGTTATGAATTTTTCATGTGGGTATGGTAGAGTAAGCTGCTGCTTCATTCATTCATGTGGGTTCTGGCATGAAGGGCCTTAGCAGATAAGGGAGCCAAGGATGACTTGCCGGCATCTAATGTGAATATGTATGTCATCTGTATACATATATGGTAGTGGGCAAGTTGTGCTTGGCTACTTAATCTGTTTTGATTCCCATGCCAGATCTCACATGATAATTCATTTTAGGAGCTCCTGCAGGCATAACATATATATATTGATATATGACTAGAATTTCAGTTTTGAGGAAGTTTCAGGTCACATCCATAATATAAATTTATGTTTCTTGGTTTTAGTTGTCTTGAGGATTGGGAGCTAATTTCTTCTGCATTTTCAGTGAATTTCAGGATTGTCTTTTATATTGGTTTTCATTTTTTAAAGATTGGAAAATTATTAGATCAGACACCTTCACATTATTTTGAAGATTATATATATATATATATATATATATCAGATCGGATACCTTCATTTCAATGTTGGATCTCAAGGTCTACTAGAAAAATGTGGGTACTATCTAAATCAGTAAGTATATGCTTTCTATCAGAGTTGTTTGCAATAGGACATGAGTTTGTATACTTTATATCTATTTTCAATTGTACAGATGTGTTATTAAGCCTGCAATAGATAGAATTGGCTATTAGATTGATAAGGACTAACTTTGAACACTCAAATGATTCAAACTTAAATCAATTAATTAAATTTTGAGTTAGTTCAGCAACCCTTTTAGAGTTTCTTGCGTTCTCACTCTGCTGTTGAAGTATAACTATAAATACAAATTTTATCATGTAATTTGTATTTTTTGTTTGGATTTGGCATTGTATTTGTTCTGAAATTTGGCTTTTGATCTTTTTCTTTTTTTGACTGCTACGAGCTCAAATGCATATAGAGCATTTCGACCAATACTAAGGTGTAAAGAGATTCTTCATAAGGGATATATGAATTAGTATATATATATCTAGGGTAGACCTTAGTGAGTTTGGATCTATTCAATCTTCCCAACTGTAATAATCAATTACTGTAGCTAGCTCAATAATCTTATTTTTGGTTTAGAAATAGGCAGAAACAGCTCTGCTAGAAAGATTTCCCCTATAGCTTCTTCCTCCATTGTAAATTCTTTTCTTTTAGGGACAAGCTACTTCTAATCTATGAAAGTTTGTATTTAATTTAATTTCAAAAAGAATTGTGTGTTTTCATTATCCCCTACATTATCTTGTCAAATGAATTTTCTTTAGTTGTAAGAGGTGTTATTAAATGGATAGCAATAAACTAAACTAACTGTACAGATGAGGGAAATCAGTAAAGTGAATATTTTTTTATTGAAATAAAGTTAATATTTTATTTATATTTATGAGTTATAATTTAATTAGTTAGTTCTATATATAAGATTAGTAAGTTCAGGTTAGGTATTTAGGAGTCATAAAAATAAAGTAGTAAAAAGTTTGGATTGGATTTTAGTAATAGTGGATTCTAGATGTAGCAAAGAAGCCTTTACTTCATGGGCATGGACTCCCTAAAAATTGAGACTTTGTTAAAATGAGACCATGCAGCTAGCATAAACAGAGATCACGATAAAATGTAATCAAAATAAACAAGAGATTTTTTTATTTGGTTTCTCACTTTTCACTTGTGATATCTCTTATTTTGAGTATATCCCTTGTGCGATGTGTCGTGCATACCCACTCATCTTTTACTATTTTTTCCATGATAATTCATAATGCTCATGGTAAAAGTGTTTCCTGAAATAATTTAAGTGTTTCTAATTAAAAAGGCAAACCTAGCATTATGAAATTTGTTTAGAAAGTTAAAATTCTAAGCTCTTTTAAATCTAGAGTGCCTTGAGCTTCTTGTGTACAATGGTCTACAGATTATGTAGATTGATTCCAAACACAGTTACGTACACTAGTTATTCAAAATTTGAAATTTATACTATTGTCTGGTGAATGGGATTGAAAGAGAAGTGAATTTCATGTTTTTAGCCATTGATATCTTTCTTCTATAGTAGATAACCCAAACGAGAATGTTAAGAAATTCGCTCTTAGGTGTATGATTTAGTGTAGATTTCTAGCAAATAGTTTGAAATGAACATAAACTTTAGTTCTAGAAATAATTTACTAGTGAAGACCAGTCCTTGTAACATTATGAACTTCATAAAAGAGAGAGTGTGAACAATGCAAGGCAATTGGGATTTTGTTTTTTCACTGAAAAGCTCCATAACATTAGTAAGGAATGGAAAACATCCTTACCTGTCATTAAAGTTGCTTAGTGTCATCGATACTTCTCAACTTATAAGGAAGGAATGGCAGTAAAGGGCTTGTAGTGCTACATATATAAATTAGAATAAAATAAAGAGAATACAATTAAGGGGAAAGACACAAGCAATGTAGTAATGGTAGAGGGAGGCTAATAATGATTGATGTGATGTGAGAGAGAAATGGCATGGGGTAGAGAGAAAAATGAGAGGCATACCATGTTGAGGTTGACCTGGACAACTATGTCAGCATACTGTCCTGGAGGTCGAGCTGGACAACTATGTCAACGTACTGCATTGGAGGCCAAGCTCTCAACTTTGATTAGATTTTCATTTGTTTAATTTATTTGGGCCATGATTTTTATTATTTAATTTATATTTTGTGTTGGAAGTTTGGAGAGATTGTCATTGATGATGTTGTTTGGCAACATGGGCATGGAAGGTACATAACAATGTGTTGCAATGTTGTCATTGATGACAACATTGTGACTTATTTCAAGATTTTGGTTGCAAACCATTTTGATCACCTCTAACATGTTTTTGAGGCATTGAGGAAGACATTTTTACATAGTAGTTTGGTTTGGTAAAGATAGTTGTGTGAGAAATTGACTAAGTGTCAATACAATGTATGCAATGTTACAGTGCATCAATTTTTGGGTTTGCACCACTTCGCAAATGGAGATTCAGTTGTTCTTTGTATAGTGCAGTTGTGTGGTAGATTTTGCATGTCTCCATGGATGAGTTGTTGGCTTTGTGATTTTGAAGATAAGTTGTCAGATGGTCGTAGAGTATGAATTCCAATTGGCACCAAGTTTTGAGGTCCACATGTTGATATGTGGATACACAGTTAAAGGTTTTTTCTTTTAGGTCTTATGTGGAGCCGACCTAATATGTTTGAAGGTATGCAAAGGTTAAGTAAGTATTGCAGTCTTATGTGGGATCAACTATAAGTCCATGCTGACCTATTTCAAGTTGTTTTGAGTTTTGAATTGTGGCGTGAGATGTGTATGAATGTTTTCAGCCAACAAGTTATATTTTGGGTGTTACATCTAATTAGGCCGAGCTAATTGATGTTATGTTTGATGTGGATATATAAGTTGGATTGTTTTCGGTGTTTTGTGTGACATATGATATATGTGATGCGAATTTGATTAGAGTAGTGTGAACTTAAGTTGTGAATGTTGAGTTGAAGATCAGAGTTGTGCAAATGAAGAACATGATAGAGTGTTGAATCTAAATCAAATAAAGATTGTTATTGAGCTTCAATGAAACTATAATTCATGCATATGTCAAATGCAATTGTAATAGTTCAAAATAGGTTGTGAGCCACCGTCTCTCTTCTATCTTTTTCTCTATGGATAGTGAGTCCACCTATAGTGAGAACTTATGTAAATATACATAATTGATTATAATATATTGTGAGCTAACCCTCACTGTAGCTTTTCCCATTTTGGGTTTTCCACATAAAAATCCTAGTGTTCATGTGTTATGTGATGTTGTGAATGTTTCATCCTTTCTTTCCTTACTGTAATTGAATATGTTTTGGTGATTGGATGTTTAATGTTTGAATGGTTTAAGAGAATATTGATTCACCCCCCTCTTAGTATTTTGGGTGTTCAACATGAATAAAGCTCCAGGTCTTGATGGGTTCTCCACTGGTTTCTTTCAGAATTGTTGGGAGATTATTAGGAAAGATCCGACTTTGGCCATTGAGGAATCAAGGGCTAATGCCACACTTTTCTTAAAGTAATCTTGTATCAACCAAAAATAGTTATTTTCTTGCATTGCATTCAGTAGCAGTTTTAGTAGTTCATTCCAAATTTCACCACATCATTGTTTCTCAGCTCGTGGAGCAGGATATGGAATCTACACATAGACATCTATCACATATCCAGATTTCACATCATTTATAGTTGTCTGTTGAAAGTTGTTGCTCTCAATATTTTACAGTGTTTACCAGGCAGAGTATTTGGAGCCAACCTGATCTAGTTTCTTAGTGTAGACCTATTCCATATCATGTGGAGCTTAATAGCACACCTTACAAGCATTGTGGATTCATTGGGACCTATCTTGGGGATTCACAAGTCATATCTTCTCGTGTAGAGTTATCTCTTCATGTTTTGAGGCCGACATTCATATTTTATCATTCATTAGGTTATTGACCCTTGTGGTCGATGTGGACCTATTTTAAAGCTTCAGGAGCATATTTATAAGCTTTATAATTTATTGTAGATCATCAGTTCTAAGTTAGATATTTTAAGATCATTATATTTTCATATAAACCCTTCGGGGGCATGTAATAAGGCCTATTGGCTAGTTGTATTGTTGAAATCCCTTGTGGCAAGCCTGTGAGCCTTGGATATTAGCCCTTGAGGCATATGTTGCATGTAAGATTATCAATTCAATGAGATTTCATGTTCACATATCAAATTGTTGTGTGACTCATTGTGACATGGTTCAAACTGTTCCTTCAAGAACCCTCTTACTGTGACTGTACCAAGTGGTATTAGAGCGATTTTTCAATTTTTGAAGGCATTCCTTGAGGTGAATAGATCATCGAGTTGAGGAAAACTGCATTTGTTTTCAGTCGATCGTTGATTGTGAGACAATTGAAACTCTTGTGGCCAGATCACCAAATTGAGGTAGTTGCACTAAATTCAAGGGGAGATATGTCACCAAGGAGAGTACCTGCTATGGTGAATGTTGCTAAAAGAATGGATGAGATGTTGGGAATGATGTGCAAGATGCGAGAGTTAGGTTAGATGTTGTTGAAGAAGACCAAAGGTGAGGCATAAACCCTAGGAAAAATGATTAAAGTGATGGTGAAGCAAAACATGTAAATCAATTTGTAGAAGCCCTAATTGAAGAAGAAGATGAATTAGATCAAGAAAAGATGTTGAAAGCGATTTCAAAGATTGGAAAAAGACCTAGAGTCAAAATTCAAAATTATGTAGGAAATTTGAATCTTGAAGAATTGATTGATTGGATGAATGAAATGGAAGAATACTTTGTGTAGACACAAAAAAAATGTCTTAAACAGGTGCAAGTTCCATTTTTCCTTGTCAATACCACTTCTTCTTGAAATAATTAAATAATTTTAATTATTTCATTATTTTCTAAGGGTCATATTCGTCTATTAATTATACAATTTTAATTGTTTAATTAATTAATTTATTCATTCCTCTTTACTTAATTAAACAAATTTTATTTATTTAATACGTCACCAATGTCCCCTTCTTTCTATAATTGAATAAATTTATTTAAATATTCACTTTCCATCTTTCCCCTATAATTAAATAATTATTTCAATTATTTAATTATGTAATTATCCTCTTCTTCTAAAAATAAACAAATATTATTTATTTAACCCCTACTTTTTCCTTCCACAAGTAAATAATTATTTTAATTATTTATTTGTATTTTTTTATATTGAATATAGAAGGAGCATCAGAGTTACATAGTGAAGTTTGGTTGGGCTACAACTTAGAATCCCCCCTTACAAGGCCAATAGCAAAAGAGTATCCCATTACATTACAATATAATCAACCTGCAACAACATCAAGATCTTACACAACCTGTACAAAGAAGAGCATTTCCAGCATTACCATTGCCTGCACAATGAAGAACCAAAGAGCCCGCACTGTTATAAAAGTTATGCCCAGCTTGCTCTGATCAAAACCTTGTTTGCAATGCTATTACCAAGCTTGTACCTATGTATGGAACTTCTCAACAAAAATGTTGGCTTGTGTGCAGCCATGGGAATACAATGCAACCAAATCGATAGACATATTGTGCAGCTCGAAGTAGACCAAATTGGCAGATAGAAAAATTGGAAGTCTTATATGTTGAGGAGAGCTGGGACATCCCCTTCCTACCTGTCCTTGGGAAATTTTCCATTGTATTCCTTCTGAAACACTTCCAATGCCCTAAGAATAAAATTTGTGGTGTGCTACCAGCTATTGCCAAAATCAACTTCATGAAGATTGATCGACATTTTTCCATCCTCCTGGAGCTTTGAGAACTTGTTTCTGGAAACTTTGATGGTTATCAAAACCTGCATAGCAGTGTTGAAGAAAGTGAGTCTATTAGCAGACTCAGTAAGTGTCCTTTTGATCCCACTAAAGTTTTCACCATTTCTTGCTTTCCAAATACCCCAAAGAATTTATGTAGCCACAATGTACGAAAACAAAATTAGATCTTTCCCAAATTTATTATCTTTTAGCAAAAGGATTATGTCTGGTCTCGGTTTATGAGTTGTGTCCCAAATGTCTTGTTTAAAGCAAAAAAGATTCCATATTTCCTTGGCATATAAGCAGTAAAAAAAGAAGTGAAATATTGTTCTAGGGACTCTACAAAGACTGCAAATTTCCCCTTCATCAGAGCTTATCTTATAAGGTAGTATTTACATTATCAAAATCCATCTAAAACATGCCTTTTTAGGCTCAATTATATTGGACCAAATATTATTTAAGAGCCTTGTCCATTCCTTCTTTTCCATGTTGAGATTCCATATTTTGTTTAAGTGATTAAAAGTCTCCTGCTAGATAGTAAGTGTTTTGTACACTGTTTTGGCATTAATTTTATTAAGTATAGTACCATCGCTCCATTTAAAATCTTTATATTGTTCCTTGTTATACACATGTTTAACAGGGAAATTTGGGCTCTTACAGGCTTCTTTTAAAATTGAGAACGTTCTCTAGTTGGACATAGGCAGATTGAATTTTGCACTAAGCTGCTCCTAATTTTTAACAGAACCATCCTCAAAGATATCCTCAAATGTCCTCATACCTTTGCTAGCCCATGCCTTGGCCAAACAACCCTATAGCAGTGCCAGGGGCTTGCCATTATGGGTCAAGTTCCACCAAATTGATCTATGCAAGAAAAGGGTGTTATTGGAACAGAATTGAGAGTTTGTGATGTGCTTTTTAATGTATTCCTAGGCTTTCTAGATAATTTTGAAGACCACTGACCCCTCCGGGACTATAGGGTGGTGGATGCAAAAGAGGTCATAAAGGGGGAGGCCCCTCTATGCCTTAGCATGCTTAGGAACCACCCTTTAAATATTTCTCCTGACCAACACTTTCCAAGGCTCTTCCCCATCTAAAGTTTTAAAAATCCACTTTGTGGCCAAGGCAATTCCTTGTATTTTGAGATCCTTCAACCCCAACCCACCTTCAGAAGGCAGCACCAGTCCCATTTCATAGCATGTTTCTTTTTCTTCCCCTTCCTGTTTGACCACAAGAAACTTCTTATCTTCTTCTGAATTTCCTTAGTTTGATACCCACTAAACAACCATACTGATGCAAAATACAAGCTATAAGAAGAAAATATTTTTTGACAAATCTGGATTCTCCCTGCTAGAGACAGAAATTGCTTGTTCCATTTGCCAATTTTCTTGTCGATTTTCCCTTGAATCCATAGTCACATCTCCTTTAGGTTTGGGCACACTACAAAAGGAATTCCCAGGTACCTGACTTGTTTTTGGGGACCCCCCCATTGTAACCCAAATCTGGAAAGCCAATCTAGGGGCCTCTCTTGCCACCCTAGCATGGTTGATTTAGCATGGGATATTTTAGCACCAAAAGTAGCACAAAATGTATCCAATTTTTCCATTAGATTAGATATATTGTTTTCGTTTAATTGAGGGAAAAGAGCAGTGTCATATGCAAACTGAATGTTAAGAAATTCACTTTGATTGGGAAGAGAGATACCTTTTACCCTTGGTGAGGCACAATCGGTTCTAAGGAGATAGTGTAGAGAATCAAATGCAATAACAAACAGAGCTGGAGCAAGTGGGAAAACCTGCCTAATTGACCTTTCCAGGGAAAATTATTTTGTGAGGGAGCCATTAACATCAACTTGTGCCATTGTATCCCTAAAGAGGGTGACCACCATATTACAAAAAGCCTCTGGAAACCCAAAATCTTCCATCATTAACCTGATAAAGGCCCATTCCACCCTGCCATATGCTTTTTTAAAGTATAGTAGCACCATTGCCGCCTCTTGATTGGAGGTTCTTTCCCACTCCATTGCTTCCCAATTGGTTATTAGATTCTCTAGGATGTACCTACCCTTGATAAATCCGGTTTGAGTGTTGTTTATAAACTTGGGTAGGATATTTTCTAGCCTTCTTGCCAAGATTTTAGCCAAAATTTTATAGGAAACATTTAACAAAGTTATTGGATTCCAATTTTTAATAAAGGTTTTGTCTCCTTCCTTAGGAAGTAGATTTATGATGCCTTTGTTAATGTTCTTCCCTAGTGAGCCCTTTTCCAGGGCTTCCTTGTATACCAGGGACATATCTTCAACAATCCAATCACTAATTTTTTTGTAAAACTCGATTGGTAGCCCATCAACACCAGGGGTTTTGTCATTCTGTAATAAGGCTATTGATTTTTTAATTTCTTGTTTTGAGATGTCCTTACTCAGCCCTTCTACTTCCCCCTCCTCCAGCTTCTTTGGGATGATGTTTTTTATAAGGTTTCTTGCAATGAGGCATTTCTCCCCACTGCTTTCGGAGGTGAACAAGCTTTTGTAGAAGTTATAAAAATGCCCTTTTATATCTTCCTGGTTGTCAGAGATAGTCCCATCTACTTGCACTTGTTCAATGTGCTCTTTGAATCCCTTATCTTTTAGATATCTAAAGAAAAAATTGGAGCCTTTGTCTCCATTCTCTAGCCAATTAAGTTTGGCTCTTACTTTGAGCCTCTATACTCTGTAGTTCTGATTTCTCCTTAAGGAATCTTTAATGGCTCTAAGCCTAATTTCAAGAGCTTCATTTTTAGGATCTTTTTGAAGGCAGGTGTCAGCTTGCAATAGATCTTCTTGGAGGATTCCCTCCTTCCTTCTTTGGTCCAAGGCCTTCTTTTTTCCTATAACCTGAAACAACACTCTCCATCCACTTGTGTTCAGCTCCCATCTTTCGATGGGGCTCAACTCCTTGTGCATCCATTGATTTATCTTCCTTAGGGACAACATAGCCTCCACACAATCACTATCTTGCAACAACTTGGTGTTAAGCATGAAGCCCCCCCTTCTTCCTCACTCTCTCAAGACCCTTCTTAAGCACAACTCTTATCTTTATGGGGTGATGGTCAAAGAGGGTATAGGGGTGCACTTCCACTTTGCACCCATCCCTAAGGGGGTCAAGGATAAAATGATCACCATTTAAGTAGAACCTATCCAAACGACAATAAATCTGCTTAGCACCCTTCTGGGCGTTACACCATGTGTACCAAATGCTAGGAAAGTCTTTTTTCTGCCCCTCAAGGGAGTCCACCAACTTCAGTTTAGCCTTCATTTTGGACCAAAAAAATTTCTCATTGCCCTTCCAATCCATATCCAACCCTCCAACCTTATCCTCCAGGTTTTCAATAATGTTGAAGTCACCTCCAAGGATCCATGGCATGCATTCTAACTCAGACAACCATTTCCACAGTTTGATCCTTTCCCCATACTCATTTGGGGCATAAATACAACATATCCCAAATGAGGTATCATATTTTTTAGCAAAACCTTAACTGCCCTATTATAGGGGGAAATTCCATAATGGGTAATAAATTGGCTCCAGCCTTTGGAGATGAGGATGGCTGCCCCACATTTTCCTTTTTTATGTTGAGTAGCAAAGTGTGTTGCATACCTCTAGATGAAGTTGAGATTGGTTTCAAGTGTGAATCTAGTGGATTTGAGTTCCTGTAGGAATACCACATCCTTATTTCTATAATGATTCAAGAATCTTCTTACTATGTACTTTTTCTTGGGGGATTCCAATCCCCTCACATTCTAAGATATACAGTTAAGGGCCATTGGGATATGTCAAGTTACTATATTTGACTCCAATTTTTGATGAAATTTTGTTGGAATATCGACAATCTATTGTCGGAATAACAACGAATCATTGAAATAATTTTCATTGCTCAATTTTAATCGCTTTCCTGACTAGCTTTAAAACGTCGAAATCACAACTCAAGTTCGTCGATCTAGCGAGGAATAGTAGCCAAAACACAAGTGGCATGCCTTTGCCAAAGTTTTGGATCAACAACAGAAGTTTGTCGCAATTATGATGAAAGTTTTGACATATTGCAAATATCGATGAGAGATCAAGACTGTTACCGCGATCAAAATTGCCTTAGAAGATATATCGGGAGGACAAGCTTGTGGTCTCAGCGATGAAGTTTCATCGACGAGATACTCATCTTGTCTCATCGATGAAGCACAAGGGAATCATATCAGCAAGACATATACCATCAGAGTAAGTTTTGAATGTCTACCCAACCCGCTATGTCATGTCGATAGGATTACATCAGCAGGAGTCTTGGCGACATACTTGAGATCGAAAGAACAATGACAGCAGTTTGTCGAAATTGTGACGAAATAGGCAAGTCATTACGACGAAAGTTTCATCGGATGTATTGCAAATTCATTGGATGCTTTTGGAGGTTCATCAAAAATTCAACGAAACAATGCAATTTAAAAAAAAACAAAACTATTTGTTCAAATGTAGGCATATTGATGAAAGATCAAGACTGTTACAGTGATCAAAATTGTCTGAGAAGATATACCAGGAGGACTGGCCTATGGTCTCAGTGATGAAGTTTCATCAGTTAGATACTCATCTTGTCTCATTGATGAAGCACGACAGAAGCATATCGACAAGACATATACCATCGGAGTAAGTTCTGAATATCTACTCGACCTGCTATGTCACGCCGATAAGATTACATCGGTAGGAGTATTGGTGACATACTTGAGATCAAAAGAATAATCATCAGGGAGACTCACCACATCGAGGAAACTGCAGAATATCCTAGCGATACATGATCTCTTATCGATGAAGATACAAATGGATCGAAATAATTATCGGGGTGACTCTGGGCGATATTTAAAAGTAGTAGGAGGCTCCAAAGTGCATCCATACGGATAATGACATGACATAAGGATAGGTCAATCAAAGAGAGAAAGTTGATGTGCTAAGACCATGAGAATTTAAAAGGGGTAGTAAAAGACAAGATGGATTGTCATCAATGCTCAGATATAAAGGACAGATTGGAAGACTTCATTATGAAAATTTAGATCAGAATATGCTAACCCTATTTTGACAAATGCAATGACATTAGTGTCAAGAGTTAAGAGGCCATTCAACTTTGCATTTCAATAAATTATTGTATGCATTGAGTAAGTGTTTACAAGGTAGAAAAAGGATAGTCATATGAGTGTTTAAAATATCAAACAAATGTCAGTTGTGTTTAATTAGGCTTAAATAGACAGGGATTTGTCATTTTTTGCATACATTTGCAGTCCAAGCTCTAGGTCTGCACTATTTGGTTACTATGTATGAGAAATGAGAAATGAATAATTGTAGAATATGGAGGCTATGGATGATATTATGATGGCCACATTTGATGTTGATGATAAAAAATTAGAGAAAAATAGAAAACCTATGATGAGTCATGAGATCAAGGGGACTGTCATGGATAGTGAATGACGAATCATAGATGTTAAGACAAAAAATATTCACCATAGAGCACATGAAGAATAGACTTTAAGATGCTATAGGAAGGTTTACTATCATAAAGAATGTTTTCTCAAATTTTAAAAGATAGTCATACCAATGTGTAAGGACAATCACTTCAGCAATGAAAGATATAAGGACATGTGCTAGAGGAATGATAGCTAAATAGTGGATTGAGCATAGAGATGGAAACCCTTAAAAGTATAATGTTGTTTTGACATCAAAGCAAGAGAAGAAGGTTACTATCAAGTGAAGTAAAACATGGCTGCCATCAAGAGTACAATTAGATCCATTAGTGATAGTGAAAAGGTTTTGATAGTAGTCTTGATGAATATCACAGTGCCCTTTACTTCATATCAAAATGAAAGACTATACTAAGGTAGTGGTATGAAAATTCATTGAAGATAATCAACTACGATGAAGAGGGAAATAAATATATAATGATGGTTTGAGCACTATGATAGACAAGTCTAGAGGCCAAAGTCAAGCCAAATGAACAATCTTAAATAAGCTTTGAAGATAAATTTTGATAATGGAAAGTAGAAAGCACAGTATTCAGAGGACAATGTAGGACTCAAAGCTGGATAGATAGTATAAGTTTATGAGATTTCCTTCAAGAGTGTAATGGTGATGAGGTATTGAAGGCTAAAGTTGCTGAAAATGTACACAAATTTACTAAATGGAATCTCAATTGCTTTGTTTCCCATTCTCATGGTCAAGGAAGTGCTGACACAGTAACACATAGTTCATCATGGGAATTACAGAGAGGTTGAAGACACTATTGCAAAAAATCAGAGGTATCACAGAATAGTGAAGTAACATAAAGTTGTGAAAGAGAAGATTGAGACATTCATATGAAGGACAACCATCAAACAAAGGTTTTAATCAAGACACAGTCATCCTTTGATAAGTTGAAAGAAAGTCATGAATATAAGAGGACAGTTTGCAAGATAGTCATATACATTGTAAAGGACAATGAATAAGGTTTTAAATTATTACTCAAAGAGAAACTAGTAACCTAATCCTAATATCTGAACTCCATTGCATAAAATTTTATTGAAAAATGAAAGTACTATGTAGCTGAATACAAAAAAGTCATCTTACAAATTTTCACATCAAGCACAACCTATGAACTGGATTCTAATTTTGCTAAAAAATAAAAAAATCAAACTAGTGAATATTAAACTACACACTAGAATCTAATTTTGTGGAAAATGAGCAATTTGGTGAGAAAAATCACCTGCAGTGCATCTTGGATACTTAGCTAGTGTACTAAAAAATAGGATTGCAAACCCAAAATTATTCTCACTCTGGAAATTCAATAAAAAAATATAGAATGTTATCCTGGATACTTAGCTCTTAGGTAGTCAATAAAACAATATGAGCATGATTATGAATGGTTTTAAGTGGTCCCACTCTTGATCTCCATGTTTGCGAGCCTTCGCTTTAAGACCCCACGAATCCACTTTGATACATTGTTGCCAAAAGAGATATTAATGTGTAAACAAGGAGCCGCATTTTGATAAACTAGTTGTTGATTTATTCTAAGAAATTTAGAGACTACAAAAAGAAGATACTTGATGGGGATCATGTGGGCTTCCTAGAGAAAGCACTGCAATATGGCCTCGAGCAACAATGAAAAACTTTGGATTAGCTTCACAGTAAATCCTAACAGCATGACATTGAGGCTCCTCTTCATTAATTTGATGGTATGAAGAACCAAATCCATATCCTCCTTGAGATACATATCATATTGAATAGAAAAACATAGTGACACAAGCAATCTGAATTGTGAGATAAAGCCTCCAAACCCTCTATGGAAACATGACTTTTACTAGATAATCAAAATTTTAAATTTAAGTATACCCAAGAAAAATAATTCCATACAATGCAACTACACACGAAACTTACATATGGGACCGATCTTCCACTTCTGACTCTCCTTCTTATTCCATTTGAAGAGGATAACCTCCACCCCTTGATTCAACTATGTAAGTTTAGCATTAACAAACAAAAATATTTTTAGCACAAGAAACAATCCTCACACATCTAAACAAGCACCTGTAAGACAAGCCCAAACATTTAAGTTTATCACAATCAAGTAAAGATTAAATCCTTATAATCAATCACAGTAACTGGAAAGTATTAATTTGATCAGTAAGAAGAATCAAATAATTAGGGTTGGGTACTATAAAAACCACTACTATCACAACTATTGAAACATGCTCAGGCACTGGGTCCTCTCCCCTAGATTAAATTAAGGAAAAAATTATTGTAAACACAATATGTATAGAAGAATATGAATGTAAAGGAAAATGGATATTAGCAAAAAATAAATGTAAATAAAAGTAGTGTGAGCAGAAAATGAATCTAAATTGGTCTTGAACAAATAAAATCATACCCAATTAGCATTAAGTTATATTGACCTTGTAGTCATTTCTATTGTCAATCTTGAAGGTTACTTTGATGCCTTCTGTAGAAATTCTCTGGCCACGAGGCAAGAGAAGGTGGGAAAACCAAGTGTATATTGATGACTTCCTGACAATCAAAAAGAAACAAGCAACCAGTCAACCCTATTAGAACAGAATAATCTTATGAATTGATTTTATTTGTTTTAATGGCTAATGGATAGTGGACCTAGTTCTCTTGAATTGAGATACTACTAAGATGTGTTGATTGGTGATTTTAGATTACCGATATTTTGCTTCAATCTCTATAAGTTACTTTTGTCTTAAATATATTCAAGATAACTCTGCAAAAAAAATCCCTGATCTCTTAGAAATTATGCAAATTATTTTGTTAATACTTCTCCATTTTGATATTTTCTTTTAAAAAATCATAGAAAGATATGTAATGCCATATTTGAAACTTACATATTTTAATTTTACTAGTTCTATAATTATAGGATATGATTCCAATAATTGTGAAATGCATTGGCAATATGCTGGATGAATGAAGTAAACTATGCAATTGGTAGGTGTAAATCAAAATTCCTTAACCCTTTCTAGCATCCTTCTTGCCTATTCTAAAACATGTGCTTTGGAACAGGGCATGAAAATCCATCTAAGTATAATAAAAAGGAGATTTTTGTCAGATATTATATTACAGTAAGTTGAATGAATGTAAGTAGAGAAATTTTTGCATACTTGTAGATGGTGCAAAATTTCATGGTTAAGTGGAAGCCTCCCATCAACAACAAGATCCAAATATCTATTTATCTATCTCAATCGAGCCTCTAAACCCTTCAGAGCTGTCAAATTTTCCACTAACCTGTTATGCACAAAAGTCAAATTTTAGAGACCACTAAAAACAAAAGAAACAGAGCTTTGAAACCAAATCCACACACAACACAATGTTCATAGTGAAAATTTAGCACTTTCTTTCATCTTTGCATATTGGTTTGATGCTTCAAACGATGCATTTCTTATATTGAAAAACGCATTACCTTATTGAGCTTCTCTTTGTTTCGAGAATAGTTTAATATTCTCTACTTAATAGGGCCAACCACGTGAAGGTGGAAGCTCATTTGGACCCTCACCACCCACCGCCCCCTACCCCCCCCTGCCTCATCCCCCACATCACTCTCAATTCCCCATACCCAATCATATAACATTAATCATTCATTCATCCATTAATAACATATAACGTTCATTCATTCATCCATTAATAACATATAACATTCATTCATTCATCCATTAATAACATATCACATTCATTCATTAACATATAACATTCATTCATTAAAATATCCGCATTCATTCATTAACATATAACATTCATTTTTTCAGTTTTTACATATTATCAAAAATATGGTTGTCATAATATTATTACAATCACTTTTTTTTGTTTCTTTTTTGCAGCTAAAAAAAGCTAAAGCAGAGTATCGTTTTCCAAATCATCTATCCCCCCTTCAGTTGTTCTGAGTTTTTCTCATGATCTTAATGTTTTCCTAGTCGTGTACTCACAACGTGGACGTCGTTGCAAGGGGGGGTCTGCTGCAATAGCAAAGAAATGTTAAATTGATATGTTTTATTATTATTGTTACAAGTATTTCATTAATTAAAAGAACATTAGAGTGGTGCTCTTTACCTGATGGGGCCACATCATGTTCTTGATCTTGTCTTATAGCCTCATGCTCAACATGTTGAACACCCTCTAAATCCTGATCTGGAGTTGAAACATGAAAGGTTACATTAATTAATACACCAATTGCAATTAAATATGTTTAAAAGAACATTAGAGTGGTCCTCTTTACCTGATGGGGCCACATCATGTTCCTGATCTTATCTAGCCTGAACATGCTCAACATGTTGATCACGCTCTACATGCTCTAAAGTTGAACCACAAAAGGTTACATTAATTAATACACCAAATGAAATTAAAGATGTTTAATTTTATTAATCCATACTGCGTTTTGTATAGAACATGAATACATCGAGTACCGGGATGCACACCATGGCCTTCATCTGCAGGTTGTGCTCCACCCTCACCAGGCTGCATGATGTGCAATATTATCATTACTTGTCTATTTAAAACAAATAGGCACATTATTACTTTATGGTGGAAATTAATATTGAATAGATTGCACAAGTATTCAATTTTAAATAAACTTTATTGAGTTTATTTACTTGCGTGTTGGGTGCAGTGGAAGATTATTTTTGCCCAATCAAGAATCTTAGGTGTTCAGCCAGGGCTCCATAGCCTTGTTGGAAGTCTATCTTTAGTTCCTCTTATGTGGGCACTTTGTTGAATTCGGAGCTTTGCATTTTTGCATAAGATCATGAATTTTTCTTCTATGGTGTGATAAAACCAAAATTGTTTGCAATTTATTATTTGGATGCAATATTTCATTTATTGATACTTACAATTCATGCGGCTAATTTCATATAACCACTAGAGCCAAGTTTGTGTTGCTCGTGTTTTTCTAGTCTTTCCTTTGTTGCCTTTGATGTGTCGGGAAGCCTATGAAAAATTTGAAATACGTTAGATTATGTAAAAAGAAAGAGTAATCACTATATAATTACATTGTTGATAGTATCACATACCTTCCTTGGCCCGGTGGTGTCTTTCCTTTTTTTCTTTTCAACCTTCTCCTTTCCATCCAACACCAGGTCCTTCCACTTCCTCTCTAAAATTATGGGGGGATGCTCGTACTTTCTATTCTTCTCTAAATGTGACATATATTGGTCCCTCACATACTTTAGATAGGTACTAGATTTCTTAAGGACCTTGGTTCAGTTAAATTTTTTCATCACCGAACAACACAACTAAACGGTTAATGAGCTCATCTTTTAAATCTTAATTTTGGGAATTCCACCATGTATGTATGGTGGGCTTGAAGAGCTCCACTAAAATATCACTTAGATGTTTATAAAAAACATCATTTCTTGCAAAATGATCATGGGATCATTAGTCTATAAAGAGTGATCAATAAGTAAATTTCAATTGGATTATATATAATAATAATAAAAACATTTTAAAGTACCTGGGACCTTCTCTATTTTTATGGGAACAAAATCCTCGGTCACCACAAATGTCACTGACAATGTTCCTGTACCAATAGTATGGGAAGATCCAAGAAATGATGCTAAAACATCACCAGTACTAGTGGCCTTTGCATCCCCAGGTACATGTCTTGACACATGTTCTGGCATGTGTTCGCTGCCAGAGGGTGCACTACCGGATGCCTGCATGGTGTGTGTTGCTGACATTTCAGTCAATAATATAGGCACAAATGATAGGGTTGGATGATGCGATGTATGCATAGGAAGATCAGGATTGACACTTGTACGAACCCCTACTCCCCGGGTAACATTTGCAGTACCCTGATCATGGCTAGCAACATCATGAGGACATAAATAATCTTGTAAAAACAACACATATTTTAGTTCATGACATAAAAGAGTACAAATATAAAACCATGAATGAACTTATGTTATAATTAAAGATCTCATGACAGCTTACTTGCAAGTTATGTGCTCTCTCAGTTAATATTTTAACCCTTTCTCTTATCTCATCTATTTGAGGCACTATGAATACCAACTTAAGGATTTATTCATTGCATTTTTTTTGGGCCTTTCTCATCATATCCATAGGGTTTGTGAAAAATGTGATGTCATCTTCGCATAATAGTGACTGCACCTCTACATGGATGCTCTCCTCTACTACTGGTGCCTTTCCCTGATCAACCAACTGCAACAAGAATATTAAAAACATTGTCGAAATTAACCCAATAAGCTCATGAAAAAAACATAATAATAAAACATTTTTCTCGTATCTAATTTGTACAATTACAATGAGGTAAACCTGTCAGGTAGAAGCGCTTGAAGATGGATCTTGATCTGTGCTCTGGGTCGGAGCCTTCCCCGTATGATCAATGTCTTGCTGTGACAAAAATTAAATATAAAAAATATTATCGAAATGAAACCAATAGACTTATGAAAAAAACATAATAATAAAATGGTATATTGGAGTCATTAATTGGAGGTTGGGTAAAATGGTATATAGTACATACCACCCCCATAGTAACTATGTCTGTATCAAAGCGATTCAAATTGTAATCGATTAGAAACTCTTTCCATGTAGTTATTGATTTTATCGCACATACGAATACACGATTTCCCTCTCGCGTCTCGAATATGCAATTGGGTTGCTTATTTGTTGACCCAAGTCATGTACTATTTATAAACCCTACAATATTCCCTGATGCATTTGGCCTTCTGTCAATGTACCTAGCCACTCCTTTATTTTGATCCTTAACTTTTAGTTGTATATAATTTGCTAACAGTGCATACCTACGCATACTTCGTGTATATCAAACCAGCTGCATCCAATCTTTGTAACTGTAACAGGGTCCAACATACTCCATCAATTTAGTAACTTTTTTGTAACAGACCTTTATGCCGTCCATGCAAAATAGGCCCAAACCATGTAATGACGATGGTGCTATGCGATATATCCTCTCGTTGACACAAAAATTAGTGTTTATTGGAGGAAGTTCCTTGGGTACCCATTGTTTTCGTAGATGTTTGTACCTCAAGGGTAAATCGATGTCGCCTATGCTCTCATCATCATAAGAACATGACCCCCCCTTCAGCAAGAAAAAATTCCATGCGTTTATTGAATTTTCTTCTAATCTTTTGACCTCTAGTTGATCTCCCTCTTTTAGACCTACTACATGTCTCACTTTCCTCTTCTTTTCCTGAATTTCCCTCGCTCGAGGAAGACAGATCTGACAAATACCTATTTGGTGGTACCTGCACTCATAAGGATGTTGTATGAAGTTCTTTCATGGTGATGTGAAAACAAGGTGACATTATGATTAATCTATCATTTCATCGCTATAATTTGACAGGTTATAAGGTAATCAAGTCTTGATAGATTGCAAGTTATTGTTACTACCGTCCAAATGTGTCCATCACAAATCAAATCTACTTAACGTTTTAACTCCCAAACTTTGTAACAAGTGTTAAATGTGACTATGGTCCACCAATTACACAACCAAGGCCTCAAATGTATTCTCTAATTGTAATCAAAGGACTTTTTCTCTTCATTCAAGTAAATAAAATTGAAGGGAAACACCACCAAGTGGTTAATTGGACACCTACATGAATAAAAATAGCAGAAAAATTACATTTAATTTCCATATGTCTAAGTGATTAACAGGGAGGGAGTGTGTACTAGGCCCAGTAAAGTCATCATAAGTTTATGCTTTGGAAATAAAAAATGTTTAAGTCATCTTAAATCTTCCTATGTCTAATTGCTAGGAGACTTTTGGTATGTTTTAAGGTAGGATGAGTGGTCACATCAGTGTTCTAGTTCTCTATGACAAGGTTTCAACATCTTCAAATAGTGAAAGTTAGTGCTCATAGTCATTTGAAACAACAACATTTTGATTATGTATGATGGTAGGATTTGATAACTTAAAAGAATTGGCTACCCAACAAACTTAAAGTTAAAAGAAACTTTTTCAGTTTAAGGGGTTAGCACTTTCTTTCATCTTTGCATATTGGTTTGATGATTCAAATGATGAATTTATTATCCCACTTCTATCATATTCTATTCCCATCCCATTGCAATTGTTGGAGGAGTTGATACCAAAATTTCATATCAAATACCACGTTCTTGAAGCAATTTTCTATGTTTTTACTATTTTTCTGAAGTTATTTTGTGTTAGATGGATCCGTACAAGCTTGAAATGCTCTAAGATCATTGGTGTAGATAAATATATGTGTTCCCTTTCATTTTCATTTGTTTTGAAGTGCTCAATCACTATTTTGTGGGAGAAAACAATCAAATACAGGGACTACCCTATTTTTCCTATGTAAGGGTTTGAGGGCTAAATAGAAATGACATCCACCAATCCACCCACTATCTTGGAACTGTAACTCGGTTGATTAGTGTGAAACATGGTATGATAGAGGTTCATTTCATTTAGGGGTTTGTTAAAGAAAGAAACTTGGCATTGAATTGATGCCCTAGGGCTAACAGGGGGCAATTTTCTTGTGAATTTGTGGTTGTTAAGTCAGGGTTTATCAATTTGATGGATATCTTGGTAGAGTCATGGTGACACTATTTAATGGTCCAATCTCTACTTCAAAAAAAAAATATCTCTAACAACTCTAAGAGCTATAATGGGATGGCATTAAAGGAACCTTCATATGAAGGATCTTCTAATGAAGGACCTATGAATTAAGGTCTTCATTTGAAGGTCCTTCATGCAAAGGTTCCTTTTATAAAGCATTTTGGACATGAATATTTAAAATAAAAAATACTTTCATTTGAAAGTCTTGACATGGCATCATTTTTGAATGAAGGTTCTTCATTCAAAGGTCATGACGACATCACCTTCAAATGAAGGTTCTTCATTCAACTGGTATTTTGTAATTTTGAATGTGATAATAATTTAGGGTTAAAAATAAATCCACTTGAGCCTTTTATAAATGAAAGGACATTTGATGAAATCATATACCTTGTCAAAATTTTAACTTAATAGTAAGGGCATCATGAGTAGTTTGTTGGGCCCATTCAACAATCTCCGATGCAAGGATTAAATTATCTAGAATGTATCTACTATCAAGAAAGCCATTTTTTTTACCTATATGACTATATCTCAAGCAATAGGTTTAATTGTGATGGAAATGATATTGACAAAGATTTTGTAATCTAGGTGTTGAGAAGCATAATTGGCCACCATCCTAGGAAAGATTCTCCATTCTCACTTTTAGGTGTTAAAATTTAACAATACCTTGATTGATGAAAGAGCCCAAAGAACCTTTCTCCATGGTATCCAAGTACACATAGCAACAATCTTCTCTTATACGGTTGGACATGATTTAAATAACTTAGCTAGGAATTATTCATTTAACCTAAGGTTTTCTCATAATGCCATCATTGGAAAAGTATGATCAAATTCTTCCATTATGAAGAATTGGTCTATGTGCCTCTAGTAATCACTATAAATGTTTGTAAGGATAAAATGACTAATTGCATCAAGTAGGAGAGAATCAACTTTGAGTTCTTTAAAGATTATATTCCTCTATTCATAATTTTTAAGGGTTGTGTGTGGAGGTTATCACTACCAAGAAGGGAGGAGACCTTTCCTTGCATATGTTTGTGGTGGAGGTATTAAAGAAGAATTGTATGCCTCTATTTCCATTCATTATATCTAGCTTAGCCTAGCATATACTTGAGCTCCTTTGCCCCTATAAAATTCTATTTCTTTGATTTTATGTTATGTAAGCGTAATTCCATGCTATGTTGAAATATAAGAGGTGGAGGAGGCCAAATGGAAATAACCCCTTTTTAGTTGTACCTTCGAATTTTTTCTTATTGTTTTATGTTTTTAGCAACTTTGTGGACATAAGATTTGAGGTAGGTTGTACAAAAAAGAATAACATGTTCCCACCAACAACTAAGATGTGGGTAGATTATGAGAGTTTTGCCAAAACCTAAGGCTGGTCGATAAAAATGTGAAAGACTAAGCTATTTTATTTTTTATGTCTTATCTTATACCATTTTACGAGAATGGGGGTGCCAATGTACGAGAAGATCTTTGGAAACTAGGCATGAAAATTGCAGGTTAAAGAGAATGGGGGCACCAAACTTACAGTACTCATTGTCCCTTGGTCGTCGATTTTCCCTGAGTGCCCTCAACCTCATCCTCGATGCTGGTATTGACCTTGCTTTCACTCCTCCATACTCTTCCTTGGCGTTGGTATTGACCTTGTTTTCACTCCTCCAAACTCTTCGTCGACACTGGTATTGACCTTGTTTTAACTCTTCCTCGGCATTGGTATTGACCTTGTTTTCACTCCTCCAAACTCTTCCTCAGCGTTGGTATTGACCTTTCACTTCTCCAATTTGATGAGATACAACTTGGTTTCATTAGGTTTTAGAGTATGTTAATTAAATTTAAAATTATGGTGCCATTTAGAGTAGTGAATATAAAGCAAGCCAAGCCTATTATAGTCATGAGGGAAATAATAAAACTCCTAGGATACTTTGTGAAACCATTTTCCTTGGTTAAAGGGAGGCCATAAAATATACCTTTAGATTTTTTCAATCTTCAAATATGAGGATTTGCAAGGTTCTTAGCAAGATGAGTAATGGAAATGTGTACAACAAGAATTTTTGAACACACATGGAATCTCCTTGCCAAAGAAAGGGGCTTCATAATTTAATATGATAATTTTTCTCAGCTCTAGAAATGATACGTTTCCTTAAAGAGGAAGGAGAAACCTAAAAGGAAAAAGAGATGCTTAGGAATCTCAACACTTATGATCAACCCCCTTCTATCCATAGGAATTGAACCAATTGGGCTTGGCTAAGAAGGATTTCTTATAACATTGAGTTTTATGCCACTATATATTTGACCTTAAAGCTTTCCAAAAAATATCTAGGCATTGAATATCCTAAATAATGTCACGTTTTTCCTCCAAGAGAGTGATAAAGGAGTCATTAGAAAAATGACCATTGAATAGTTGGGCTATAGAGTTAGGAAAAGTAGCACCTTTAATAAGGTTCCATGAAATACTATTAGCCAAAAGATATCCAAAGGCTTCCATAAAAAACACATATAAAGTAGGAGCTAAGGGGAAAACATGAAAAATTGAATGAAAACACCCAAAATCCTCAAATTTATGTCCATTCATGGTAATTCAAGTATAACCATCATAACTTTTTTTTTGAAAAAAGTAAAAAAAATTGAGGAACAAATCCTAGATGACATAACTAGTCCAATTCAACACCAGAGGTAGCAAGAGATTAGTGAAATTACCACAAGTTTTAAGTAGAAGTAAACTGCCATTTTCAAGTACTAATGCTAGTATGAAATTGTGACTAGCTAAATGGAAATAAAATTAGAAAATTGTAACCAACATTTAAGTGGAAATAATTAAAAGTAACCATACTTTTTGCATGGTTGAACCAATTTAAAAATTCAGCCAAAGGTAATAGTAAGAAAATTAAAATGCACCTATATGAAATATTTAGTCTAAGAGCCAAATTTGGATGGTAAAGTTAGTAAGAAGTAGTGTCGAAAGTGGAAAATTATTCATGAAATAATGGCTAATAGAACATACAAAATATATTGGAAAAGTCAAGAGAACTTATATCTGCACATAAAAACACTCAAAATAATAATTATATCATACAACTCATTTGGGAATATATTACAATATGGCTTTTACAAAGCCTTTCAAATATACCTTCCCATTTGAACTACTATCTTACAAGAATATAACTAATTATTTAATAACAAAAGTAAACAAGTTAGTAAGGTGAATTTATTAATGTTAATCTTAATATTCCAACACCCTCCCTTAAGTTTTACATTCCACACAACAAAACATGTTGATTGAAACAAACAAATATATATAGGCTAAGCTAGCATCATTTAATTTTTCTTTAAGTTCTCCCTCAAGAACATCATTGGCTTGAGTTAGACAAGTCCACACCGTGTGATCCTTTTTCTTACAATAATAATATTCATTTTTATTTTTTAATTATTATTACCTCATGAGTATAATACATTCTCATGTTGAGAATCAACTTTTAAATCTTTTCCATTGTTCTTTTTTCTTTTCCTAATAGGGCCAAAATCACATCTTCTTGTGTTTGAGAAGTTATTGGACTAAGCATAGAAATAACATTGTCGTACTTTTAAACTATTTAACAAAATATCCTTAGCATCTTCATCATCTAATAGAGCCTTGACTTCTATCAATTTTCTAATGAGAGATCTCAAATTTCTTATGTGATTAGACATAGTGATTATATCTCTCATTTTGAATCTAAATAATTGAATTTTTAGGAAAAACTTCACATTAACTAGTTTTGCTCCAAATATTTTATTGAAATTATCCCAAATTTCCTATGATGATTTATCTAAATCTATATAATAAAATTTAATGTCAGAAAGGGAAAGACCAATAATATATTTGACTTTATCATTTGTTTTATGTCATTCCAATAATTTATTTTCATTTGTAGGTGGTGTTTTGTTCCCATGCATGATTCTCTATTATTCATTTATTGCATTTGCATTTTTTTTTCCAAGTATGAAATTTAAAAATAATTTTTTTTGTTTAAAAGAATCTTTATCTTAAAAATATGAACTAAAAATATTTCAAAAGCTTAATGTCAAGCTTATCACTCTAAAAAGTACAACTTAAACATCCCTTTCAAACCTTGTAACCAGTTTTGAACCACTCTCCAATTAATATTTCCTCATCACAAACATTGACAACATTTTACTGTTCTAAACAACTTATTGAATCCTCTTATGCATCAAACTTATTTAATTGTTTCAAAAAAATTAAAAAATTAAATTTGAAAATACGACTTTTCAAACTTCACACTTCCTTCTTATTATTACCAAATGCCATTATTTTAAATGAAAAACACATGAATGTTATAAATGCATTATTTCTATAAGGAAACAAACCATATATCTCTTTTTAATGACCAACTTAAAGCAGATTGCAAATAGAAACTTGGTTGTTGTATAGAACATTGAAAAACTGATAACAAAGAATTAAAAAAACTACTACAAAGACCTAGGATAGGCTAGAGGCCCATAGTAGAACATTCATCACAAAGCAACTAGCCTTTATGGTGATTTTGCACTCGTTGATTCCCTAAAGAAAACCTTATCTTGAGTATAATCCATCATAGTCACATATGATCACATCATTCTTGACCATTTGATATCATGAAAAACCTCCAAAATCTAGAATTCAAATAATGCATATCATCACCAAGACAAGTTCCATCGAGGTGAAATGAAAAGGTCATATCGAGCATATAGGTCTCACTGATGAAGTTCCATCGGCAAGAAACCGATCTTGTCTCACTGATCAAAGTACAAGGAGTTGTATTGGCCAGACCAATTCCATTGGAGTAAGATCCCTGAGTCAGCCCGAGTGCATTTGTCTTGCCGATGAAATATCATCGCCGAAACACTCATCTTGTCTTGTCGACAAAACAAAGAAACATACTATCGCCAAGACAAACGCTATCAGAATCAGTTCAAAATGTCCTCCTGACCCACTATGTCACGCTAATAAGATTACATCGGCAAGAGTCTTGGAGAACATACTTGACATCGAAGGAATAATCATCAGGGAGACTTATAACATCGACACAATTATTGAATGTCTTAGCGATACACCATGTCTTGCCGATGAAGACACAAACAGATCAAGATAGTCATCGGGATGACTCTTGGTGACATTTATATGAATCAGATGGATACATTATGTGATATCGGTGTAATGTCTCCCCGACAAAAATAATGTTTAATGAATGTTAGTCAAGCCTGAATAAAAGGATCGCCTAAAGTTTCAATTGTCTTTCCAATAGAACATTTGATGTGACAGTGGGTAAATTTGAAGATCAACTACGCTCATGTTCAAAGCTAGGACATTAATGGCAATATTACTACCAAATGTGTTGATGATTTCCT
The DNA here is from genome assembly GCA_007115665.2 of Sequoiadendron giganteum. Taxonomy (NCBI): domain Eukaryota; kingdom Viridiplantae; phylum Streptophyta; class Pinopsida; order Cupressales; family Cupressaceae; genus Sequoiadendron; species Sequoiadendron giganteum. The sequence goes on along the minus strand of CM021103.1, from coordinate 340,100,939 downwards.
GAATTGAGAAAAGTAATTGAAGGTGAATTTTGCAAAGTTAGCAGCAGAGGAGCAGATGAAGGGCCAAAGGATCTTGCTGTCAAAGAATTCTAAATAAACTTGTAAGTTCCCTGCAGTTAAATTTTTGGTATTGTGATTCATAAAATGGAAAGCACTAGCTCAGGAAAAGAAAAAGGTAGGAAACAGAGTGAGAGTAATAACCCTAGAGGAAAAAAGAAAAAAATTGAAGCAGAGAAGGAACCGGGGGTAGCTGAGAGGAAGTTAAACCAAGACTTAATTGATCAATTACCCAGCTCAAGACCTAAGGCCAGTTGATCTGCACAACTTAGGGCAGAAGTGGAAAATTTAGAGGATAAATGAAAGCATATACGAGACATATGGACCTCAATTAGGGGATATGAGCTATTTATTTTTCATTACCAATGAAGGAATCAATACGAACCAGTGTGCAATCCTTGGAAGTTAAACCTAGGGAAACTAGTCAGCCCCAATGTATTTGTAAATGTAGAATTGGTGAAGATGCTAGCTACCTATTATAATCTAAAATGTAAAGCTATTTGTGATCCATCAGGAAAACCGTTTATACATGTATCTGAAGCTACCATCTGTGAGGTTTTTAACCTAGAGGGAGTGTGTGGTGAAAAAATTGTACCTGAACAGTTGGAAAAGGAATTCTAGAGGATGGATACTTTGTACAAGGGTTGGAGGTTGCCACTACACAGGTCTAAGAAATATGGTGTTCCAGTTCCACTAAATGACAGTGATGGTCCCCCATTCCATGTTGATTTGTTTGAACCCTACATGAGGGACACATATTTTTCAGTGTGTCAAGTGTTGGGAATGGAGGCCCCTGAGCACATGTCAATTGTACCCATGGTAATTACAGTGGACATCCAATGTCACAATTCAAGGTTTTTGATTATGCTTCACACATATTTAAAGTACTTGATTTAGGATTGATGGCATTAAAAAGTGGAGCTCCTATCTTGCACTTGGATGCTTATTCAATCCTAATGCATATGATACTTTATTATGGACAAGAATTACAGATGTGGCCTGAAAAAATTGAGGGTTGTACAATTTGATAAGGAAGGAAGGTTATTACTAGTACAACTCTGGACTACCACCTGAGATTGAAGATTTTCTAATTCTTGTTATCTACATTTTGAAGAGTTTTTTGTGAAACCACTGTACAGATTTTACAATCATCATTGTGAATACTCATTGTCCGATGAAATAAATAAAAATTTAAGGCCTGAGGATTTCAATGGACCTATCAACCACAATTGGGGAGACTGGTACTGTCTAGAAGATGTGACCATGATAAGAGTATATGAATTTGAAGATGGACCTTTCATTCTGCCCAAGATGGTGCCTGATAGGATTGCATATTTGGAGATTACTAGGCAATTGGACTTTTCAGATCTTATGAATCTAAGTTCTTTCAGAAAGTAGACATTTATGCCTAGTACATTATGCTTCGGTGATTTCATTGTATTAGCAAGGGATGGATATGACATGGTTCTCAACAAATTGCTGAAATACAACATGAAGAAGGGTCCACCGTGAAAAGGATTTGATCCAGAAGGGTATTGATTTTGCCAAAAATAAAATGAACTAGGGAGGATACAATCACATACCCTATCTGTATGATGAATTGATCAGGAATTTGGAAGCAAAGGAAGCAGAAAAAGTTGTTGATGAGTATAACAGGGGATTGCAAGATACAAAACTATTATCTTCTGATGAAGAGGCATATGGTGATGGTAGGCCTAGCAGTACAATTGATAAAATTTCCAGATTGAGAACTCAAGACTACAAGTATGTTCCCAGGGAACTAGATGTTGAAGAGAGTGCAGATATTGAAACAAGGAAGATAACATATAAATCATTTGTGGCTGATGATGAATTCATTAAAACCTCATAATTTAAAACCTTTTTGTGCAAATTAATAGGGAAAATCAATAAGGGAATCACTGGAGAATATTACACCAAGTAATGAGGAACAATTATTGAATAACATAAAATCAAGCGTGGAAGAAGAAATGAAGAGCATGACCCCTGAGAAAGGAAGGAAATTATTAGAAGATGCAGGTTTCATGATATTTCCTAGGTTGGATTTAAACTCTGCTTTGGTTTTTGATAGTTTTCTGAAGAATAGTAATGCCACACATAAACTCATTCCTGAGGGGGTAACATAGATTTATGCAAGATCTAAGTATAACCCAGATGAGGGATCACTTATAATATGGGCCCTGTATCCTCCACATAAGAAATCTGTTGTAATCGATACTTAAAAGGATTTTGGACATGTAATGACATTAAAATTTGGTGAGGTTGATCCAATAGCTACAGGAAAAATTGGCATTAATGTGGCCAAATTAAATAAAGCCCAAATCCAAAAGCTAATGAAGGAAAAATAAATGTATAATATTAATAACGAGAGACTACTCAGACAAAATGATCACTTGAAGGAAATTATGGGAATCATGCTAGGATCCACAAAGCAATTGACTCATGGTGAAAGCTCCCAGGCAAGAGACCAGTGGGAAGAATCAAATGCGTACTCACAAGGTAAATGTGATGCACTCATTGCAATAATAAGGAAGAGGCAGACCAATTTAATGACTTGGTTGAGTAAGCTCTGGGGAACACATTCACACAATTTTACTACACTACAAGAACATAAGAGGATAGATGGCAAGATTCGAGAGAAGTTCAAGGAAATAAAACAAAGGGATGCTCCTGATAACATAGCTATTGATACTGGAAACCATTTTATGAAAAAACATAAAGATTTCCATGATGAATTGCAAGGTGATGAGAAGGGGATGATCAATATCACAAAAAATGGAGTACCAATGCTATTAGAAGATGGAGGGGAATTAAAGGGAAAAGAGAGATGGATCAAGGAATGTGAGATGATGATGCAAACAATTTTGGAGACAGCCACAGGAAACGATTTAACAATGGACAAGGCATGTGAAAAGGAATGAGAAGATGTTCGAAATGGAGATAGCCATAAGGAATGCACTGGATGATGCTGATACACACGAGTGACCAACTTACCGAGATTATTTGTCAAACATCTATTTATGGCTTAATAGAGCATAATTTCTAGTTTGTTATTGTTGTTAAGTAAAAGACATTTCTAAAAGGATGCGCCCTTTCACAATTTTGATATATTTATATCTGTTTCATAATATAAAACATATATAGGTGGATAGGAGAAATATACAGTAGATAGTTTGCAATGCAACTTTCCTTTAAAAGAATCAGATGCATGTATGAAATTCGATGAAGTTAATGAAGATGTCTGAACTTGTGGCTTAATCTTGGTATCAGCTATTTGTGGAATTATACAATTATCTGGTTGTCTCCATTTTGATGCTTTTATTTTGTTTAAATTGATATATCAAGCATATATTCAGTTTACCGATACACATTTGCTGTATTTGTGTGATGTGATTATTTGGTTCTTTCAAGTAAAGATTAAAACCTTCTAGTCAATCATAGTAACTGAAGAGTATTAATTGGATCAATAAGAAGAATCGCATAACTAGGATTGTCATTCTATCTCAAGTAGAGTTTTTCAATCATTTACTTGCATGTTTATACAAGTTATAAACTACATCTATGTGCCAAATAGTTTGAATTATTGTCATCATAGATTACACTTTTCTAGATATTCATTAGACTCCATACACCCAACAAGGCACCGGTCTCATGCTTTCATCTTTTAGTTTATCCATTTTATTTTTTACATCTATTAATTGAACATATTCTAATATTACACATACACTTTATTAGGATTATATCTGTTCACTGTAAGATTGCCATTGTGAATAGATTGTTGTAAAGAAAATCCAGTTTCAATGCCAAATGTAGCAATTGTTTTGTTGATTTTGTCAAGTTTCATTAACCAAGCTATTTAGTGGGATGAATAAAGTTATCTTATGACCCTTGTGTTGGAGTGAAAAAGACACTGAGAGGGGGGAGGGGAGGGGGGTGAATCAGTGTCATGAACTGATTTGACAAATTTTACTAAAACTGAAACAAAACAGATTTATGCTCTCATTTATCAATGATTAACTCATCCATATATTGAATGCAATCACATATAACTGAAATGAGAAGTATGACAGTGAAACATTGCATAATAAATCATTCACACAATAAATTAGAGGAACCAAATATAAGCAAAGTGACACAAGATATGTCGAGTGGAAAACCCTCCTAGGGTAGAAAAACCACTCCTAAAATGCTTCCTTTTTAGGCTTATATTAAAACAACCACTTTTAACAATGCCTTATAGGCTGATTTATGAGTACCAACTCAAGGAGCACCAACCCCTCATTTTGAAACACCAATTTCAAGGAGCACCAACCCCTTTTTTGTTTGCTGAAATTACAATGATATAGAAGGTCTCTCTGTTTTTCTTTTCTCACAAGTGCCTCTCAACAGACAATACCTACAATCCTCAAGGTTCAAAGTTGAGCCTCCATAATTCTAGTCATTGTCTCATCTTAAGACAACTTGTATTGATCTCTTTTTGTTTCAAGTATACAATCTCAGAATAGGACATGTTTTCTAGTAGACAATACAATGGCTGTATTTCACTCTCACTTTTTCTCAGTCATTTCTCACACTACAAAACAATCATTAAAACTCTCATTTTTTCTTCTGACTGATATCTTTGAAAATTACAGCCATATAACAAAAACATGTGTAAATATTTTATCAAATGAGGTATTTTCAATATGTCAAACTGCTGTTGAATTTTTTGTGCCAAGTATAATCAAAGATTCAGAGAAGTATCCAAAATAGAAGATTGCTTCTAACAGAAAGTTCAAGAAAATGTATTTTGAGAAAGAAGACTCTGAACCCTGACCACACATGGAATCTGCACCCATAGTACTAACTAAAAAAGAATCAATAATAACGCATGCACAGGTAAATCATATTTTAGATTCGAAGAGACATAAAATACCATTCATGAATCTATTTTATACAAGGACAAGCAGGCATCTTATCCCTTATTTAACCAGCTGAAAAATTAAAGAGTCTGAAATGTAACCGAATTGAATGCATCATTGTCAGATAAATAAATCTTTTTCACCTTAGCAAATTTGAGCAGCAAGACTAAATGTAAATGAAAAAAATTCCAATCATAGCACGAATTTTTGACCAAAGAGTGAGACTGCTTCGAAGCTTTTACCAATGAGATAAAAGAATACCTGAAGATCTTCTAAGTAACTAAAAAAAGAACCTCAAAAACTATTGTGAGAATGTTACCAGCCTAGCTGATTGACGAATCGACATATTCCTTCCATGCACGAGTCCACACCCATAGTGAAGTGGTGAACCAGATTTCAAATGGCTTCATTGTTTGTTTAGTGAGACTTTCCTCCTATCAGACGAGTTGTAGCATGAGAAGTTACCAAAGTAATGGTTGATACCTTCTTTCCATGGCAACAGAGATGCTAGGGTTTCAAACCCACAAGCTTGTGAAACACAGAAAGAATTCCCTAACTTTCCTCAAGACATTCAATGCCCCAATTCAAAACATAATCATGTTTGAAGTCCGAAAGGACTAAAGACATAAGTAAACACAACTTAATGCATTCTAAAATCCATGGTCAAGCAAATGCCAAGTATGTCAACAATCTCATTACCTCTAGAATGCATACAAACCGTTGATCAACTTCATCATAGCATAACTTTAATTGATGTCCAATGAACAAACAAGGAAAATGCCGACACCATTATTATTTTAATAAATTGTCATGACCTCTTAAAGAAAATTTCGACCACCTTATCAATCATTGTTACTAAGAATTCAAAGCCATGTCACTTTCATAGTGGCTTTTAAATAAATAATTCCTCATACCTGTTGTTAGCCTTAAGGCCTAATGAATCAACAACTATAAGACCCGATCCAAAAAAGACTTCTTTCTAAGTCATGATCAAAGACATTATAACAATTTCCATGTTAATACCTTTTCCTAAAAAAATATGCCAATTGATATCAACTTATCATATTCCCATGCAAAGAATATCAAAATTATCAAATGTTTAAGGAAACCCAATAGGGTTTTCTTAATATTAAATGCCAACTCCAATTATGATTCCAAAACCAAGTTGCCTATAAGCATTACCTGTATGAGGCTGAAAAGAAGACATAACTATGATGTTGTTCACAACCTTATCAATTCCAAGTAACCACATAAATCTGAACATTCCAATACCATATAAACCTATAGATCACCTTAGCACAGTATAGCTCAAAATGTCAAACTTGTCAAACTAGAACTATACCACCTGAACATTGAATCATAATTTTGTAAATAAGATTCCTTGTAACCTACACATGGAGTCAAGAGATCAGTACCATCAAAAACATTATCATAATGCCGAAGCCAAAACCAAGTATGCCAAGACAAAATATAAACAAGAGAGCCAACCATCTAAATGTAAACTGTGCAACTAATAATCAATCACCAAGATGCCAATATGAAACACAATTTTTGCATCAAAGAAAAATACCAAAAGAGAAGTTCAAAAAAATCCCCCTTTGTCCTTGATGGAAAAAAAACTGAGCCATCAAACTGAAACACTACACCAGAACCAAGAGCTCATAATCCTCCCCCTTTTGTCTCAAGGACAAAGGGACAAAGACAGTGAAATGCCAAGAAGCTGAATAGAAAAAGTTGCAGATATAGCAATGGGGCAGCAAATAGAAAAGCATATGAAGCAGCAATAAGCTGCTAAGAGAGCTAACAAGCTCCCCCTAACACCAAGATAAGTAATTAAGAGAGAAAAGATTGAGAGACAACTCCCAATCTAGACCGAAGTCTTTCAAATGCCTCTTTAGCCAAAGGCTTAGTGAAGATGTCAGCTACCTATGCTTGTGTAGGAACATATTGCAAAAAACCTCATTAGCCAACACCTTTTCATGAAGAAAGTGAAATTTAATAGCAATTTGTTTAGTGTGAGAGTGCATAACAGGATTTTTGGAGATATTAATCGCACTAGTATTATCACACAAAATAGAAACAGGTTTAGGAACTTCAATACCCATGTCAGATAGAGTTTGTGACATCCAGATTACTTGAGTACAAAAAGAGGTGGCAACAATAAATTATGCTTCAGCAGTGGAGAGTGAAACATATTCTTCTTTTTTGTTGTGCCATGCCACTAATCGATCACCAAGAAAGAAAGCAACACCACTGGTGCTTTTCCTATCATCCAAACAACCAGCCCAATCAACATCAGTATATGCAATCAATGAAAAATCATTGCCTCTAGGATACCAAAGACCATAATTAAGAGTACCCTGAACATATTTAAGAATCCTTCTAACAACATTAATATGAGATTCCTTAGGAGATGACTAAAATCTTGCAACCATGCAAACTGCTTGCATTATGTCAAGTCTAGAAGTTGTTAGATATAACAAGCTTCCAATCATTGACCTATAGTCGATTGGATTTACATCAGGAGAATCATCAACCTTGCTAATTTTGCAGCTTGTAACCATTGGAGTTCTAATTGGATGACATTCATCCATTTGAAATTTCTTGAGCATCTCTCTTGCATACTTTGTTTGAGAGAGAAAAATACCAGTTTTAAGTTGAGAAACTTGAAGACCTAAAAAGAAAGTTAATTCTCCCAACATTTGACATTTCAAACTTGGATTCCATAATCTAAAAGAATTTTTTACTCAAGGCAGTATTGTTGCAGCCAAAGATAGTATCATCTACATAGATTTCAACAACCAGAATATCAAAACCTTCAATTTTAACATAAAGATTGTTGTCTACACCTCCTCTAATAAAACCTTTTGAAATCATATGATTATCCAGTCTAGAGTACCAAGCTCTAGGAGCGTGTTTTAGGCCATATAGAGCCTTTTTCAATCTGTAAACATGATTAGGCTTGTTTTTGAAAATGAACCCTTCGAGTTTTTCTATATAAAATTCTTCATCCAAATAACCATTTAGAAAGGTAGTTTTGACATCCATTTGATATACAATAAATTTCTTGAAAATAGAATAAGCCAAGAATATTCTAATAGATTCAAGTCTAGCTACAGGTGCAAAGGTTTCACCAAAGTCAATACCTTCTTGCTAAGCATATCCTTTGCAGACATACCTAGCCTTGTTGCAAACAACATGGTCATTTTCATCATGTTTATTTATGAATATCCACTTACCCCCTATGACATTTTTGTCATCTGGTCTTGGGACTAGCTCCCAAGTATGATTTTTCTCAATTTGATCATTTTCTTCCTGCATTGCATTAAGCCAACATTCATCAGCTAGAGCTTCATCAAAAATATTTATTTCAAACTGAGTAACCAAATAGAAAGTTGTAAGCTCAGCTACATGATATTTTTCATCAAATTTAGCAATTCTTCTTCTTGTTTGAACTCATGCATATTTATCTCCAATAATCAGATCTTTAGGATGGTTTCTAGTAAGAGATTTTGAAGGGGTTTTTGTCACACAATTTTCAGGACTTGTTTCAACATTTTTAGAATTTGCTTCAGCAAGTTTAGGACTTGTTGAATTAGCTTCAGGCTTTGCTATTTCAAAGCCTTCTAAATTTATTTCAAGTTCAAATTCTTCTTCCTCATGATTCTGCATAGGTTCAACATCTAAAAACATATTTTCATCCAATTTGACATTGACAGATTCTATAATCTTATTTAGCCTATTATTAAATCATTTATAGGCTTTTCTATGAGTGGAGTATCCTAAAACGATACCTTCATCAGATTTAGATTGAAAGCTACCTAAATTATCATCATCTCTCTTGATAAAACACTTACAACCAAATATTCTGAAGTATTTAATTGAGGCAGATTTATCATACCACAGTTAATATGGAGTGAAATTGGATTTCACTCTGATTTGTACTCTGTTCAAGAAGTAAACAGCTGTATGAACTACTTCTTTCCAATACATGTTTGGCAATTTTCCTTCATCCAACATAGTCCTTGCCATCTCTTTTACTGTTTTGTTCTTTCTCTCAACAACCCCATTCTGTTGAGGTGTTCTAGCAGCAACATATTGTCTTTTTATGCCATGTCTTTCACAATAGTCAATGAATTATTGTGAGGTGAATTCGCCACCTTTGTCAGATCTCAGAAATTTCATTTTTAAATCTGGCTCCCTTTCAACCATTTTTCTAAAGACTTTAAAACATTCAAAAGCTTCAGATTTATGCTTGAGAAAAGTAACCCATACCATACGAGAGTAATCATCAACAAATAACATAAAATATTTCTCACCATTGATAGATCTAGTCCTTGTAGGACCACATAAATATGTATGAACAAGTTGCATAGGCCTAGTAGAAGAATGTTCTTTAGATTTAAAGCTCACCTTTTTTTTCTTTCCTTTGAGACATTCTTTGCAAACTGCATTTTTCGGTTTTCTTAAGACAGGCAGACCTCTTACATTCAGGTTTTTGCTGATCCTAACCATATTGTCAAAGTTAATGTGACCCAGGCTCTTGTGCCACAACCAACTTTCTTCAACTTGACTCATTAAACACATACCATGATTATTTTCATTACCAGATGTGTCAAGAAGATTGTAAACATTTCCCTTAGTCCTTCTTCCAACAGCAATAGCCTTTCCAAGCTTATTTTTAATCTCACATCCCTATGAAGTGAACAAAACATGATATCCATTGTCACAAATTTGACTGACACTTAGAAGAATGTGCTTTAGACCTTCTGCGTAATACACATTGTAGATAGGAGTGTCCTCATTCAAAATAAGTGAACCTCTACCTTTGATTTGTATACCAGAATTGTCACCAAACTTCACATACCCACCTACATAATCTTCAAGATTTATGATTTTTTCTTTGTCACCAGTCATGTGGTTAGAATAGCCACTGTCCAGGACCCATATGTCCTTTTTATTTGAATGAAAAGTTGTTTGAACTAACATATTTTTCTCTATGCTTTTGACATTTTTAGGTTTCCAAACCTTTTTGGTTTTTTGTTGTTTAATTTGTAGATCAGCTTTGCACTGCTTAGCAAAATGACCCACAGTGTTGCATTTAAAGCATCTGATTTGTCTAGCAAAACCAAGGTGTTTCTTATGACCAAATCTAGGTGTTCTAGGATTCATAAACCTGCAAGAGCTCACTTTGTGGCCAGATATTTTGCAGAAATAACAGTACCCATAAAATAAAGGGTTGAGATTATATAATGTTCTGTTATTCCTAAAAGAATAAACATCATTCTTATCAGAATCAAGATGATTAGATTCAGAACATTTGTTTGCAGCAATATCATTTTTCTTTGCACCATCATTTGAACATTCACCCTTCACGAACCCAATACTTGTTTTGTCCTTGTTCAATTTTTGCTTACTGAGCATGTCATTCAGTTTTAGAGTACTCTCATACTTCTCAATGGTCTTCCTAAGATCAACAATTTCATGTTCAATTTTTTGAATTTCTTGATCTTTATGATTTATACCAAATTACCAATACGAAGACAATCCTCAACTCTCTTGGCTTCTTCAAGTTGAGTCTTCAAGGAGACTATTTCTTGATTTGTGAGTTGCTCTTGAGAAAAAAATTGTTCTTGAGAAAGCATTTGGTTTTTGAGTTTTCTAAGCTCTTTTAAAGCACATTTCAGTTCACCTTCTAGATCTACTTCGCCATCTTCAGCATCATTGTTGTTAGTATCTTATTGCTAAATGATTTCAGCCATGAATAGGTTTTCATCTTCTTCATCTAAAGAATCTTCAGATTCAGTGTCTGTTTCATTTTTGTTGAACAAACTCTTCTTCTTTTTGAAGTTGAATTTTTGTTTAGGTCTATAGGCCTTTTTCTTGGACAGTTTTCAGATTTCTCATTGTCACTATTCAAATCACCATAGGGGCACTTTGCAGCAAAGTGGCCTATTTTTCCACAGTTAAAACATTTGAAAGGAAGTTTTCCCTTATATTTTCTAGACCCCTTTTTGAGCTTTCTAACAAAGTGGGATTCTTTAGAATCAAATTTTTTTGATTCAGTCGCCTCATCTTTTTCTTTCCTTTCAGTATTAAAGGTAGTTTCTTTTGTAGAGGAATTGTTTTTATTGATTCTCATTTCATAGGCAGTCAAAGTGCCTTGTAGGCTATCTAGGGTAAGCTGGTCGAAGTGTTTCTTCTCTTCTAAAGTAGAGACCTTAGCTTCAAATTTAGTCGGTAAGGTTCTGATGACCTTAGTTACAACATCAAATTCTTTTACTTCTTCTCCTAGACCTTTCATAGCATTAAAAATTTCATCAACTCTCAAGAAGTAATCAGCTACTTTTTCATCATCCCTCATTTTTATTTCCTCAAACTAATGTTTTAGAGTAAGGACTTTTCACTGTTTAACTTTTTCATTTCCTTGATAGATGGTTTCAAGTTTAACCCATATTTTCTTGGTAGAACTGCAATGCATGACTTTGATAAAGACATCTTTAGTCAATGCACACAAGAGAGCATGTTTTGCTCTTGCATTAGTTTCATATATTTTGTTTTCATTAGAAGTTATGGGCAATGTAGTTGGTACAGTGTACCCAGTTAACACTATGCTCCACACATCGAGATCAATAGAAGTTAGATAAGTCTCCATTTTTTATTTTCCAGAATCCATAATCCATTCCATCAAATAATGGAGCTCTAGTCATAGATGTGCCTTCATGAGCTTAAGACATTTTAAACAGACTCCAAGACTAGAATCAATCCTAGGTTGGAAAGACCTATCAGAGGACCCTAGGCTCTGATACCAATTGTTGGAGTGAAAACGACACTAAGAGGGGGGGATGAATCAGTGTCATGAATTGATTTGACAAATTTTACTAAAATTGAAACCTAACAGATTTATGCTCTCATTTATCAATGATTAACTCATCCATATATTGAATGCAATCACATATAACTGAAATGAGAAGTATGATAGTGAAACATTGCATAATAAAGCATTCACACAATAAATTAGAGGAACCACATATGAGCAAAGTGACACAAGATATGCTGAGTGGAAAACCCTCCTAGGGTAGAAAAACCACTCCTAAACTGCTGCCTTTTTAGGCTTATATTAAAACATCCACTTTTAATAATGCCTTATAGGCTGCTTTCTGAGCACCAACTCAAAGGGCACCAACCCCTTTTCTATTTGCTGAAATTATAATGATATAGAGGGTCTCTTTGTTTCTCTTTTCTCACAAGTGCCTCTCAACAGACAATACCTACAATCCTCAAGGTTCAGAGTTGAACCTTCAAAATTCTAGTCATTGTCTCATCTTAAGACAACTTGTATTGATCTCTTTTTATTTCAGGTATACAATCTCTGAATAGTACATGTTTTCCAGTAGACAATACAATGGTTGTGTTTCACTCTCACTTTTTCTCAGTCATTTCTTACACTACAAAAGAGTCATTAAACTCTCCTTTTTTCTTCTATTTGATATCTCTGAAAATTACCAGCCATACAACAAAAACATGTGTAAATATTTTATCAAATGAGGTATTTTCAATATGTTAAACTGTTGTCGAATTTTTTGTGCCAGGTATAATTAGAGATTCGGAGAAGTATCCAAAAATAGAAGTTGCTTCTGATAGAAAGGTCAAGAAAAAGTATTTTGAGAAAGAAGAATTTGAACCTTGACCACACAAGGAATCTGCACCCACAGTACTAACTGAAAAAGAATCAATAATAACACATACACAGGTAAATAATATTTCAGATTTACCTTGGTCTCTTTAAAATAATTAGACAATATTAGGGAGATCAGGAAGGGGAGAAAACTAAACTCTTCAAAATAGGGGTAGTTGTGGGTTTGTTGGTTTTCTTTGTATACTATATACTAGTTCCTCTAGGATAAATAAGTCACTGTAGAAATAAAAGATGTTTGATTGTCTACCTAATATTGTTTTGTGTTTTTGAAATGGAAGAGATCTACAACTCTATAGAAATTGCTATATGCTAATGGTCAAATTATTAGACTATTTAGATCATTTTAATTGACTACAACATAATAGTTTATGTGTTGAAAGAATTGTTTCCATTCTTTGTAGTTTTTACATTGGAATACAAATCATATTTAATTTCACACCAATATACTTCTTTCATAAAGATATTTGTTTGATTTTTCCTTGCTATTTTCATCTTAATTTTTTTTTAAATGTATTCTATAATATAAAATTATTTTCAAATTGGGAAAAAAAGGATTCTGAGAGATATATTTAATCATAAATTTTACAATCATAAATATCATTTAATTTATATGTTGTAACTTCAATACTTTTAGTTAAAATAAAAATAACTTAAAGTTATATATACATATAGTTAAATTGGCAAAGTTGTTTGTTTGTTTTATTTTTTACATCTGTTAACTGAACATATTCTAATATTACACATACACTTTATTAGGATTATATCTATTGATTTTAAGATTTCCATTTTGAATAGATTGTTGTAAACAAAATCGCATCACTTAAGTCTGCTCAGTTCGCAAAGGTAGACCCGCCTAGGTTTGGCAGCACCTGAAGAGAAGAAGGTTCAAATCATTTGGCCTTGTTTGTTACCCTAAAATGTATCAAGAGATTGGAAAACTCTTGAGGTATTTTTACCTGCATTTTTGAGAGCTAACAACCTCCAAACCTCCAAATCCACAAAAAGATTCCACTTGTACGGCCAAATTCTTGCCAAACCCAAAAACCCTTATTTTAGACCAAAATCATGAGGGTTTATTGAATCTGCTACTTCCAAAACCTCCCAGACCTCAAAACCAACCTAGACACAACCCATTAGGTCTGTACATGGATAAAAATTCATAAAATCAGATCTCCCATACATATTTTGTTGAAACCTAAGCTTTAACCTCTCATTTCACATGCTTTTCTTCACAAAACTCTTGAGGACAACATCTATACCTTCTTTATTTCTCATCCTATGCCCTATTCATGCATCCTAAAATTACAAAAGTATACATGAAGCCTCTTACACAAGCTACAGTAATCACAAAAAGTGTAAGAGCCCCTTTATATCATGTTTGGACTACAAAACCCTCAAAAACAGGGTAACCGGGCTGTATGCAAAGAAATGAAGCTTTCTAACTCAAATCAATGCCTTAAACCCTCAAATCAGATTCAAATCAAATATAACACATATATTCATGACATGGAATTTATTTCACATCAAAATATGGCTGTATGTGACCGTACAGTGCTGCAAAATAGGAAAAATACAGAAATTCTGAAGAAAAACAGATTTTGGAATGTCAAGAGCTTGTATTTTAAATCCTCAACCATAAAAAACCTTTACAATGATCACTTTATGCATTTTAAAGGCCTTTACACCTCAACCACCAAACAACCACTTCTACAACTGACTTTTTAATCTTTTAGGATCACATGAAACATAAAACACACTAATTTCAAGGTTGTTAACATCACTATTGAAATGTTTTAATTTTTTGACCTTTCAAATGTATTGAAACTCCTAGGACACCTCTAAGACCATGCTAGCGGCTTGATAATAGCCTTATTATTGATAGTACACTAACCTTGCACCCTTTTACATGTAAATTCTCCAATTTATCTTAAAAAGGCTACAAAACTCTTTAGTGCAAGACTCAAACTCATAACTCAAAACTTCACCTAGAACATGACTAATGGTCTTGAGTGACCTTATTCACAATAAAACATTCTTGAAATTCCTAAACCAACCTATTGACCTCCCTAATTATCATCACATGATTAAGCATAGAAGATGAGGTGTAGGTGCTCCTGCACCACTACCCCATCCAAATTTGCTCACATTACACAAAGCCACAATGTTCGTCCAAGATAAGCCAATCAAATCCTACCTTATGTGTCCTAGTAATGAAATTGGAGATGATCCTAAAAATGACATTGCGAAGGGTGATTGGTCTAAAAAATCTAAACGAATTTGCAATTATTTCACTACTATGATCAATGTGTCATCTTTCATGAAATTTCCCAAAACACTATTCGTTATGATCATATGGAAATTTCTAGGAGAGATACAATAGTTGTAACATCATGAATTAATTATGTAACCACATAATTCAAATATAATTCTATCAAGAAATTAATATCAAATAGATAATACAATCGCATAACTCATACATTTCAATGTCATTGATCTTCTTCTTCATCCAAATCTTTGTCTGTATCATCTGATCCAGATTCGACATTGTAAGGATTGGTCATATCATCGTCGTCATCATTGATATCAGTTTTGATAATGTCATCATCCACACGGATATCATCTTCATGAACATTAACTCCTACATCATCATGATCTAATTCCTCCTCTTTGACATCTTCGTCAGGAACATCATCAACTAACTATTGATCCTGATCATCATCTACATCATCTTCTCGTTCTTCAGTATCTTCTTCTTCCACCACATTAAACTTTATCAGCCTTCCTCTTGGATTGTGTCTAACAACATATGACCAACTCGGTTTACCTGGAACCTCTAAGTAAAATACCTGCTCACATTGGCTTGGAAGAACATAGGGCTCATTTCCAACTCGCTCGAAATACCTTGTATTAACCATAGTAAATCCATTATCATGTTCAATAACAGTTCTCTTGGGATCATTTTCATTCAATCGTAGCCTATACCATAGGATGACGAACATAACTAATTTGAAGGACTTAAATTCACACTCAATTATATCATCCAAAATCCCATAGTATTGATTTTTTGAGATTTCTAGATGTATGCCACTTCTAGATGAAACATTAGTCACCTGAAAGACTACAGTTATCCTAGAATCACAAGTTTTCTTTGTGTCATCCAACTTTTTGATTCAAAATTCATGACCATTGCACCACATAGCCTTGTAGTGTTTCACTTGCAATATGTCAAACATGTAAAAATTATTGCAATATCATCAGTTGATAAACATATTTATTTTTGGCCGAATGTATGCAAAGAAAAAAATCTCAACATATATATACATCAATATAATTGAAAATAATTAAATAATATGGGTGATTAATATATTTATACATACCTGTTTATCTCTTAAACCATATGCTAAATCAATTTCCCTTGGTGTAACATTGGAATCTCCATTACGATGAGCTTCTTTAACCAATGAAGCCACACCTTCCCATGTTAATGCGCGACCAGATTGTTGACATCGTTCAATCCATACCATCATCCAATCAAGATTGTTTGCGATGTACAAATGTAGTGCATCCCACTCTCGACCAACTGTATCAAAAAAAATTGAAATTCACAAACGACGTATAATTAGTTAATTACCACGGTATACGACCTTAATTTATAATTGATGTATATTGAAGATTAATAATTAAATAAGTACAATATACATAAAAACCAAATGTAAAATGTATTCTAATTAATCTCCATGACCATCTTATAATTACCTATCACTTTCCTCAATCTACCTTTCCCCATCAGGTACTCCCCTTCGAATTTGTTAATGGAGTTGGGATCCCAAATGTGATCTACATGGATCTTTGCTGCAAACTTAGGAAGATATTCAGTAATGTACACCATGGTCCAGTATACCATATATCCCTCCACCATAGAGCCCTCAGGATGTGCTCTTTGTCTAACCAAAACCTTCAAAAATTTCAAGTGCCTCTCAACCATCCACATTGACCTTGTGTGTACAGGTCCACACAATTCAATCTCCTCAACTTGGTGTATGAGGTAGTGTTCTTGTGCATTGAAAATGTCGAAGGTAGACACTTTTGCATTTCACTAGACGAGGAATTTTTCTCTTCCAATAATTTATATCTTCTTTATGGATTCCTTTAGATGACAACCATCTACAAGTGATTCAAGGCACAAATATATTAACGATATTTAACAAAAATTTACAATATATTACATAACAAGTAAAATAAATGGAAATTATAAGATCTATACAATGAATTGAATAAATATCGCTACTTACCTCATGTATTTTCCAAGATCATCTATAACTTGCTTGACATTGTTGTCGAAGTTGTCTGGGAGAGATAGAGGTGGAACGTACTACAACAATTATAAAATGATCTTTTCATTATTTTTCCAAAAGTAGTAAACATAATACACTGAAAAGTACATGCAATATACAAATATATATATATAATATACCAGAATAATTACCTTAATGAAGGTATGCCAATCGTGCGTTTTCATTCTTGACCCAAATTCACCTTTCTTTGTTATGATATTGTTTATGTTCGTAGAAAATCCTGTGGGAAATCGAATTTTTCATAGGACTTCTTTTATAGCATTGCTTTGTTGATTCGTTAATAACCAAGGAAGGGCACTTATATTAATTTGGTCTCCATCTCTATTTAATTGAATGAAATTTTTCATTACATGATTGGCTTCCTAAATGTTACTACAAATTTTGACAATTTTTTCTTTGTCATGCCTTCCATCCAATATTTTCCATAATGTTTCTATTATATTCTTTCCAATATGCATTGTATCAAACAAATGCACAATTTGTAGCTGCTCATAGTAGGGCAACCTACTAAATTGTTTGGGATAACTTTTCAATCCCTGTGGAAGCCAACCATTAATGCCTTGATGACCTTCATGAAGCATATAAGTTAAAAAAATTAACAATGACAATCATTGTCAATTATAGCATGAGTAAACACAACACAATATAAAAATATAAATTCAATACATATCATATATGATAGATAAATAATTTGATCTAATGTATAACCTTGACGATTAATTCTATTATATTCCAACTTCCATAGGTGAGGTGTCATTCTTCATGGTTTTGATGTAGTCTCTTCTTTCCCATTGAAAAGATGTTTTTCAGTAGTTCGATACTTATTACATTTATGAAGTGCCTATACTCATCAAACACTTGCTTTCCTAAACTTGTTGAAAGACGAGACTTCATCTTTGAACCACAAATTGGGCATGAAAATTTTCCCTTTGTTTGAAGACCTGCAAATCATATATAATATTATATAATGAATAGATTATTTTAAAAAATACATGATATCTACTTCATAAAATTAAATATCGTTAAAGTCATGCAGTTGAACGTTATAACATACCACAAAAATGTGTTAGCCCTGGGGCATCATGAATTCTCCATACAAGCATTGCATGGAATTGAAATTGTCTTTGTCTTACTGGTCTAGATACGTCATACATAGTGACGCCATTCCATAACTTTAGTAACTCGTCGATAAGAGCCTCGATATATACATTCATATTTTTAACTTGGTACTTACCTAGTTGAATGAACATAAACATTACATAATTATTATAACCATTTTACTGCAATATATATAAATTAATGTACATGACTATTAAATGAAAAAAATATAAGTCATTATGCAACAAACAAGACAAATGAGATGCTACTACGTTAAAGAAAATTGATGTAAACAAATACTTAGAACAATCATTGCCAACATTATGTGCTCCCTCTTTTTTGACATCCATGGAGGAATGTTATTGTTGATAACAAAAACAGGCCACACGGAGTAAATATATCTCAACTCTCCAAATGGATTGACACCGTCCGCTGCCAATGAAAGCCTGAGATTATGAAGTTCTTCTTTAAAGTGTGGCCATTTTTTCTCCATGTCCCTAAATATAGAACCATTCGCAGGCATTCAAAAAATTTCATCTCCATTTCTATTTTGTGCATGGTAATCCATAAATTGTGCTAAGATTTCACACCTAAATAATTATTGCATACGTGGAATAATGGGAATATAACGAAGAACCTTGCAAGGCACCTTTTTTGTTAGTTGATCTATTCGATATCTACTGATATGAAATTCCAAGTATTATGTTGCAAATTCATGTTGTTTATGATATATAATATGATTATTGGGACATGCATTTATTGCTTGATACTCCATTCCAATATCTTTCATAATTCTAGATAAATCTCGGTATGAGCGAGGTAAAATATTTGATGGTGGTAACAAAAAATAATTTGTTAATATAAAGAATATTAATGGTACATATTTCATGCTTTATTTACTAGTGATGAACTAACAACAATTAAAATAGATGAAAAAAGATGACATATATGACATACCTTAACATCTGTGAGATTGCTATGTTGGATAAACCATTCATAACCTTCAATTTCACCAAAAACAATAGAACAGAGAGAAGAGTTGTTTGGGAGCCTTCATAAAGGGGATTGTATGCCTTCTCAAGTATAGGTAAATCATGAACGCCATCAAAGTCATCTCGATCAACATGATCAGTTGTGCCACTAAATGTGTCATGGATCAATGTATTTGTACCATCATCTTCAACTGTGTTTTCTAGCGCATGATCATTTTCTTCCATAGGATCATTAACTTCATCTTCGATATTCACAGCTCCATGTTCCTCCACTTGCAAAACCACATTCTTCGGGCCATGATAATCCATATCATGTGCCCTAGGGCGCCCCACCTTTATAATAATGATAGACACAAATAAACCATGATCATGATCAAGTGATATTTTATATATATATTAAATGTTAAAACAATATAAACATTTACAAATTCAATCAATATAAACACATATAATGAAAAAATTACCAATGGATGATAATCATTCCCCCCTTCAACATGACCATGTTGCCTACAATGTTTCTCAATTGTTGTGATTAAAATTCTTCTCATCTTTAAGCCCTTGCAATTATTGCAAGGATAATAACATTTCCCATCACCCTTTCTTTTCAATCTAGCCCACAATCTATCAAGTGACTCTTCATTTTGTTCTAGACTAATATTATCTGACATGATTTTTCTTTACCAAGCTTGAATATTTAGATCTTCAAAAAATATCAAACTCACACTCTAATAATTTTTAATCATAGACAGGTAACAAAATCTAATAATTCTGATATTTTACACCAAAAAAATTTGACATGCAACCACCCCTGCAAAAGAGAAGATAGTCTGAAGTTAATGACCCCAAAAAACACTTTAAAATGCTAATTCCAAAAATTATTAAATTATGATTTTACTATGATTTCCAACTATTAGACTCCTAAAATCAGAATATTGAACTTGCACAACAAAATCTGGAAATGAAATTATGAAAATGCACAAATCTAAAAATGAAATCTGAAGAGATGTTGCTTTAAAATATGATTTTCAAACTTGGAAGTACAAATCTGACTTCACAAATGAATTTTGGAAATAAAATAGTATGGCATAATAAAGAGTTTCATTTGAAGTGGACCACCCTATTATATGCCTTGATAAAGTTAAAAGATCTATGAATTTTATCTACAATATAGCCTACATAGTCATCAGTCTTATTCACATCCCTGCTTTGGATATCAATAGGCAACACCGTTAGATGGCCTCCTTGAAAGTTCAATCCATTAAGGGAATAATAAAAGGGTCTTCCTTAATGATTACATCCATCCGACAAAAAATAGTGTATGGTTGAATAAGGATGATATCATTTTGAAAGACTAAAATGATTGTTGAGACCGATCCTAACATATTTATGTTGAATACAATACATACAAACAATCTTGTATAGACCTTTAGTGTTCACTTCCACACTCTCGACAATTTTTTTTTGTAAGGACAACACTTCATTTGACTAGTTTTGTAGTTTAAGCTGAATCTTGTTTTCACAAGCAACTTCAAATGTCTTGTACACTTCCATCTACCTATGAAGCAAGCCTCTATCTAAATTGACTTCACCATTACAATAGTACTTCAAAATATCATAGGGCCATCCTCTGGTTTTATATGTCAAATCTATTGCCATTTGTATTGAATTTTCTTCCATCCATGTAATTCATGTCTTTGGTCACAATTTTTATTCTAAAATCCATATACAACTTCCTCCCTCCTATTGACATAGAATCGGTATGGAATACTATCTTGACTTTTAAGCTAAATATTAAAAATTGGTTAGAGCTTATACTATGCAAAGGAGAATAAGAATAAACTATAACCTTATCAGCAATTGAAATAGATAAGGGGTCACTCTATTCCACACATATTCACATAGACAATGAACATGATATTTGGGGTTCCTACTCTTACTATTTTTCTGTTTATTTATATAATAATAAGGTTACACTATAATATTTTTGTTCTCTTTTTATCTGCTCTAACTCCTATTTCCTCTGATACATTCAATCATACTAGTATTGTGCTTCCTGTAAGAACATTATATCATGGTTGAATGAAAACAATGTTCAATTCTATGAGGCCCAAATGATACTCATGCATTGTTCTTGAAATGTCATCAAACTGAGACTAGTCATTGTTATATAGTATCAAAGTTTCATTGATACTATTGGTCAGTATGATTTCTCATGTGAATTGATTAAAGATTGATAACCTATATATTCATAGGGTCCAATAATTATGTTTGATAGTGTATAGGCCATTTTACTGTCCAATGCTATTTGCAAAATAAAATATAGTAAAATATAAAACAATGATATTTTCTATCTACTCCACTGTAAATAATAAAGACTGTATAAATTTCCTTCCAATTTGAGTGTTGGAAGTCTTTATTATTTACAGTGGAGTAGATAGAAAAGATCCATGTTTTATATTTTAATATATTTTATTTTTCATTTTATTTGATCAACAAATATAGTTTGATGATGATTCTTTGACTAGTGCTACAATATTAGTATCTCGGGGTATTATATATGCAAATATAAACTACATTTGTATGATGCTTGATGTTATACCCATGTCCACTAGTTATCACCACAATTGTTATTATTATTGTTAATGCAATGATCAGATTCCAATATTACTCAAGGTCGATTCTCACAAGTAAAACACCATCTATTAATTTCCATGTCATTTAAGTGAGGAAGGAGTTAGAATAAATATCAAATGTGGGAGACACGTCCCATGAGCGGATGTGTCTCCACAAAGTGGAGACATGTCGGCTCAAGGGGCGTGTCTCTCTATTTAATATATTACTTGTTTAGAACGTAGAACAAAGTCTTTTATCAGACCGATTCTACCTAATATCAACACTCCCTATTAGCGAGGAGGATAAACTCTAAACAAGTATAAAGTGATATCACCTAACTCGTGATATCAGAAGATATGGTATGCTTCTCAAAGTGTCAAGTCACATGACATTCTTCATAACACATCTTTATTATGCAATACTCCCTCATAGCTAGGGAAGATAGCTTCCATCAAGTAAATGTGATATCACCTAACTCGTGATATCAGAAGATATGGTATGCTTCTCAAAGTGTCAAGTCACATGACATTCTTCATAACACATCTTTATTATGCAATACTCCCTCTTAGCTAGGGAAGATAACTTCCATCAAGTAAACGTGATATCACCTAACTCGTGATATTAGAAGATATGATATGCTTCTGAAAGTGTCAAGTCACATGAAATTCTTCCTAACACATCTTTATTAAGCAATACTCCCTCTTAGCTAGGGAAGATAACTTCCATCAAGTAAATGTGATATCACCTAACTCGTGATATCAAAAGATATGGTATGCTTTTGAAAGTGTCAAGTCACATGACATTCTTCATAACACATCTTTATTATGCAACACTCCCTCTTAGCTAGGGAAGATAACTTCCATCAAGTAAACGTGATATCACCTAACTCGTGATATTAGAAGATATGGCATGCTTCTGAAAGTGTCAATTCACATGACATTCTTCATAACACATCTTTATTATGCAATACTCCCTCTTAGCTAGGGAAGATAACCTCCATCAAGTAAACGTGATATCACCTAACTCGTGATATCAGAAGATATGGTATGCTTCTAAAAGTGTCAAGTCACATGAAATTCTTCATAACACATCTTCATTATGGTATGTGCACTAGCATCAAGTCACATGATGTCTACCATAATTCATGGCATATCCATGGATATATAAATATCCACCATGATTATCTCTTAAGGATCACAGTGATCTTCAAATGACATCAAGTCCCATGATATCCATCAAAGTGTCCAAGAGATACTATCATGACATGTCCACAGATATCAAGTCACATGATATCTATCATGATAGATCAACTCATCATTGTAGAGTCGTCACTTTACAATGTCAAATACAAGTGTTCATTATTAGAAAGATCGTCACCTTTCAATAATGTACACAGGGGGAGTAGGCCCATAGGGTCACGGAGTCACACACATGATAAAAGAGTTTACACATTAAACATCTTTATATATTAGTACAACTTATAAACAATTTGAATTTCAAACATAATATCAAATTACATACCAAGTTTCTTCCCGAAGAGTTCAACCTTAACTCTAGAGAGAGGTTGTTGAGTATGTCTGTTGTTTGATCATTTGAACTAATATACTCCAACTGGATTAAATTCCTTTATACCATGTCTCTTGCATAATGGTAGGGGATCTCAATGTGCTTAGATCAAGGAGTCCCACGAGAAATTTACGAAGCCAAACTGCTTCTCTTGCCCCTATAGAGGTTGCAATGTATTCAGCTTCTGTTCGAGCTTTGTGTTACAAAAAAAACTATTTTCTGTAGATCCAAGAGATCATAGCCGATCCTAAACTGAAGCAACATCCTGATGTGCTTCTTCGATCGGTTACACACCCAGCCCAATCTGAATCAAAGTATCCAGGTTGATCTAGTTGGTCTTTTTTGTAAAGAAGACCATATCCAATAGAGCCTTGAAGATATCTCAATGTATGTTTTACAGCCATAAGGTGAATTTCCTTTGGCTCACACCTGAACTGGCTTAGAGCATTCATAAGGACCTTCCTTTTGCTGCAGTAGTGCTTTATCAACTGAGCTACTGGACCCTTGTGGCCAGCCCATCGTCAGTCTGGGTGTGGCTTATTTCCAACACCCCCCTTTAAGCCATACTGCGGGTGCTAGGGGCTCTTTTGATGTTAGATCCTTCTTTCCTTGAGCAATGCGATGATCTATTCCTGTTATCAATAGATCATCAACATATAAAGTAATTATTAAAATCTCACATTTCATTACTTTAAAGTAAAGATTTCGGTTTGCATCATTCTTGGAGAATCCTAGTCCCAAGAGGTAGCTGTCAATTCTTTTATACCAGACCCTGGGAGCCTGTTTAAGTCCATAGAGGGCTTTCTTCAGTTTGCATCTTTGTCACGGAGTCTCTCAACATGATGTTGTCATGGAGTCTCTCAACATGATGCCTCATCTCAGTCTCAGAGATGAACAAGGGCTTTCACCTCATATCTCTTTATCTTAGAGATTTATGCATCACAACAAGTGATGATGTGGCTCCCTCTAAAGCACTAAGTACTTGCATCAGCCTCCTGATCTCCTCATCCAAAATCATCTATAATACTTGTTTTAGAGAAATGGTTTCCAACTCACACCTTTGTAGAGATTCAAGTTGTTCTCTTCAACCTCATCCTAGATCACTCTATTATGAATAGGTTTGCGGAGTTACCAATGTTAAATCCAGGTTGACAAACATGAGCAATTTTGATCTCAATTACTGAAGAGGTACTTCAAGAATTTAGCATCTATATTTGCAACTTTGAATCATAGAACTCCCTCTGAAGGTTAATGCTTCCTCTTCGAAGAGATGTCTTCAACCATTCACACAATCTCAAGGTTGCAAGCAGTGTCTCCATTTTTCAACCTACAGGATGCATCAAGATTTTCTTGAAAGCAATTTTTTATGCCTTTTGATCTGTCTTGAAAGCATTAAGAAGAGATTACTACGAGTTCATGACTATCCAAAGACATTCTATACAAAGTTTACTATCTCAAGTTATAGCAATAAATCGCAATGAATAGTTTGAAACTTCAAGGATCTTAAATCAGTGAACACAAATCAAGAGAAAAAACATAATCTCTTTTACTAATCACACAAGGTCCAAATAAATGATATAACAAAAATTTAACAAAGAATACTCATCTCTTTTAAGTATTCCGATGGATGTAAATACAGGACACAGTGTGGAATGTTGCGCTTGCACTCAGATTAGTCCACTACCTTCCTTCTACAGGTTCACAACTTGATCACAAGCCCATGTCACAGAATTTGTAGTGGTGGTTGGCTAAATTTGAATATGGTCGATGCACTCCTTTTCTAGTTGCGACCCACCTAGAATTGCTATACAGGTGCAACAAGCTCTATGATGTTCAGATGATGAAACAACAAAGATGAACCCCAGTGCATCCTACAATGATGGATTTCACAATGGCAACTGTAGACACATAAAAATGACCAAGACCTACAAGCACTATTTTCCCACCTTTCATCATGACATGATTATAACATTTTAATTATGTTTCTACCCCACATTCAACTATTAATTAAATAATTTATTATTATTTAATTAATTTATAATCTCTCATTCTTCATGATTATTAAATAAATAAATCTTATTTATCTATTTAATATGTCACTAATTGCCAAAGTCTTCCCTTAATTAAATAAAATCTTATTTATTTAATTAATCCTTATCATTAATGTCAACCTGATTATTAAATGGATATATCTAAAATATATTTATTTAATGTGTCACTAATTTCTAAATCCTCTTAATTAAATAAATTCAATTAATTTATTTAATTAATTAACAAATTCTTCTAAATTAAATAATTATTTTAATTATTTAATTATGGCATGTGACATTTCTATATTTTTAAATAAAATAAATCATTTAAAAATATCTCACATACTTAACTGATTCTTCATTTAGTAATTAATTTCAAAAATCAATTACTTATTATCTCACAAAATCCATATTTTGAATTAATTTAATTCAAAATAGAATTATTCTTCTACAAATCAGGTAATTTCTAAAATTACTGATTTTTTAAAATCCCATCCTATTGTCTTCTGATTTTTACTAATTTCATCTCAACTGTCACATTCAGTCTTGATTTAATTCATTTAATTAAATCTTATTCACACATATGAGTATTTTTCCTTAACCCTAATTGAGAGTTGCCTTATTGAATCTTGAGCTTTGATTCTAGGGCATTCCTCAAGTCTATCATCTTGTCCGTTTGTTCAAGATTGCATTTTCTATAAAATGACAATCTTGATCTCATTTTTGGATCCATGATCATTTGCTTAAACTACTTTTATTATAGGCATTCTTCATATCATAGACTTTTATTTACTATTTGCAATAATAGGATTGAGTTCCTAGTTTGCACATTAGCTTATTTTCATAAATCCTTCAAAGGAATTGCTAGGGCTAGGCACACATAATTTGCTCACAAATATAAGGGCATTACATCACAACAAGTTTGAGGAGGTGCAATAGAAGTTAGACATGGAGTATTAAATGGGTGAGATCTTTCTAGTTCTTCCATTTCTTGTAGTTATTCCTTTGCATTCTATTGTTTGATATGTTGTTAACTTGTAGGTACAACTAATCATTGATTTGATCTTGCAGGAACATTTTATATCATTACATTGGTGAACCCGACATTCTAATGAACTTTTGCAGGTGTCGTACAACTTCAGATTTTATTTTATTTTTGTAGGAATAGTACGAAACAATGCATTTGCAGGCCTAAACGACTCAATCGCTTTGTCGCATCGCATTTGTGATCGCGATCGACGCAATCACTTTGTCGCAATGCATACGATCCTTCAAGCAACACATTTGATGGGACGCGACACATCTAACAGAAACTGAGCCGCAGGTAACTAGTGAAAATTCAGTTTTTATTTTTCTGGTTGTTGTTGTAATCTGGATCCGACGAATCCACGTCCAGAAATTGTTTTTTTTTAATTTTTTTTCTTTTTGGTATTTAAAAAGAACCAACCCTAGGATAGACACATTAACTAGAATTTATCAATCCTAGGATAGAGATCTAATTTAATTGGAATTTATCAATCCTAGGGTAGTCACCACACTTTTCCTTTTGGTTAACAATGAACACCATGTTTTTGTGAAGCAATATCTTCACCTAGAATAGACAATTTTTATTTGGGTTTAAAATTGAACAAACTTGCTTTTTGTGTTTGATTGGATAATAGGCATATGCTCTCCCCTTTACTGGGTGATCAAAAAGCCAGACCTATCCATTTTTTTTATACTTATGCATTTTATGTTTTCTTACAACCCTTAGAAGGCCTGTCGTAGTGGGAAAAAGTACTCACCCTACGGGAATGACCTAAGTGGGAACAACCAAAGCCAAGTTTTCCAACCCACTATAATCAAAAGTGACTTCGGGGAAAGTCCGCAATTTGTCAGCAGTGTGCAAAGATAACCATCCCCAAAAACCTTTGTTCTAAAGGTTGGGAGGTCTCCTGAGGGAGTTTATCATTTGCCACGCTGAACGAAAACCTTGACTAACAACCATAGTGTAGAAGCCAGCCATGTCAGTAACCAGACATTGTTTCAATCACGGTGCAAGGGGAGGGAAGAATCTCCCCCCAAGACACTCACCATATAATCACTACAGACTGTTTTCTCAGGGGATTCGATATCCACTTCCGTCACCTTGAGTACACACCTAGAAAAGACAAAAACATGGGTGCCCTCTATGGGGTGACATGGCTGTGTGAGTCAACGCGATTTTAAGTTGTGGGTTGTGATTGTTATGATGACCCATTTGACTATTAAGAGCGAGTCTGCTTGAACATAAACTTAATTTTTTATTTTATTTTTTTTGTGTTTGCCAATTGATTTTAAACAGACTTCAACAAATTGAAAATCACAAAATCTGAACCAAACAAAAAAAAAACTTGTCAAAACTGAAAACTATGTTCGGGTTTTCCAAAAAAAATAAAATTATCCATTGCGATGCAATCGATCTGTTGCACCGCAATCGCAAACTATCAAGCCAAATTCACTCTAATGGGCCACATTTGAGTCATACTGTACCGTATTCGCTCTGATGAGCCGCATTTGAAATATATAGAGCCACATTTGCTATCAGTAAACCACATTCGATAACTTGAGCCGCATTTGACAAACATCAACCCACATTCGCCATACCGTGTTGCAATCGACACTTTCTGAACTGCATTTGACTCTATGAGCCGCATTTGCTCTGTCGTACCACATTTGCTATGATGCATTTGCTAAAAACATCAAAACAACTTCTCACTATCAAAAACAGAAAGTCCACAACTTGTCTTCAAATTTAATCAAGTCTTTCTTCACTGTTACAGTCCAAACCAGTCTTTGAATTGCTCAACTTTTCATCAAACATTGCATTTTAGGTACCATTTTAGACTCACAATAGGTTTTCATTTGGCCTTCCATTAGATTGCATTGATAACTTCACCATCTCCTCAGATACTCACTTTTGCAGATTTTAGGAGTTGACTCTTATCATTCATTGTCCAAACTTTGCATTCAATACTAGGTTATCATTGGACCCAAATTACCTTTGTCACTTTGTCAATCCTTTTGTGAATTATTTCCCACTCAATAGTCTAGTGTGGAAACTTCACTTTGTCCTATTTATAGTCCTTCCACGGTCTATTGGTCTTCCAAAATTGAATCATTGCAAAAACTTTGTTTGTCCAAGTTTGTCCTCTTTAGATCTCTCACTAGTAAGTGCATCCTAGGATCATTTATTGCATATCATTTGGCATCTCCATTTAGTGTCACACCACTTGCATTCACAAGCCTTTAGTCTTACTTGCATTCATAGCATCCTTTAAAAATCCAAAAAGAAACCAAAAACATTAGTCTCATATTTAGATCATTATCATCCCAAGTTGAGCAAAACTTTGTATGGTTGAAACTAGACTACAGAAAAAGAAAAGACTTATGGATTCTTTTAGACAAGACACCAACTTTCTTGAGTTCACAACTAGCATGGACTCATTTCCCAATACCATGAACAATCCTTGTTTTGACATGGGAAATTCCAACATCAATCCTTTTAGTGAGATGAACATACCATCATCTCCCTCACATATTTTTGAACCATTTATCTGACGGGATCAAAATGGGGATGTCTTTGAAGAAGACGTATTAGCTGCCACTCAACATCCAGAAGTTGCTACTTTTGTAGAAGTAGTCTTAAATGATTCTTCTAGATTCCTAGCTATGCTCCTTGACCAAGGGGCTAAGTTACCAAAGGGATTTGACCTTAACACTCTTAGAGCAACTTCTCTCACTCCACCATTACACAATTCCTCCATGGGAGCCTCTTCACAAAATGTCATCAACACACTCAATGCTACCTCCATTGGTCATACTACCACCACAACCAACACAACATCTATTGAGGGAACATCTTCCCAAACCAACATCACATCACAATCCATCCCCCAACACACATCCACCATCCCTTCACAAACATTGGGTGCAACCACATCAAACCTCTTTGGAACTTCATCTAGTTCCATGAGTACATCAAAAAACCTATTATTAGGTTCTTCAAATACTATGGCAACTAACTCATCTAACCCTTTTGGGAGAAATAAACGAAGAGTTACCATACAAGGCACCCAACCCACTTCCTCACAAGTTAATACCAACATTCCTCAAAGCCACAATCTCTTATTTGGGCAAGGCAATCAAGGTGCTCAATCATTCACTCCATTTGGGCATCAACAAGCTCAAAATCAACAAGGCCATCAATCTTTCACTCCATTTGGACATCAACAAAGTCAAAACCAGCAAGGTCCTCAAATTCAGTCCAACATGGTAGGATATCACATCCCCACTTATGCCTCTCAAGTCCATATGCAGCAGCACATCCCTCATCAAAACATTCATTTCCAACAACTGCCTAATCACAACACTCACTTTGCTCATAGGCAACCCATTCCAAATCAACACATCTCATCTCAATAGTTGGGGACTCAAGCTGCCCCTATCACCATCCCATGGTGGAAGCACTCACACAACAACTCGCTGCTCTTCAAACATAAGTGGAGACCTTGCAACAATCCAATAAAAAGTCATACTTGTCGCATGACTTGTGTCCATATCCATTTGACACAACCTTGTATATGCCACCCTTTCCTCATGGATATGTGGTACCCCATTTTCCCAAGTATAAAGGCAAAACCAACCCCATTGAACACACAAGAGAATTCACTACTAGTTGTATGGACATTGCATATGAGCAAACTTATCTCATGAGACTTTTTTCTATAAGTCTTGCAGGTCATGCACTAGAATGGTTCTCGCTTTTGCCTAAGGGAATAAAAACATGGGATGAATTGGCAAACAAGTTTGTCGAAAACTATGCTTATAACATTGACACAAACATCGACATAGCCTCCTTATGTAGACTTACATAAGAGGATGTAGGAGATACTTTCATTCCATTCTTCCAAAGATGGAAAACCTTAGCAAGCAGATGTCTGGTAGAAATACCTGAAAAGGAGAAAGTTACCATGTTTGTTCAAACTCTCCTAGGACCGCTAAGGTATGGCCTACAAGTCCATTGTTGCACCACTTTTGTTGACCTTGTTGAAAAGGGTGTTTAACTTGAGAAAGCCTTGATTGCCAAAGGTGAATTAAAATATGGTGGAAAAACCATCAACACCACCACCAATAATAACCCAAGTAGCTCAAATGACAAAAACAAATATTGGGTTAAGAACAAGCACATCACCAACGACAGTGTAGTTGATGTAAAAACTGTCAATGCAACGGGTCATGTACTCACAATCAAAGGAGTACAAAATCAAAACACACCTGTAACTACACCGACACCAACTGCCAATGCTATCCAAAATAATCATGCACAATCTAATCAAAGGCAGTTGTGTCAACCACGATAGTTCCAAAAGCGCACATAAACCCCTTTGGGTGAACCTATTGAAACTGTCTTGAAGAAACTTCTTCAAAATAGCGTCATAATGCTGGAAGAGCCAAAATCGTATGACCCTGGTCAATTCAAGCCGTCATGGTGGGATGAAAGTTCATTTTGTGATTACCACCGTGCCAAAGGGCACAAAACTTCCTTTTGTCGCCAATTGTGAAATCTTGTGCAAGACCTTATAGAGAACCACACCATTAAGTTGGGTGGTCAATCTTTTACATCTAATGCAGATCATACCATACACAAAAACCCACTATAGGATCATGGTAAAGCTTCCTTGTCTGGCACAAAGCATACAAACAATCAAGCCAACCACATCCGTCTGGCCTACAATACTACTCGTCCTACATACAATTATCCCAATGGTACTATTATTAATAATCTTCGCACTACTAATGAAGATGAATCTGTTAATACCGTCAACATTAAAAGAGCCCCAAAATGCAATGTGACTATGCGTAAAGGCAAGGTCACCATCCTAGGTCCTTTGGCACGTCAACCAAAAATCACCATACCTGGTCTGTCCGCCAGACAATCCAACCCAAAATCAGAGTTCAACATTGTTGAGCAACTAAATAAAACACCTGCTCAAATATCCATTCTCGAACTACTTCGTATTTCACCCACGCATAAGGCCATCCTCGATAAAGTACTGCAAGAGTCATCCGTCCCAACCAACATCGATGTCAACCACTTTGAGAATATGGCCGGATACCTAAATTCGCCTCACCACATCACATTTTTAGACAACGACTATTCCTCACCCAAACCATCGCATAACGATGCCCTCCACATTGAAGTCTTTGTCCACAAGCATAAAGTTAGACGAGTCCTAGTAGATGGCAAAGCAGGATTGAACATCTGCTCTCTGAAATTGGTCAAAGCTCTTGGTTTCTCTTAGGCATGTGTAGATGCTAGAAAAAGCATCGTCATCAAGGCATACGATGATGAAGAATGCGCTTCTAAAGGCGTTATTACAATTCCACTCTGGGTAGGACCAGTTATTATAGATACCACATATCAGGTCCTGGATCATGACATACACTATAATATATTACTTGGTCGCCCTTGGATTCATGCTCTAAAGGCAATTCCATCCACGTACCACCAATGCCTCAAATTCCCTTTTGATGGAACTGAGATCACTATCCCAGGAGATCCCAATCCATTCCAATATTGCACCAACTTGTGAGCTACTACTGAGCACTAGGTACCCATAAATTGGGAAGCCTCATCTTCCACCTCATCCAAATACATTGAACCATCAACACTCATGAAATCATCCATTCCATCACCTTCTACCACACCATCTTCATCGGCCTCCATCCCAAGTAAAGACCTTCAGATCCAGGACCTTGGTTGTGGAGAATTCAAATTGAATACGGCTTACTGTATCACTTCAATACCGAAGCCACCTAAAGTCTATGGTAGACCATGTTTTGTAGTGGAGCCCAAAGTAACTTTCAAGGTTCCATCGAAAAGTGCTTTTACACGGTGGGATGATATGGGTAATGAAGTCATTATTGACATGGATAACTGGATCTACAAAGACCCAACAGAGTTATCTCCACTATCGCTACATCTCTATGGCAAAGGATATGATATATGCAAAGCCCAAGGTTTTGATGGCACAAGCGGCCTTGGAAAGAAAAATAATGGAAGAAGGGAACCTATTATCATAACGGCAAGACCAAGATACATAGGGCTTGGGTTCGACCAACTCGAAACTGATGATCAATGTATCTATGAATTTTCAAGTAAGGACGTAATGACAACGGAAAGTGTCGAGACAAGCGAAGAATCCCTAACTAAAACAGACTCAAATGAATGGGAATGGGGATCTGACAAAACCGTCAGCGACTATGCCATTGATGAACTATTCTTAGAACCTGGCCAACTTTCCTTTGAAGAACGCTTTCGACAAGAATATAACATTGACCCTATTGATCGACATTCTAAAGACAAGGAATGGGTAAGCATTCCTTGGAATCCATAAGAACACAAAGTGTCATCGGCAATACCTGAATCATCCCACCCCATTCCTGAGCCCACCCATGAGCCTAACCTATCTGAGCCTACTATCCATACTTCTGAAATTCCTACCACTAGTCATGATGTTGATAATTTCATCCCATATTATGATTTTGAATTTGATTCATCTAACTCGGAGTATGGACCATCCATTGCATCAGACACGGAAGTGGAAATTGATAACTTTGCCTTTACACTTGAGGAATCAATTTTCACACTTTTCGCATATTCCCCATCATTTACCAACACTGACGATAGAATCCCCCTTGTTTACCCACAATTAATTGACTGGGACCAATAAGATTTACCAGTGATGGACATATTTCAGAATGATGAGGCAATTGTAGAATTCATGGGACTAAGAGAAGGTATTCCATGGGGGGATCACAAAATAGGGTTCTCCATTGATCTCGATTGTGCAGCTTATTTTGGGGAGACTGTGCAATCCTCCAATCGCAAAAATACAAAAAAGAAAAAAGAAAAAGAAATGCCTTTAGGTGAAAACCTCTCTGAGGTGCCTAAGGATGGAGGATTGGACTTTCTCCTCGTAACACAGGAAAAATCAGCCATGCTCATTGAGGATACAACAAAAATTAACATAGCTACACCAGAGAATCCCAAAATGGTTCTCTTGGCCGCATCATTGTCAGCCGAAGAAAAACCTGAATTCACACAATTCTTCATAGACAGGAAAGTTAACTTTGCATGGTCATATACTGACATGCTAGGCCTTGATCTTGAATTGGTTCTACATCATCTTCTTTTAATCCCAGGAATCAAGCCGGTCAAACAAAAGTTGCGCAAAATGCATCCACAGATTGCACTGCTTGTCAAGGTTGAACTAAAGAAATTATTGGATGTTGAGTTCATAAGGTCAATAGACTATGCTGATTGGATATCAAACATTGTTCCTGTTACCAAGCCGAATGGACAAATCCGTATCTGCACGGATTTTAGAGATTTGAATAAATCTTTCCCAAAGGATGACTTCCCCCTACCGAACATAGACATGATTGTTGACCTCATGACAGGGTATGAAATGCTATCTCTCATGGATGGTTTCTCAGGCTACAACCAAATCAGATTTGCAACAGAAGATCAACATAAAATGACATTCACTTGCCCTTGGGGAACATACTGTTGGAATGTTATGCCTTTTGGCCTAAAGAATGCAAGCGCTACATATCAAAGGGCTATGACAACAATCTTCCATGACATGATGCACATTCTAATGGAAGATTATGTGGATGACCTATTAGCAAAATCTTTGACAAGAAAAAATCATCTCAAAGTCCTAGATAAAATCTTTAGACGGCTTGAGGATTACAAGGTTAGATTGAACCCAAAGAAATGTGTTTTTGGAGTCACTTCAGGCAAGCTGCTAGGATACATAGTTTCAAGACGAGGCATTGAGGTTGATCTCACAAAAGTAAAACAATTCTGGATATGCCTCCACCAAAGGGAATCAGTGAGTTGCGCACACTTCAGGGCAAATTGTAGTCTATTCGTTGTTTCATTGCACAATTGGTGGACAATTGTCAACCATTCCAATATCTACTATGCAAAAGCATTCCTTTTGTATGGACAAATAAGTGCAACATATCCTTTGACCAAATAAAAGAATATTTGTTGACACCACCAGTGTTGATGCCACCTATTGAGGGCAAACCATTAATCTTGTATGTCTCTGCAACAACAAATGCATTGGGGGCATTATTGGTGCAAAATGACCATGAAGAAAAAGAAAGAGCCATATATTATATCAGTTGTACACTAATTGGATATGAGATCAACTACACAACTATTGAAAGGGCATACCTTGCAGTTGTCTTCGTGGCACAAAAACTTAGACACTATATGATGAGCCATCAAACACATTTAGTGGAAAATATTGACCCATTAAAGTATCTTCTTAGTCGAGCAGCATTGACAGGCCATTTGGAAAAATGGGTCATGATATTAAGCGAGTATGACATACAATATGTAGAGCGCAAGGCTATAAAAGGTCAAGTCATAGTAGATCAATTGGCTGATGCACCGATCCAAGCCACTCATCCACTGATAACTGATTTTCCCGATGAGTCTATTTTTCACGCAGAACCAGCTCTACCCTGGAAACTATACTTTGTTGGGTCCCACACTGGTCACGGCTCAGGAGCTAGCATATTATTTATCACACCACAAGGGGATTCAATTCCTAAATCATTTCGGATTGCCTTCCCTTGTACCAATAATATTGCAGAATACGAGGCATTGGTCACAGGTTTCAAAATAGCAATTAAATGGAAAATTCAGACATTGCTCGTATTCGAGGATTCTCAATTGGTCATCAATCAAGTGAATGATGACTATGACACAAAGGATGAGAAATTTCTTCCCTACAAATGAATGGTGGATAGTTTCCTGATGTATTTCAAAATGATTGCATTTGAACAAATCCTGAGGACACAGAATAAAGCAGCCGATGCAATGGCTACCATTGGATCTCTCCTAGACATCCCTAAGAATGTGTCACAATTTGAATTCTTAGTGGAACAACTGTTGATGACTACATACAATATTCCAGAGTCTGAAATGGTGTGCGAGATTGTTGGTCCCAGTTCACCTTGGTATCAAGACATATACGACTATCTTAAATCCCAAACCCTCCCACCCAACTTGTCTAACAACCAAAGAAAATCCTTTATCCAAAAAGCAGCTAGACATACCATCATCAGTGACACCTTATACCGCCGTGGCTTTGACAACACCCTTCTTTACTGTCTCGACACTGATGAAGCCCAAATGAAATTACGAGAAGTACATAAGGGTATATGTGGATCTCATTCGAGTGGTCCAACCTTAGCCAGGAAAGTCACCAGACTGGGATACTACTGGTCGACATTGGAAAAAGATGCTCTTTAGTTTGTCAGAACATATCAGAAATGCTAGGTGCACAACGATTTGATTCATGCACCTGCACAGGAATTGAGACCTATCACTTCTCCATGGCCTTTCACACAATCGGGACTCGACCTCGTGGGTAAAATCCATCCGTCCTCTTCCAATGGCCATAAATTCATAATCATCGCCACTAAGTATTTTACTAAGTGGATTGAAGTCATCCCTCTCACCTACATCACCGGTAAACAAATATCCAAGTTTATCCTGAATTACATCATCTACCGGTATGGTGTCCCACAATCCATCATCACAGATAATGGAAGTCCATTCAAAAATCATGACGTTCGTGAGCTCTGTGAGTGATTCCACATCCAACACCATTTTTCCACTCCATATTACCCACAAGGTAATGACCAAGCTGAGGCATCCAACAAAACAATTCTTCGCATTCTGAAGAAGACCGTCAATGACGCTGGCCGAGATTGGCACCTGCAACTTAACCCTGCTTTATGGGCCTATCGTACTAGCACCCATACCCCCACTGGAGCCACTCCATTTTTCCTGGTCTACGGATCTGAGGCCATATTACCCATCGAGGTCAAAATTCCTTCTCTCCGAGTCTCTTTGAAAGGAATGATTGATGACGAAGAGTACAGACATACTCATCTCCATGAGCTAGAAATGTTACAAGAAAGATGAAAAAATTCTTTAAATCATCTACAAGCATATCAAAATCGTCTCTGCCGAAGTTATAACAAAAGAGTCATGGTGAGAAAGTTTGAAATCGGTGACTTGGTTCTCATGCAGAATCCCAGAAATTAGGCGGACTGTGAAAAGCCTGGTAAGTTTGAGGCTAATTCGCTTGGTCCTTATATCATTACTGCCGCATTTGGTTCTAGAGATTATCAGTTGGCCACACCTGATGGAGAACAGTTGACAGAACCCATCAACAGTTTACATCTGAGAAAGTTCTACCCATAGCATCAGAGAGCTGCGCTAAAAACCTGCAAAATACAAAAAAATTGAAAAATAGAAAAAAATCGTCCCTTGATGAAAACCTGGCAAACAAGCGTCTTGGTGACACCAAAAAAATCACAAAATGACAAAAATAGTAAAAAGAAATGAATTCATCCAATAGTGAAAACCTGGCAAACAGGCGCTTTGGATAGGTACCATGGTGAAAACCTGGCAAACAGGCGCCATGCATAGTCGATCATTGCTTCGCCATCTACTGTTACTCAAATTGACCTTTACCCATTTGTCATAATCACAAAGGCCTGACACATTCACGACATTCATCCTAAGTCCTGTCAATTCCCACCATGGTTAGCATTTGGTTGACATCATCCCTTGCATATCCTGGCCTTTTGTCTGCTTATCTCCATATCATTGGACTCGGATAATCCCTGCTCTGTCTGGTGGCAAGACCTTTATCATGCAAGTGCAGTGGGTACCGCACATGATCCTGCATTCTTAAAAAGTCCTGAAAAAATCATAAAAATGTGAAAAAGTCCTAAAAAAAGACCTAAAAATCAAAAAGTGTCCTGAGAAAATACAAAAACATCCAAATCAATGTCAAAATCCAAGATCAAAGTTAATTTGATCAATTCAATCAATCATGTCATTCAATCTTCATCATTTGTCCAAACTACGTTGTCTCTGCACTTTTGCTACGTAGACAAGATTCATCTTTGAATCCCCGAGACATTAGATCAGTCCTCTTAGGTTTGTCGCAAAGTAAATCATGATTCAAGCTTCTGTCCTTCAGACAATGTCATTGGTTGTGTCAAACTACGAGGTCTCTGAGTGCACAACGTAGGCAAGGCCATCAATCGATGGACCCCCGAGGCCACACTAGGTCAGTCCATTAGGGTTCATGGCACTACACTTTCACACATGTCAAACTCTTTTCAAAATCAAGCGAATCTTATGTCAATCTTGAACTATCAGTCTATCAGAAATCTATTTCCTCAAACATTTTTAGTCAATTCAGCATGGCAGCAATGGCATGTAGTCAAAATCATATCAAGGCAATTTATCATGGAAAAACTTTGGGTTCTTCTTCAGATCTATCCTTTTGAAAAGAAACTCTCGTCACTTCTTTATGCTTTTGGATGTGTCCTTCCTAAGCATCATCATCATCATCTGACAATTTTGATGGATTCTCCTAACTCTGAGAATCGATCTCCTAGATATCAATGTCATTTAGTATGTGTCCTTCTGGAATTTGATATCGCTCGACATTTGACAAACATCTGACATTAAAACACATGGCAAACTTTTTTTTCTGTCTTTTTGATGATTATCATGATATTAGTTCCTTATGTCCTAGGAACCACGACATATCATGATGATTATCCTTATCTGCTTATCACTCTACTATTAGTTTCTCCAGGATGTCCTGACTTCAGGATTTAGAGAAGCAACGACGTAGTATGATGATTTTACTGTCTGTTTTTACTATCATGTGGCTAGTTTCTCAAGGATGTCCTATTATCAAGATTTAGAGAAGCATCGACGTCTCATGATTAGTTTGGTTTTTTATGGCGGTTGGTCATGACAAAGTGGCTAGGGGCAACTGTGTTCCTTGCATGAGTCATGATCATCCTTTGTCTTCGACTGTTGATCTACGTGATGGTTTGACCTTGCACACTATTGATCTATGTCATATCATAGTGTTTGTCAGTTATCATGATATTTTTGTCCAAGGATGATTAAAGAGCAACTAGGATAGCACTATAGCAAAGCTTTGAAGGATTTTCATTTCCGCACTAACATGCATATCTTTCTTCGCACTAACATCCATATTTCATCTTCTCTTCTCTGGTTCACTGATGATATCCTATGACATACAAAAATAAAATTGCATACATAATGGCATGAGCATTTCATATTCACATACCATAATTCACATTGCATAACGTTATCATTTACATTCATCCATATTACATTATAAAACCATCATTTGCATCAACATATAAGCATCATAAATAAAAATTTACATTAGCATATAGGAATCACATCATCATCACATTAATGCATACATAACCACATCCATAATTGCATTCATAAACATACACATAATATCCATACATCTCATAGCATAAGCATCTCATAAAGCATTAGAATACCATAACACATAACACCATATAGGCCACATCAAAACTACATCACATATATATAGATACTCTCAAAAACATGTAATGTCATAGGATAAAGTCATATGATATCCCAAAAATAGAGCTCGCAGACTCAATTATCAAAATATACATGTGTCTAAAAGCAAGTCCTAAGATGGACCTCCTCCGTCCCGTGGAGGTGAACTGTGAGGTGATCATGGATGACCCATCAACTAAAAAGTGACTTGAATAGGTATCCTCTCCTGTGTCTCACTCTGGGAACCTATGGGATCAGTAACCAGAGGTTGGCTTTGCTCTATCTGCTGCCTTGAAGACACTGATCTATGACCATGCTCTGACTGGTGACTGTGCCCTGACGCGTGCCTGTGAGAGCTGTGTGACCTATGACCTGAAGACTGCCTTGATGCAGTAGACCCCCCAGCACTGGTGTGACTACTACTATGAGACCTACTGTTGTGTGTCCAGCTGCCACTACCTATCCTCCTATAGGATTGGGACAGCCTTGGGTCCCATCTATCTGGTGGAACAGCCAGCTCATATAGCACCCTGTATCAGCCCCTGCTCTCTGCTATCCTGGCTAACTCCTGAGCCATATCCTCTGTTGGTCCAGAGTACAACTCTGCAAACTCGGTGACCTATCGATCTAACTCCTACCGCTGAAGAATGGCCTGATCTCTCTCCACCTGAGTGACCTCTAGATCTCCTGCCAAGGCCTTGTTATGAG
Source organism: Sequoiadendron giganteum (assembly GCA_007115665.2). Lineage (NCBI taxonomy): Eukaryota > Viridiplantae > Streptophyta > Pinopsida > Cupressales > Cupressaceae > Sequoiadendron > Sequoiadendron giganteum. The sequence goes on along the minus strand of CM021103.1, from coordinate 340,061,410 downwards.
ACAAGGCCGCATCTAGTCCGCTCTATAGATATGCAATCCGCTGATCAATAGTAGAATCCATGAGCAAAATGGGTGATCTATCACCCTCATCATCTTTGGAGATCATGCACTCCCGTAGTCACTGATCTGCCTCATCCTCCTCCTCATCCTCCTCCTCATCTCTCTCCCCCTCGGCCCAGACCTCCTCCATATCTATGTCAAGAGGGTGTCCCCCAACAAGTGGATCCACCTCTACTCGCTCCTCCACCGCCACCTCTACCTCCACTCTCTCCTCCGCCTCCACCTCCACCTCCTCCTCAACCACCACCTCCACCTCCTCCCCATCTCCTCTAGCCTCCTCGGCCCTCGCCTCTGGCTCTCTCTCCTCCCCCTCCTCCTGAATGGGTGACAATGGTACACCACCCACTCTCTGTCTCACTCTCCTAGGCTGCCTCTGCCCTCAATCATCCCTCCTCCTCCTGGCACCCCTGCCATCTCCTCCACCTAAGTCATCTCCCCCACCTCCTCCATCTCCCCCATCTCTACCTCCTCCTACCCTGCCTCCATCTCTACCCCTGGCACCTCAGCCATCTCTGCCTCCATCTCTGCCACCCCGATCTCTCCTCGGTATCTGTGGAATGACTAATCTATGATCTATCGGCGGTGGACCATCCGGATCTGTCAATGGGATGGGCCTGTGAACCTGCCACCAAGTGTCAAACTCAGCAGAAATCCCTGGATCTATTGGACCCCCTCTCCATACCCACTGAACTACCACCAAGCTATCAACTTGTTGCTCTACTACTATGACTGATATGGGCAGCCCCCACATGGTCTCCCTGGATGACCGAGCATACACTGCAGTGCCTATTGACACAATCTGCTGCTCCCCAAACTACCGTAATACCCGTTAGGGCAAGTACATCTTGATGATCTGTTGCATCTGTATCATGCGGCCAATTAGATATCAGAACTATCTGCAAAAGGATAGGTGGTCATCCTCATCCGACCATTGAGCACAATCTCTATAGGGTCTCCAAACAAAGTTGATCATCGTATCAATCTGATGACGCCAGTACCCGGTGTCTCCCACGTGAGTTTGGCTAACTGATCCTGCATATAAGTAAACATAGGGCATCCCATCACCTAGATGCTAAATTTGTATCGGTGGTCGAAACACAAGAATGCGCTCCCATACCCAGATCATCAAGAGGGTAGTGCCACAACTAATACTATGCCGCTGGTGATAGACAACCTTGTGTAACTGGTGGTACAGAATAGCCAACAAGCATGGCCCCCAAGTGAAAACAGTCCCCTGTAGTCGCATGCAAACAAGAACATCCCCCCATCCAATGGGAAATTCGTGACCACGACGATCTGGAATCAGTAATCTGGCGATCAGGGTCATGAGCATGGCATCAAACCTAGGAAATCGGTCAGCTACAACGTCCCAGCCAATCTCATAACCGTCCAGGACAAACTAGGCACCATCGACACCCTCATACCTCTCTGTCAAGGCTTGTCGCCCTCGGTGTGGATCATAGACCACCCTCTCTTCGCTAATCAGAATCCGGAGAATATGATACACGTCCTCCAAAGTCACTGTCGCCTCTCCAGTAGGCAAGTGAAACGAGCAGGTCTCTGAATGCCACCTCTCACAAAGAGCTGTAAGCAAACCTCTATTTGACCGAATAATGGGCATGTAAGTAACATGGTACAAGCCTAAGGCCATCAACCGTTGTCTCTATCTATCACTGAGACGATCTCTGAAAGCATAGGTCGCTGGTCGGAAATCCCGGGTATAAATGGGCACAAGCCAACTCTGCACAAGGAAAGGCCAAGGATTAGCACATGTGGAGCAACATCACGGAAAGTTTACTACTACTGGCAAGTCAAGAGTACATAAAGGTTAATCTCAACACAAGGTCAACAAAATTCAACTCTGGTCAACTTCAATTGCGTCGTGTTGACTGCAAATGCGTCACAATTTGTCAATTGTGGCTCTGCGCAAGACAAATGCATTGCAATATGTCAAATGCATCGTTTTGACTAGCAAATGCGTGATTCAAAAACGAATGCGCAAGTTAATAGCATATGCGTCGTTCGACTTATTATTTGCGTTTGGCAATGGAAAATGCGTCGCAAAAACATCAATTACATCGCAATATGGCGATTACGTCATTTAGCCTTGCGAATGCGAAATCGCACAAAATCTAACCAACCCATTGTGCTTGCGTTGCGATGCAATCAAATGCAGCGAACGTGAAGGCGTTTGCGGCTTTCACTATAGCATTTGCGTAGCGCCGCATTTGTTTTCCCTCCATTAAACCCTATTAAATGCATAAAATTTGAAAATTGACAAGTTGGATAGGGTACTTACCGATGCCTCTGCGCCCTTGGGTCATCAGAATGTGCGCACATGGTATCCACGGTGTGTAGTCGTCGGAATCACCATTGCCTCTGAGAGCTCTGATTTCTGAATTGTATATATGAAAAATGAGAAAAAGACATTTGGATTGACCTTTTCAACCTATTTATAGGCTAAAAATTAGGGTTTTGACCTAGTAGGTCCTTTTGGAGGCTCATTTGACCACCTTTGACCGACATTTTGGCTAGCTTAGCGTCCTTTGGTTTAGAAATCGTTCGCGTCGTTACTTATTTAGTCATTAATTTGACTAGTCAGGATATTTTCCAAATTTTTCTGACCACGGGTCAAAATTCGAAAATTTTCCCAAGGGGGCATAGACACTCCATACCTTCACTGGGGCATATTTTGGACTTGTTTTCTTTGCCACAATGCGACAAGCTGCATTATGACAAAGAGGGGCAAATGTAGACACATAAAAATGACCAAGACCTGCAAGCACTATTTTACCACCTTTCGTCATGACATGATTATAACATTTTAATTATGTTTCTAATCCACATTCAACTATTAATTAAATAATTTATTATTATTTAATTAATTCATAATCTCTCATTCTTCATGATTATTAAATAAATAAATCTTATTTATCTATTTAATATGTCACTAATTGCCAAAGTCTTCCCTTAATTAAATAAAATCTTATTTATTTAATTAATCCTTATCATTAATGTCCTCCTGATTATTAAATGGATATATCTAAAATGTATTTATTTAATGTGTCACTAATTTCTAAATCCTCTTAATTAAATAAATTCAATTAATTTATTTAATTAATTAACAAATTCTTCTAAATTAAATAATTATTTTAATTATTTAATTATGGCATGTGACATTTCTATATTTTTAATTAAAACAAATCATTTAAAAATATCTCACATACTTAACTGATTCTTCATTTAGTAATTAATTTCAAAAATAAATTACTTATTATCTCACAAAATCCATATTTTGAATTAATTTAATTCAAAATAGAATTAGTCTTCTACAAATCAAGTAATTTCTAAAATTACTGATTTTTTAAAATCCCATCTTCTTGTCTTCTGATTTTTACTAATTTCATCTCAACTGTCACATTCAGTCTTGATTTAATTCATTTAATTGAATCTTATTCACACATATGGGTATTTTGCCCTAACCCTAACTGAGAGTTGCCTTATTGAATTTTGACCTTTGATTCTAGGGCATTCCTCAAGTCTCTCATCTTGTCCGTCCGTTCAAGATTGCATTTTCTATAAAATGACAATCTTGATCTCATTTTCGGATCCATGATCATTTGCTTAAACTACTTTTATTATAGGAATTCTTCATATCATAGACTTTTATTTACTATTTGCAATAATAGGATTGAGTTTCTAGTTTTCACATTAGCTTATTTTCATAAATCCTTCAAAGGCATTGCTAGGGCAAGGCACACATTATTTGCTCACAAATCTGAGGGCATTACATCACAATAAGTTTGAGGAGGTGCAATAGAAGTTAGACATGGAGTATTAAATGGGTGAGATCTTTCTAGTTCTTCCATTTCTTGTAGTTATTCCTTTGCATTCTATTGTTTGATATGTTATTAACTTGCAGGTACAACTAATCATTGATTTGATCTTGCAGGAACATTTTATATCATTACAGCAACAGGAATGACACTTCTTTATCCATCCTAAATTAAACTTGATGCTAATCGGCCAACTCCCAATCCTATAGCATAAAGTAATGCCCATGTCTTCAGATTATCCAGTGCTTAGGATAGACTTGTTCCTCCATTAGCAGTCTCTATTGTATTCAAATGTTCTTCCGTTGGCATTTCAAATGGATACTCCAGTAAACGATGCCAACAAGCAATTAAGTCTTTTCCCTGCGATTTGCCAAAGCCCGGCAATACATTCAGCAATAGATGAAGACTTAACTTCCAACAAAGCCTGGCATGTAAAGGCATATATTAGCATCAAAGATACATTTGATTCTCCACCCGTCACCAATACAATGCAACCACGATATCTCCTTTCCAATATCCATCTCAGGCCCAAAGCAATGTCGAAGGCATAGTTAATGCTGATAGGAGAAATGCTAGCACCAATATGAGTGTAAATGCAGAGAAGCGGCTATGAGTAATTGTGTGCCCATGAATGTCTTGATTCATCTTTATGTTGTATAGGAGAGGCGTCGAACATCAATCACTGCTTTCATCTATTCGATGGCATGGATTAAATACTTCCCATCACTTCATATTCTTCTCGACTCTCCACCAAACAAGTCAATATAGCACCATAGCGTATCTTGTTGTCCGGTTTGCAAATAGTCTTTTACGGGCTTGATTCAGTAATCCTCTTCCTTACATTTGATGGCATATCACTGCCAAGCCGAGAATGATATAATCGATGATCTCCAGGAAAATATCGATTCCCTTCAGATGAAGGCCATGCTTTGTCTCATATGACGGAAATGCCAGTGGAATATCAAACACCCGATATCTAGAAAATCCTATCCTCAATCCTCCTTATAAATTTGTGATTCCTACCCTTATCACTTCCAAATGATAATGCCAACAATGCTGAAGTGGAATCTCGAAGATGCCATAGATACAACCATAGATTTCAGTAACAGTTTGCCAGAACTAATTTGATGACCACTAAAGCCAACGTGATCGTGCCTTGGCAGATGCTTCTCGAGACTCCTCTGTATAGCCTTGTTCTTATGGGTGCCAAGGGGACAAACCAACATCCTGAAGCCACACTATTTTCCTTTCTTCCTGTCTCCATCCCAATTGCACGTCGCTAATTCTGGATATCCACCTGATCCTTTAACCCGGTGATCCGTCACAATGCATGTGCTCTGGGGCTGGGTAATGAGAGCCACAGGTTCTGTCACATTTTGGTTCTAAAACGCCTACCACAAACATTGTGTGTTCTCCCACTAGCCAACACCCACACTTGCTGGAGTGAGTTCGAAAATGCTAAGAATGAATCTGATCAATCTCTGAAACCTGGCTCTAATACCATGTTAATGCAATGATTAGATTCCAATATTACTGAAGGTCGATTCTCACAAGTAAACAACATCTATTAATTTCCATGTCATTTAATTGAGGAAGGAGTTAGAATAAATATCAAATGTGGGAGACACGTCCCATGAGTGGATGTGTCTCCACAAAGTGGAGACATGTCGGCTCAAGGGGCATGTCTCTCTATTTAATATATTACTTGTTTAGAACGTAGAACAAAGTCTTTTATCAAACTGATGCTACCTAATATCAACAATTATGTATATGCAATATAGGGATACTATAGAGGTAAGGAGCAACGAGCAAAGAGAAAATATTTAAGGAAATGGACTTCAAAGAAAGGCATGACACTTTACTATAGATTCCCAAAAGGAGATCACAGTCATGACTACTCAAATAAACAATTATTAGTCCATTTCATAACCATGAACGGGGCATTGAAATTAATAATAACAGTGATAGGGTAGTATGACGAACTTTAAAACATACATAAAGAAAAGTAACTAGACAGTCAAGAGGGCTTTTAAAACATCATAAATCTTGTCAAGGGTTCATTTTCTTCATAGCAGTATGGTAAACTAATAAATATTTCCATCTCACAAATTTTCAAAAGAGGAAAACCTACAAGTGTATTAAGGAGTGCATGGACAATATCTCAAGAAGCTACCATAATTAATTTCTTCAAGTGTTATGCAAGGCCATTGAAATCAAATGAATAAACTCATGCATAACCTAAAAGACAAAGGATAGTCAAGTTGCTAGAGGGAAGGTATCACAAAGGATATGGGATCACTTTCAACAGAGATGTGATGCACTTTTACATTTTTCCTAATAAGGTCAAATACTTTCTTTTAGTGTCTAAATCTACCACATAGAGATTAAATATGCTTACTCTCAAATAAAGTTGAATTATATAAACAATAGTCAAATTCCTCCCTTAACATAAAGGACAATCTAAAGTACTAAGGAAATTTATATCCTTTATAAGAGATTTCTTTTAACCAGTTAAAAACTTGAGAGGGTAATACATAGGTTGCAAGGAAAGTTAAAAATTTATCATAAGTAGCTCAATCCAAAAGGAAAAAATTAAGCATGGAAAAGCACAAGTAGGTTGACCAGCTTCACTAAAAGCACAAGTAATTTTGTATAACATCTTACCTAGATATTACTTGATAAGGTAAGGAGTGCTCTTTTCCACTCAGTTTCATATGGTGGCATATCTACACACAAATCACCATATTGTCAAATAACTAAATAAATTGTATTACTTAATAAAGTTGTTACAACATGCCATTCATGTCAAAATCAACTCTTCTTACCACAAAAAAGTTTGGTTTCCAATTTGATAGGTTCATCTTTTGATTCTTGTACCAACTTCTGAAGGAATTTGGTAGCTTATACTTCTACATGAGACAATTTCATCTTGTAAATTGTTCCAAAGTACAAAACAAATAGAAACCATATAATTTGCATGATAGTTATAGCTTGCTAGATGTTTGGCAGCATCTAAAAAGTTTAAGTGAACTGAGAAAAATAGAGAGGCCTTGACCTTCATTTTTTAGTTTTTTAGTTTGTTGCTCTAAATGTCTCACAATATTTCAAATTGGTTGCTTTCTTTCTTTATTTCTTGCTCAAATAAAAAATAGATACATTTGTATAGAGTCAAGATGAATTCAGGAACTTCAGGTAACAAATATACCATAACTGCTTTTATAAGGCACTGGCATCTAAGGTCTAAAATCTATTTCTGAAACTTGGCAAAGGGAAAATACATCTTTATGAAGTAGTCTTCAAAAATATCATAGCTAAATGGCTCTAACTATCCACTATCAAACATTCCCAGTTCTTTGTTCAACCCTCTAGGCTTGAATCTTGACAACTATTTCACTCTGTAGCTATCCCTACGCCTTTGATATTATCTAGTTATGGCTCCCAAATCTATTGAAAATTGATCATTAGGGTTAAAATTGATACCTTGAAAATATAATATTTGTCCAAATCCATCAAGAATTTTCCATCAGTTAAAAACAATTCCCTTATAAAGAATTTGTGAAGTCAGGTCTAAAATCTGGAAATGAAATTCTAAAAATACACAAGACTAAAAATGAAATCTGATGAGATGTTGCTTTAAAATATGATTTTCAAACCTGGAAGTACAAATCTGACTTCACAAATGAATTTTGGAAAAATACAATGACTACCCTCAACCTGACGATATCTTCTTGAGTTTTTTCTGATTTTTCCCAAGAAAATCGTCGAGCAAAACACTGTGGCAATAAATAGTCGAGCTCATTTTTATTTATGTCAGCCACAATTTAACTTTGCAAGTCTGTCAAAATTTCAGTGAAAAATATTCATCGAAACTTCAACGCAAAATAAGGTTCATCGAAATTCCGACGAACATCGGGGATAAAATTTTTTAAAAAAAAAAAAATTCACACAAGTACCCGACGATACATCTGATTATATAGCTTTCGTCGAAAATTTTCATCGGATTTTGCAATCAAATGAGTTAGTGTTTCAAATGGGTAGAGTCCTTTTTAGGCCTAAAGGTCTCAAATCATTTAGGCACCTTTGGTTCTATTTCCATTCTTTTGGCTACAGGGCTTTGAATTACAACACTCACCTTCTTTCTTTTTTTGCGCTGAATAGTTTTAAGGCTCCCCTTCCCTACTGGGATTATAGAGTCTTTATATTTTCTCAGCCTACCCCTAGGCCTGGTTGCATGTTCACTTTTAAGAGTCCCTTTTTCTTTGGGGGCCCCCTTAGGGGTCACCTCATCATTTACCAACATTGGAGTAGGCTTCTCTGTAGGGTCATCTTTAACCAACACTGCTAGATTGGCATGGGAAACTTCAAAAATCACTGTCGGGTTGTCTAAGCATACACCCCCCTGTCATCCCTCCCTTTGCCATCAGTATCTTGTACAGCCTTGTCTACTGAATTATCATCGGTGCAATGTCTACTAGGGCTAGTGGGGATGTTAAATTTCTCTGATCCCACTTCTTCAGCCGATTGACTAGTAGAAAATCCATCGATGGTAAACAACATAGCAGGGCTGGGCAGGACCTTGGTCTCAAAAGTAGACATGATTTTTTTAACATTGCTCAGCTTCACACTACCTATCACCTCTTTTTTGCAATTCTCCTTTTCCTTGACAAGTTTAAAATTCTTGTGAAAATATGTTTTCTCTTTCGGTGAATCTTCTCTTTGTGACCTCCTTTCCATAAGAGCCTTTTTTAATTTGTCTAATGTCAGTTGTTGTACATTCCTCCTACTGCCCAACACATTAGTAGTTGACGTATTGTAGGTAGGATTAGCATTGTGAAATGAAGGTGCCACAATAGCTAAAACTTTAGATGGGGGTGTATACTCTAGATCACCAACACCATTTCTGTCAGTTTCATTTTCAGTTTGGTAATCTATTTCGACATCACCCTCAGTATCCATACTGTCATATGGAGCCCCATCAATCTCATCCAAGTATTGAGAAAATGACTCTGGGAGCACATCTTCTTCTATTGAGGCCGAATCAGCCACCTCACTATGGTTTCTAGGGTTTTTAGTGACGATTTTTTGAGACTCAAAGCTCCTCCCCAAGGCTTCTTTCCCATTATCCAAACTTGCAATGGTGAGCTCCAAGCCTTCTTTCAGGCTTTCAAATAGCTTGTTGTTATTAGTGAATGCTTCATTACAGGATTTTTTATTAGAGGTATATCCTGAGTTAACCCGGGCGGATTTCTCACCACCGACAACTGTGGTAGTGCCTTTTCTAGGGTTACCATTTACATCTTTAGGGGGGTTTTGATCAGTACCAACCAAGCCAGAATTAGGTTTAGAGCCAAAAAAATTCTTGTTGATTAGAGGGTATTTTTTTCTTATGTGCCCCTCCTTCCGAAAAAGGTAGCATGCATTTAATCCACCGAGCATTTCTAAGGCACACTCAAAGTTGCCATTGTCCAATTTAATCAACAGAAAGTCAAGGATATCAACCCCTGGAGTAATAGATACAAGAACCCTTGCATCTATGTGTGAGAGGGTGGATTTGGTGTTTTCAACCTTGAGAACCCAACCATAAGGTTCTAACAACAAGGGAATTAAGTTCCACAACCTAGGAAACACGCTCGTAACCACGACCCACCTAGGGCTTGAAAGGGCCAAAATTTCATCATTTAGGGCTTCTCACGACCAAGCTAGAGCCTTGAACACATTCTTTCTGATGCTCCAGAATCGCTTGTTGATTACTTTGGTTTGCATTTCATGATTATTGAGAAAAATGACGAATAAGCCTTTTTGTAACATTCTGCAATAAGAAAAGTTAATACCCAGTTTTTTTCCCCACACATCGGCCAACCAAGAGTCCATGTATTTTCTTGCAAGTGTTTTATTAATATCCACGATAGCTAAAAATACCCCCACATTTTTAAGTTTAACATCCTCATCACACAGAACATTGCATAAATCGAGGTTTGGAGACATGATGTCAAACCTAGGGGAACCAGAAGCACACATACCTCCCCCTCATCCCCCATTTTCACCACCGATGCACCGCTCCACAATAAAACTAGCCTCTATTGGGAAAGCCACCTTCTCTCCCACAACAATGTCTCTAAACAACTTTCTCTGCAAACCACCGACCACACCTCCATTTTGAGGAGAGGCACTTTCATCAGGGGGTCTGTATCCCCCTCCATCATGCCAAGCCAGAAGCCACCAACCTTTGCATGAACAAAGCCAAGAGATTAGAAGTTTCCCACAAGCGACAAGAGATAGACAAGGGAAAGCACAGAGAATGGAAAGCACGGTGCCAAAGGAAGGCATGGAGGAGGGCCAAGCATCCTCCACCCACACATGAAACACCTGGCACCAGTCGCTTTGAAAAAAAACCTAGTTGCAAACCCAAGTTTTTCTATCCCCGTATCCCCTTCTTTAAGATAACTTTAAGTGAATTAATCTTATTTGTATTTTTATTTTACTTTTTTAATTAAAATAATCATTTTTTATTATTAATTAGAAAGTCAACTTTTCTTTTTTCTTTTTTGATTAAATAATTCCTTTAGTTATTTAAAAATCACTTTCCCTCTTAAATCAAATGATTTTTTATAATTATTTGATTTTCCAGCCACATCTTTTTCTGTGTCAATCTTATCCCTTGTCTCATTCATTTTCCACCCTTGATTTAATTATCTCATAATTCAATCGTGACCATTCATCTTTATTTTTGCCCCGATTTAGCCCTAAACCTATTTCCTTCTATTCTTCACCATTGATTAGCATCATTCAATCTCATCCATTCATTCCAATTTTTCTTTCTATAAAAGACATCCATCATTGTCATTTCAATGTCTTATGTAATCTACATCTTTTACTACCTAGTTTATGATGCAAGTACATTCTAGCTATCATTATCTTCAATATTTTTCTTGTCATTATCATTAGGCCTATTTGCATACTCAAAATCAGAGGGAAATCGACCATATTCAACAAAATGGAGAAGAGCAATGAATGTCATTCAACCATTGCATGATGACCTGGGTAACATTGTTTCGCTATTTTGTGTTTTCATATCAGATTCTGCTTCATTGTTGGTTTAGGTCTTTATGGTTTTATTTCTATTTGATTATGCCTTCAACCTTCAATTTTCCTAATCTACATTAGTGAACCCAATGTGAAACTTACAATTTTGCAAAGAAATCCATATGTTTTCTTATTTGTTTTTGTTGTTTTGTAGGTTATAGCCCAGAATTTACATAAAACCTATCATGTTCTTTTAACCATAGAAAAATAGGCACATGGAATTTTCTAAAACAATTTCTAGGTTTTGTAGGCTTAAGTCTTAGCTTTTGATAGCTTTTTACAGTTTTAAATTTCATTTAGTTTTGAGAAAGTTATTGCTCTTTTAGTTTTCTATTATCATTAAATGATTTTTTGGGTTGCTAATATTATACTTGCAGCATTTGGCATTTATTTTGGAATGCTAACTTGTGGTTTTGTAGGAATTTATTACTTTCATTTTGTTTGGTTTAGTTAAGTCTTGTTTTAAAATTTTGCATATCACTCATTTGCTTTAAAATTTACAACTTGCATTACACTCATTAGGGTTAAAATCAACAACTTTGCATATCACATCATTGGCTTAAAATTTACAACTTTGTATTCCACTCATTGACTTTAAAATATAGAAATTTCATTTCACTCATTAGGCTTAAAGTTAACCACAACCTTGCATCACACATCATTGGTTTTAAAATATGCAACTCGCATATTTCACTCATGAGGCTTAAAATTTACAACAAATTTGCATTCCACATTCATTGAAATTGAAAAGAACCTTGCACTTCCACATACATCTAGTCTAAAAAGAACAATTTTCATCAAAGTGTCTTTATAAATTCACATTTCGATTTGGGGCCTTAAAACGAACTAGTTTCTTCATTGTCTTGTGATTGTGTTTTTGTCATAAGGTGTGTATGCTCTTCCCTCGCACCTGGGGTGATCTTGGGAATCAAAAATACCTCTTGGAATTTGCACTATCACACCACAAATTTGAATTTTGTTTTAGGTTAATGAACACCATGTGACTGTGAGTCAAGTGCATTGCGTATGCTCTCTCCTCGCACCTTTGAGTGATCTTGGAGACCAAAAACAATGTACTTGCCTTGATTTTATTTACCCCATTAGAAGGGACCTTCCTAAGAGACACATTCGTACAGAGAACTTGAAGGAGATTCCAACCATTTTTTCCCTTAGGCCTATATATAAAAGCATAGGGGAAACCCGATTCCAAATAGCCTTGTCGCCCAACCATTCCACTTGATAGGAGGTATGTCCTCGAGTTACGACTAAGAACAAAATTAGCTAGAGTCCCTCCTTTTATGATTGAATTTTATTGGTGTCACACTCAATGCAAGGGATGAACATCACACCCCAAAAGTTACTCACCATTTGAACTCCCTTGAGAGAGATGGAAATCCTTGGCATTGAATAAGTTACTTGTTCAAACTTGTAACTTTCCAAGGAAAGGGTGATTGGGTTATCCTTCCATTCTATGAGGCCCCTATCCATCATCTCTCATAGATAAGAGTTGATACATAATCTGAAATGGTGTCCCTCACTCGCATCGAAGGAGCTTCCAAGATATGGGCTTGAGGGTCATGCCATTGGCCATTGACTCTAGGATAGGCAAGTGTCTTGTCTGTGTGAATTTTTTTTGATAGACCTGTTGGTGTTTTATTTTTCCAGCTAGGCTTTGAAACTCTCTAAGAGGAATCCAAAATCTATATTCAATAACCACAAAGGCTAGTGGACAACTGACAAGAAATGGAATTGACACACATTTCCCCTGCACTTTAGGCTCTGTAAGACCTAGGGGGGTAACCCTTTAGCAACATCTAAAAATCTAGACACAAGTAATAGGATATTGCTTAACAGATAATGCTCTCATAGAAATATACTGAGAAACCTAAAATATCACTCAACATTGGCAAGATATTGAATGATTCTCATCAACTAGCATGGAGAACATGACAAACACAACTCAATAAAACAGATTTGAAATGGTTTTTGATTCAAAGAGTTGGGACCAAACTGAAAACAACAGAAACATGATAATCGACCAGTGCCATAAAAATGGGCTATGGAGTCATATAACTAGCAATCATCTTCCAGTGTTGAACATGCTCTAAAGGTCTTGCAAATGTTGTCACATTATGACAACCAGACCACTGAAGCTTTCTCTGATAACTCTTCTTATAAATCCACCTAAAACATAACACTCTTGTCACATTTGTTAAAGCAATTACACTATCCATGAACAATAGGCAATAATAAATGCAGCTTGTGCTTTATTAAAGAAATTAGATCATTCATAGAACAGAAGGAAACCATAGATGTAACTCAAATGCAGAAAATGTGCATGAAAAGATAAACAATTTTATTATTGAATCCAAAATAGCATTACAGTTTAGCCATGGAGACAATTATCAGCTAAAATAAACATAAAATAATAATTCAGAACACACACTTTCAGATTGAATGACTAACAGTCATATTCCCCCCTAGCTTTACAATCTACCCATAGCTTTTGCCTGACTTGCAGAGCTTTCAGAAAATTTTGGAATACAAATGAGAAAAGAAGAGAAGAAATAGAAGAATGGAAGCAGCCCTAAAATGCATCCACAGTTGACAACTGGCAGCTTCATCTTTCGTTAACCTACAAAAATAATAAACATCTCTCTTTTATCATCCAACAAACTCTGCCTCTGAAAATTGCCTTCATTCACCTTTGCCTTGAAACAGAAAAACTGCCCATGTGGAGAATCTCCATTTTACCCTGTTGTGTAAAAAACCTCTTGCCCGCGAAAACTTTGTTTTACTCTCTTTTATTTCTACTACAACTGCACTTCACACTTTATTTCCAGACATTCAATTTTTCTAACTTTAATATTGATGCCAATAGAAAACTCAAATTTTAGTAAAGGGATCACTTAAAGAGTGAATATTTAATCCACTTTATCAAATATTCCCCTTCGTGCACTTGATGTTTTTAAATTCTCCATTTAAAATATTTACCCATTCATGTACAATTTTAAAATTCATTTGGGTAAAATATTTTACCCTCTCCCTTATTTACCATTTTTTGTGCATTGTTATTCACAAACATTTTATATGCCTTTTAGATATTTTCTCTTTCACCTTTTACATTTTTATTCCCCAGCTAATAGAATAATTCCCAAACATTTCCCTTGTTTTCACTTTAATGAACCCAGCACAAACATTCACCCAGTGCTTGTTTTTCCCCAAATAATATAAAAATATATAAACGAAGGGCCCTCCTTTAAAAGATTTTAAAATAAAATATCATTGGGCTCTTTATTATTTTTTTAAGAAAGACCTTTCCTTTTTTTTTTTTTAAAAAGGAGGCCTCATTTATTTTCCACCAAGTAAAACCAGCCATACACATGCCTTCAATTTTCTCTCGAGCCCACACCCCATGTGGAAAATTCTCGCATACCTCCTGGGAATTAAAAAGTGGGCACCTTGGAGATGCGAGGCTACGAGCAATGACTGAGATCAAGCCACATTGAGATCTCCTTGATTCTGGGCCGTTGGTCTTCACCATTGCCCTAACTCTTCTCCCACTCGCTATGCTTGAGCTCTGCATCTCACAGGTAATGGCATCCAACTCTATTCGATGGCTTCACACAATTTTGATACATCTTCATAGCAAGCCACGAGCTGCTCCCTCTGCAGAATGAACACATACTCATCATCAACCATCAAACATAGAGGTCACCATTGGATGATCAACACTCAGTTTTCTCAGTGACCTCGACTACCCTCTCAACGCTTTGCTTTTGAATCTCAAGAATTTTCTCAATTGTATTTATTTTCAACTTTACTACCGTTTGGATCCACCCGACCTCACAGTTCGTGAGCAATTCATAGTGAAAATAACATTTCATCAAAGAATCTTGACATACTCTAACCTCTAGCGCATAATGTTCTCTTCAGTGAACCCCAATGATCAGTATGCCCAGTGTATACTTTGATGGATGTTTGGATTTATATTTTGCTTGGAAGTTACTTCACTCTTTAATAAATCCATTTTGTACTACCCTGTAACCATGGCATATTTGCCTCCTTTGGATTGAGTCAAACTCTGGAGATAGCCTCATACAATGGATCCTTCCATTCTATCACGCCAAACACTTCTCACAATAGTGATTCCCACAATAAACACATTGAGTTGATGGCAATAAACTAGTCTAAACAGATACTTAGCCACTAACATAGGCAAATTTAATTGCAGCAATGCATATATGATTCTAAGAACACCAATGTAAATAATTGGTTTACCATAGCCACCTCATTTCCAATGTTGGATCATTACTGGCTAAGTTTGAATTCATGTTTTGATGTGAATTTGAATCACAACTAAATAATGTTTGGTTTTGCAAACATGAACATCTATGGATATTCCTATGAAAAGAAGGTTTCCATTGCACTGCATTGCTTCAACTTCAAACATGATAGAGCATGTTTAACCTTTTAAATTGAACAATACACCAATAGAACAATCATGTCTTCCCATTTTCTGATTATCAATGCAATTCATATATGTTGCTTCAAATTTTAAGATCAGCTTACTTCCATATCCATGCCATTAACTTTCCCTTCTTGCCACCATGCAATGCTTACAGATTATGCAAGGCATGTCGGGTCCTATGTGGGCCCGACTAAATTTTTTAATTTTCAAACAAATTTTCTCCTCAACTGACTCCACACTGCCTCTTGAATGCACTTGAAGTTGAAAAATGAACTGGGTTGCAATTAGAATCTATTTTCTAGCATATTTGAAGAATGGTGAAAACTGGCCAAGTTAGATCTAGAATCGACCTAGGAAACCATTCAAACAACCTCGTGAAGCAATGAAAACTTGCAGACATGTAGACATTTGACCCGAGAATGCAATGCATCAGAAAGCTCAAAAAAAAATATCATGAGGTGAAATTTATTAACTATCAAATTTGCTCAGTTGAAATTTCTGTAACAACAGCTCATTCAGAACCAATCAAAACTCACCCGATTGCCATTTTGAAAAAATAGCAAATCAACTCCTGGTGAGCTACCACTGGACACAGTAGATCATTTAGGTACCTTGAGCACGTGTGCAAAAGGAATTTTCTTGAACCATCACTGATTGAAAGATATTAGGTGTGAAATTTGACCACCCTAAAAGGTTCTCAAGAAAAGCAGATGCAAAACTAAAGAAATTACATTTGGTTTCAATCTGTTAAAAATAACAAATCAGCTCATGAGACTCTAAAAATAGACATATGAGCTCATCTTGGTATGGAGATTACATAAAAACATCCATTTTGACACGATAGTCAACTGGTTGCAAAATGCAAGCTCAAACGGGAGGCTATTTTGCAAAACTAAACGTTTGCAAATTGCAGAAAAGTGTTAAAACCCTCCAGCTTCGCCTTTCAAAATTCTGACAAAACTCATATTGG
Source organism: Sequoiadendron giganteum (assembly GCA_007115665.2). NCBI lineage: Eukaryota > Viridiplantae > Streptophyta > Pinopsida > Cupressales > Cupressaceae > Sequoiadendron > Sequoiadendron giganteum. The sequence continues at coordinate 340,044,990 of CM021103.1, read as the reverse complement.
GAAGCTGAAAATTGACATTCATATCCACACATGTCAATTGAATATTTCTACCAAGGGGTTTTTCATAAAAATCATCTGGCTCCAAATTTTGACCCTCCAAAGTGGGTCATTCAGGTAGATTTGTCAGGTGCACTTTTGAAAGTGCAGAGACAAAATTTTGAAATGGGCATCTCAAATTTGCAAAATTTGAGAGTGCCATCAAGACCCATGGAAATCAAGGTGACTAACCTCAAAAAATACACATACAAATTCACATTTGGACAAATCCAACAACCAAGACCCTATTTTCAAACTGTTTGCTATGTTTTCCATCAAAATTTCATAAAAACTAGAGAAAAAATCGGTCAAAATTAGTCAAACTAGGACAAAAACAAGTTGTTAACCACAACTATCACTGTTAACCACAATTTCTCCTTTGAACATCACATCTACTAAAAACAAGAACACCACAATTGCTTCTTTGAACATTGCATTTGACACTCTGAACATCGCATCTACCAGTTGCTAAAAGTTTTAGGGAATTATGGAATAGTCCAATTTTTTATCAATTCTTGACTGCATTCTTTTTATCATACCAAAGACTTGAAAATTCTCATCTCTGTCATTTCATTTCATCCACTTGGCTCACCTTTGCATTAGTTACCTACATCATAGGTCAAACTCTAGGTCATCTTTTAGTTGCATATACCTTTTGCAGAACTTAGATTAGGAAATCTATCAAACTATAGATTAGACCATAGCTACAAATTCATATTACCTTGACCTTATCTTTCAAATCAATCAATTTAGTCCTTTTTCCTTTAAGTTGGTTCGTCAACTCACAAGTCTAGTTTGAGGCCACCTTGTCACTTTTCATCATTTTTAGTCATTATCCACCATAAGGTCATTGATAATCAAATTTGTCACTTTGGCTATCTTAGTTTGATTGACAACCTTTCCTTAGGTTTACTAAAATTATTTAGTCTTCATATTACGTCATATTAGACCCCTTCATTCCTTCCACCACATTGGCATTACATTTTCAAACCTTAGTCATAAACCTACCATAGATATTGGATCCGTGACATTACCTCACTATGATGTCTTCAATCCACCTTGATATGCTCTATAGTCAAGTTGAATACCAATTACTCTGCAATAGTCAATACCAACAAGCCATATAATTCAAGAGACATTGGATAAATCCTCCATCCCAACTAGACATAACCCATAGTCAACCACCCATCTACCCCTCTTACCAACAACCCATACACTCTAGTCCTATATCCATCTACCCTCACTATCAAGAGTCACTTGACACAATCCATACCATTAATCGACAACAAACATCCATTAATCATCCCTATCCTAACCTTCCACTAATCCCTTCCAAGCCTCCACATCCTATCATAATCTGTCATCCATCAATCCATTCCAAGCCTCCACATCCTATCCTAGTCCATCATCCATCAATCTATTTCAATCCACCACATCCTATCCTAATTCAACATCCACTAATCCTAATCTATGACTCCATCCAATAAAAACATATTTAGTCACGAAAATTCTATCATTTTCTAAAATCACATCCCATTGCCTAAACCTAGGGATATATGTCAAAAGGAAAATTCAAAGCATGACATCATAACTCCCCCTTTATGTCAAGATCAAATTAATTCTTGTGATCCCATTCCATTCCATGATCCTATCCTTAAGTCCATCGGATAAATCCTTCTAGACAACGATGTCACCCAAGACAAACCCATCTTTGATCAAGACACTACCATTGATCATGAAATCCAAAATGATCTTCTCATCGACCTTTATACCATCCATGAACAAATATTTGAAGTCAACCCTATCCAAACTCCAAGAACCTCCATTTCCCAAAATGAGACACTTGCCTCCTTTGGACACATAGATAATCAAATAAATGCCATGGATGACACTCAAGAAGAACATAAACAAGATAATATGGATCAAGTCAAAGAAAAAGATGCAAAAGCTACCATGGATCAAATTGACATCCTGATGATCAAGAAGAAATAAGCATGACGAATGATAAAGCCAAAATATCATCAACTAGGATCATCCACTTTTATCAAATCAGAATTTCTCATAGAGGAGAAGATTCTAAGCAATAGTTTCTACATACACAATGATGGGTTCACACCTTGCTTTCAAAGTCAAAAATTCCTCATCGCAAATAGAATATTTCAGAGCATGCAATATCAAGGAAGATGACTAGGCCTACATGAGCAAGGAATTTGAAAACCAATACAATTTTATTAAAATCCTAGACATCAAGGTCTTGGCTATTCTTCAATCAACAAATTAAATGTTGTTAGTGATACCTCCATGATATTAGGGGATGCTTTATCCAATACAAACATCAAAATGGGGGCCATGAGTAATCCTTTTCATAAGATTCCTTCCAACATTCCTTCCATCCACACCATAAACCATCATTCCAACATAATTAAATGCCTCAATTGGAACAAAAAAAACAAAAGTCTTAAAAGTCTAAAGTTTGAAATCAAATATCAAAGGCCATTGAATACACATATCCAAGTGGAAAAATGAAGTTAAAATGTATTCCAAAGAAAAATGGATCAAGTAAATAAAAGAGTTCAATTCCAACATCCAATCAAAAGGTGGAGCCACAAGAAAAGAGGTCTCCCACATATAGCAAATGTCCACCTCCTTCAAAATGGTCATCATGCAAGACATATAAAAGTAATGGTTCCAAACACTTTCCCAATCAAAATTCCAAAATCCATCATTCACCATCCCAAGTTTGGAAAATAAAAATTGCTACATCCAAACATCCAAATAATCCTTCCACAACTACCATCATCCATCATAATCCAAAATCTTGTCTACATTCCAAAAAACCTACTTCACAAATCTGTCACATCTTGGAAACAACTCTTTATCATAAGGATTCCCATGGAACTCTATTACAATGTGTGTATTCTGATAAAGCCAAACCTAGTATCAGAGAGGATCGCAATGACATAGATCAGTTGTATGCAAGTGTTATGATCCTAACAAGACAACTACTCCATAAAGGTCACTATTGGAATATCATCCAGAACATCAAGTTGATATAAAAAATTGAAAAAAAAAAATAGTCACCTTGATGAAATCCTAGAAAATAAGCATCTTGGTGACACCAAAAAAAAAGAAAAAGAAAAATAAAATAATAGTAAGGAGAAAAAATCTGTCTAATAGTGAAAACCATTTTTATGGCGCTTTAGATAAGTACCATGATGAAAACCTAGCAAACAAGCGTTATGTGTAAGAATAATCATCTATGTGGACCATTAAACTTGGGGGAAAGTTATCTCATCTCCCATGCCTTTCTCTCGACATTTTTATCTATCCATCTAATCCATATCATCCCCATCCATTTTCCCACCTACTTTGATCTCGATAAGGATTGGGGTACAAACATAAATCATGATTTGGGAAAACTCTTGACATGTCTATCCTTTGGTTACACACTATCAATGAAATATCATGTCATAGCCTTCGTACCATTATCCAAATCTATACCTTGGAGAAAACAAATTATTCCTATGTGACATAGTCCTTGGAAATCATATGCTAATTATTCCATCTAATAATCCTCATGTCTCCTATCCTTTACCAAAATCAATCCATTATATCCTTCCATACCTATTGTTGGACTTGGTTTTCCCTTGTCATTTGTCTAAGGACTCCAATCCACTTATCCAATATCCCTCCATCATCCCATTCAATCCTAAAAATAATTCATTCCAAATGCAATAAGCCTAATCCATACAATCTTGCTATGCAACCTAGTGCATCATCCAAAATATTCCTTGGCTTTGTTTCTAGCCTTGTTTCAAACCTTGATCCTTTAGTCACATTATCATCATATGGATATGTCTTTCCCAATCCTCATGTTTTTTTGGGATGTGTCCTTCCCATATCAAACAATGTCATCATCATCATCACCTATCAATTGGTTTTTAGCTTGACTAGGGGCAAGACCATATTTATCCTTGGATGCTTGTGCATTCTTGTTGGCTTGATTGTGGGTACCTTTCACATGCATTTTTCAAGATCCTTATAGTGTATCATCCATAACAAAATCCAATTCCTACACCAATCCATAATAAAGCTTTGTCATCCTTCTCATAGTTGGCATTGTGCATCTTTCACCTTCCATACCCATCTGCAATAAGGCTTACCCGCTCTCATCCCCGATAAATTGGTCCTACACCTGATTGGGGGAATATTCTTGACACATGTCTTCGTTGGATTCTACACTTGACATTGGAGGTCATTGTATCCCAAAAAAGACCAAAAAATCAAATATTCCCAAAAATCCAAAAATATCCAAATAACTTCAAAAATCCCAAAAATGGAGTTAGAGTCAATCACATTAGTCCAAGTCTAGTCAAGTAATGACATGTATAACGTAGGAAAGGCCATCAATCGATGCGCCCTCGAGGCCCTAGGTGCTAGTCCTTTAGGGTTTGTCAAGTCAGTCATTGTCCTTCACATAATAAATATGGCATTTCAAATAGACACAAACAACAGTCAAATAGACATTTTTACTTCAACCAAATCCCAAAACAATAGACAAACAATCTAGCTAGTCATCTGGTCACAATCAGTCAAATTGCCTAAACAAGGTCAAACTAGTCAATCAATGGTCTTCTTCAAGATATGTCCTTGGAATCAAACCCTGTCATGTCATTTGTATTATTCAAGATGTGTCCTTCCTGGACCCAGACATCATCATTTTTCAACTCTGTAATTTGCACCATCAACCAATCATTCATTAATCAATCAACCTTGGAAAACTTATCAATTAAACAATCTTGGAAAACAATCTACTTGGATGTTGACTCTTTTGGTCATATTTGTCCTATCTTTTTATTGATTTGATTTGGTCATGTTACTAGCCACCTCGAGCATGTCCCATGAAGGATTTAGAGGAGCGATGATGTCTCATGACATATTTTCTTCAATTGATGTCTGCTAATTGTCTTGGCAAAAAAGGACTGAGGAAACTTTTCTCTTAGTATGAGTCGGGATTAATCCTTGTCTGTTGATTGTCTATTTTTGCAAGTGGATGGCTTTGTACACCTCGATCTATGTCATACTATGGTGTTTATTGTTCATTTCTCATATTTTACCGCCCAATGATGATTAAATGCAAAGCCTACTATTTATCCAACAAAATATTGATATCCCTTTTTTTCAACCAACTCTATGCTAACATTTTCCTCTCACTAGCATTGCTTTCATCAATCCTTCCATTCATCTACTATTGGATTTTCTTATCGGGATAATTTTTCAATTTTTTTGAATTTTTACCGAAAATTGTAAAATTTTCCGAGGGGGCACAAATCCATCCTGTTTACCCTAGGGCATATTTTTGAAATAAATTTCTTTGACACAACCCGATAAACTACATTATGTCAAAGAGGGGAAAAATGTAGACATAGAAAAATGTCCTAAGCCTGCCAGTTCCATTTTTCTTTGTCAATACCACTTCTTGAAATAATTAAATAATTTTAATTATTTCATTATTGTCTAAGGATCATATTCATCTATAAATTAAATAATTTTAATTGTTTAATTAATTCATTTCTTCATTCCTCTTTGATTAATTTTATTTATTTAATTACATCACTAATGTCCCCTTCTTTCTATAATTAAATAAATTTATTTAACTATTCACTTTCCATCTTTCCACTATAATTAAATAAGTGTTTCAATTATGTAATTATTCATTAGCCTCTTCTTCTATGATTTAACAAATACTATTTATTTAATTCTTTCTTTTTCCTTCCACGAGTAAATAATTATTTTAATTATTTATTTGTCTTTTTCTTCTACTTTCTAATTAAAATAATTATTTTTGGTTATTTAATTAGAAAGTCAACTTGCCTTTTTCTTCTTTGATTAAATAATTACTTTAATTATTTAAAAATCACTTTCCCTCTTAAATCAAATGATTTTTGTATAATTATTTGATTTTCCAACCACATATTTTTCTGTGTCAATCTTATCTCTTGTCTCATTCATTTTCCACCCTTGATTGAATTATCTCATAATTCAATCTTTACCATTCATCTTTATTTTTTCCCTAATTTAACCCTAACCCTATTAAATTATATTTTTGACCATTGATTAACATCATTCAATTTCAGCCCTTCATTCCAATTTGTCTTTCTATAAAAGACATCCATCATTGTCATTTCAACATCTTATGCAATCTACATTTTATGCTACCTAGTTTATGGTGCAAGTAAATTCTAGCTATCATTATCTTCAATATTTTCCTTGTCATTGTCATTAGGCCTATTTGCATACTCAAATTTTGGGGGCAATAAACCATATTCAACAAAATGGAGAAGAGCAATGGAGGTCATTCAACCATGGCATGAAAATTTGGGTAACATTGTTTTGTTATTTTGTGTTTTCATATTGGATTGTGCTTCATTTTTGGTTTAGGTATTTAGGGTTTGATTTCTATTTGATTATTCCTTCAACCTTGAATTTTCCTAATCTACACTTTGAATATGAAGTAATTGAAAATCCGAAAAGAGTCATATTTGCAAAAACAAAGCTAAAAAGACATGTTGCATTATGGTGGAAAGAAGTTCAATTAGATCGAAATAGAAGAGTCAAAGAAAGAATGATCAAATGGGATAGAATGGTGAAAAATTTGAAGAATCAATTCATACCAATAGATTATGAACTTGAATTACTAAAAAGATTGTAGAACCTGAGACAAAAATAAAGATCTATGAAGGAGTATACTGAAGAATTCTACAAGATGATAATCAAAACTAGTCATAGTGAAGCAAGCAAAGAAAAGGTTACAAGATATATCAATGGATTGAGAACAAAAATTCAAGAAGAATTGAGCCTGGTAAAAATTACATCTATTGAGGAAGCAAAATAGTTTGCATTGAAGGTTGAAGAGAAGTTGAACAAGAAATTTGAACAAAAACAAAGAAGTGCAAGAGGAAGATTTTAAAAGAGTGGACCCCACTCTAGAGAAAGAAGACCCTATGTGGAGCAGAATAGAGATGTAAAACCCTACCAAAATGAGGGAAAGCATGCCAATTCATACTATAGAGGTAAAGTAGACAAAAAATTCTACCGTAATGATAGAGGAGACCATAATTCTTACCACAATGATGGACACCGAAAAGACAAAGGAAGATCTGAGAGAAGACCATTCTAAGGAACCTATTTCAAGTGTGGAGGTGAATCACATAGAGCATTTGGGTGTCAACAAGGAAGTATTGGAAAGAAACCCAAGCATACCAAAAGAGAAGCTTATGTGGATGAAGAACTTGTTGGATCCCCTAATTTAGTTGGAAAACCTGAGAAGGGTGAATCATTGGTGATGAGAAAAGATTTGATTCATGAAGAAGTGTTTGGGGAACCACCTCAATGGAAAAGTATATTTAGAACTAGATGTAAGTCTGGAGGAAAGGTATGTAAATTTATCATTGATAGTGGTAGTATTGATAATCCAGTTTCAAAGGAGATGGTAACCAAGTTGAATTTGGAGAGATTGAAACATCCAAACCCTTATAAGATAGCATGGATTCAATATGAGCATTTAAGATATTGGTAAATGAATAATTTTTGGTGAAATTTCATATTGGATTTGTAGACACTCAAAATTTGTCCTCACAATTATCCTATTTTTGTCTATTAATTAAATAGATATTATTATATTTAATTAATTCATTTAATATCTTTCTTCTATTCGCTCATTAATTCACTCAAATCATTAACATATTATAAGCATTTATGCATTCATAAGAATTTAACCATTTGCATAATAAACCATTTATCCATAAATCATTTCATATTACTCTATTTGCACAACCATTAAATTATCCATGTGTTAAAACTATTAAATCATCCATCTAAATTCACAAATCATTTAATCTTTATCCAATTGCATATTTCATTAAATCATTTGCATACATAAATCTATTTAAATCATTCATTAATTCATAAATACATCTTCATTATAAGCTTCTAAACCTACATTATATCATAAAATCTATCGATTATCTCTCTCTCATTTCAATTAATTTCAATTAATTGAAATATGCATTTTCCCATTTCAATCATTTATCCCACATTCTTCCCAAAACATGAATCCACCTTGTGAATTCATCTATAAAAGACTTATCTTCTCACCAAAAATCATATTGGAGATACACGTTATCAATCCTCTCTTCCATTCATCACAGCTTCTTGTTGCACTTGTGCTCGTAAAAATCTAAGAGCATCAAATGCATAAATCAAGATCATGGTGAGTAGGAAAACAATGGAGCTGATTTTCTTTTGAAGGAATTTGCTTTGGTTTTTGCATAGTTTAGTTTGCATTTTGCATGTGTTTTTATTTAATAAATGTTTCATTGATGTTATGTTGAAATATTTATTTGAGGTTTGATGGATTAAATCAGTTTTTCAATTTTCAGCATATACAGAATTGTGAACCCAGGATTAAATAATTTATGGGCTCTTAATTTAAATTGGTCGTTGGTTTATTGCTTTTGAAGATAATAAGAATGAGTATATTGATGCATATATATGTATGAATGTTTGAGGAGTAACTCACAATTTCAACAAATGTGTTTTTCCTACAATCGGTTTTGTAAACAATTCAAATGTCGATATCTCACATACATTGGTTTTGTTCTTTGCACTGGCTGACCATGCAATCTGAGTATATCTTAATATTCTTCATGCTTTATTAGATGACGTGCAAACTGTTTGAATTTCATGAAATGTGTTTCCTTCTCTGCCTGTGTGTGTGAGTGCAACTATCTATGGGAGACATTTTTTTATTTATTTGTTGCATCTTGTATAGAGTGTGATGGTAGCGATATAATATGTTTACAATGCCATAATTTATGAAAGTGTGTTAGTTTCAACATAATCTATAGACCTGAATATCATTCATTTTCTTTTTAACACCTCCACTGCAATCACGTCATTCCATTTCTAAATTTATGCTGCAAACATGTCCTAAATTTTTTTGAATGTATCCTACAATCATGGCATTTCATTTTGAAGCCTATCTTGCAATTAAGCATTTCCTTGACATACTTCCAGCCTTTAATGGCTTTGTTGCTCTCATTTTAATTTAGAATTTAGTTTTAATATTGATTCTTGCTTTAATTTAGTTTTTTATTTTTTTATTTTTTATTTTTTTTTGCAAAAATGGCATTGCCATTAAATATATTAATATAATTATCATAAAATATTACAAAACCTGATTCAAAATGCATAGCTAGAGGAAAGAATCAGGAAAAAAACCTCTGGTTGTGGCATATTTAAATGCAAAACTAACAAAATTGTTCCATTAGTGGAACTCAAAATATAACCCATAACAGGCACCCCTTACATAGGTTGTCTTTGTGACAATCCCGAATGACTACCCTCCTTTTGTCTATGTGGCCACCCAAAATGAACTACAACCCAAATCCCATACAAACATTTTGACCGTACATGATAACCTTCACCACTTGGGTGACACTTTGACCCTTAAACACTTAAAGGACTAACATATTTGTTCATGATTTTTTATATTAGCTTTGCAAACCCTTAGTCCCACCTATATGCCAAAAATCAATGAACCCTTAGTGCTTTCACCAAGCCTGCAAAAATAGCCTTTACACCACACTGATTCCTCTCACCATAATTCTCCTACCTTGGCACATTGATACTTGTGCATTCCTCCTAACGCAAGCACTAGAATGAACGTATTGCTAACTAATTTTATCCTTGCCAATATCTAAATTTGGCCCGCCTAAAAAACTTCGCAACATCCAACCTCACAATGTTGCATATTAAGCCACCAACACTACCTAATTTGGCCCTTAAAAATCAATGAACTTATGAACCTGATTTTGATACCGCTCGCAGCTTTCTGACCGCCGCCACGTGGCGTCTTATCAGAGCTTCCCTTCGAGACGCTTCTCTTTCCTTTTGTTGGGCTCCGATTGCTTGCCACGTCACCTCGGCCTACTTTCTATTCAGATGGGGCCCATCTCTCCTCAGAATGTCCCTCTCCACCCTGCTCAATACCCAAACAAGGACCTCACCCCTACTCGCTGCTTTCACTAGGCCTGTAAACTCTACTCACAATAATAGCAAAACTTAATTTGGAGCACTATGTTCCTGTTACTCATGGCTTTGACACACACACCTGATAGAGTACAAACTTTTAGAACAGCCTTTACACCACACTAATTCCTCTCACCGTAATTCTCCTACCCTGGTACATTGATACTTGTGCATTCCTCCTAATGCAAGCACCAGAACGAATGTACTGCTAACTAATTTTATCCTTGCCAATATCTAAATTTGGCCCGCCTACAAAACTTCGTAGCATCCAACCTCACAATGCTGCATATTAAGCCGCCAATACTACCATTGCCTCAGCCTACTTTCTGTTCAGATGGGGCCCACATCGCAGTTACCTTTGCCGGGAGCTTTTCGGTTGCTGCCATGTGGCGTCCTATCGGAGCTTCCCGAGATGCTTCTCTTTCCTTTTGTCGGGCTCCAGTTGCTTGACACATCACCTCAACCTTCTTTATGTTTGAATGGGGCCCACATCGTAGTTACCTGTGTCAGGAGCTTTCCGCGTGGTGATTGTTCAAGCATTGGTTACTTTTGTTCAATGGTTGTTGCAACTATTTTCGTTTTACTGTTGCATGTCATTTCCGTTTTGCTGTCGTGTGGCCCATCTCTCCTTAGAATGTCCCTATTGGCATTTTTTTTTCCTTCTTTCTCGTTGGTGGCTTCGCTGGAGCATCTTTCTTGGTCTTTTCAAAATCCAAATTGACAATTATTTTTTATTTTTTATTTTAGATTAATTTTTAGTTTTAGTTTAGATTTTTGCTTTTGTTAATTTAAATTTAGATTTTAGAGTAACTTAGTTTAAATTTTAGATTTAAATTTTTAATTTAGATCTAACTTTTAGATTTACATTTAATTTCAATTTAGATTAATTTAATTTAAATTTAGTTTAATTTCAATTTATATTAATTTAATTTACATTTAGTTTAATTTCAATTAGATTTTAGTTTTTAACTTTTAAATTAGATTTTAGTTTTTAAAGTAGATTTAGCTTTTAACTTTTAATTAGAGTTTAGTTTTTAACTTCTAAATTTGACTTTTAGCTTTTAATTTAAATTATTTTTTTAATTTTAGATTTTTAATTTAGATTAACTTTTAATTTAGATTAGTTTTTAATTTAAATTAATTTTAATTTAGATTCATTTTTTAAATTTTAGATTTTTAATTTAGATTGACTTTTAATTTAGATTAGCTTATAATTTAAATTAGTTTTTAATTTTATATTAATTTCTAATTTTAAATAAGCTTTTAATTTAGATTAATTTTTTAAGATTAAGTTTTAATTTAGATTAGTTTCTAATTTAGAATAATTTTAATTAATTTTAATTTTAGATTAGTTTCTAATTTGGATTAATGTCTTTTTCCTTCATAGCTTAATTATTGATTCTATAGCTAATTGTTAGTTTTTCTATTGCAAGTTCGCATGTCAGGGACTCGAAAAGTGAAAACATAGACACATGTTTGTCGAAGGTTGAAAATCAGAAAACTGCTAAAGACATTTTGTGTAGGACATTTCTTGAAGACTTGATTTTTTTTTAAAAATGACTATCTTTTTGTGTAGAAAACACTTCAATTGGTGCTTAAAAAAGAACAACTATCTTTTTTCACATAGATTTAACTAGAGGGTTAACAAACTTCTATTTTTCGTGCTTGTAAGATGGTAGGTATTATGCTCTCACCTTGTGCAAACTTGGTGATCAGAAAGCTAGACCCATCTATTTTTGTGTTTACCTCTTAGAGGGCCTACCTCCCTACTCCAAAAGGTGGGATGACCCAAACAATAATGGGCTAAAGTCAAGCTCTTCCGAATCACTATATAAATTTTTGGTTGCAAGGAAAGTTTGCAATCAACGGGAAGCAATGAGTGATAGCTCTCCCTTAGTATCTTTATGAAATGAAAATCCCTTGTTCTAAGGTTTGGGAGACCTCTTGAGGGATTTTATCACAACATCCCCCAAACTAGATGCCCTTACTAGACACCTCTTGTTTTTAGAAGAAAAAATCCCTCTATTTGTTGACGTAGGAGGTTGGACCTCTGAAGTTGTCCCACATTATCATAGTTCAAAGTAGAGATATAAAATACATCTTTGGGGAATTCGGAACTTGGTATACCTGAGAAGTGAGTGCCGAGTAAGGCGGATCCACTGCTACCAAGTTCCTAGGCTATCCGCTTTGAATAAGCGTAGATGGAGAAATCCAAGTGGGAACCCAACAAATATTATCCTTGCCAACCCTAGGATTGTGCATGATTGTTTTCATCTTGAATCAAGAAAAAAATCAAAAACATTATTTATGTGTGTTTCTTGCATGTGTGTTCAAAAATAAATCTCAAACAAACATCACACCTAGTAATTTGCATCATCTCAACCTTGTAAATCCCAAAAAGTCAAATAGCAAGATCATCCAAAATGAACCTATCACTTAAATGTCTTAGGGTCACCATCCTTTAATTTTTGAGCTTTCAATCCTTGCATTCTACATAGTCCTTGCATATTCGTCGCTCTTGCATTGCTCAAACAAACCTTTAGCTTGCATTTAGGCTACTCTTCCTAGGTCTTGAAATTAAATCTCTGGCGATCTATCACCCACATCACTTGAGGTTCATCATCCTTGAGTTAGGGAACATACCATTATCCTTGAGTAGGGAAATTATTTTGGAGTTCATCATCTCCTATATACCCTCTCTTGATCATTTGTCCTTGTGTCTATCCATCATAGCACAAGTAAAGCCTTGCATCATAACCAACTTTGGACCTAGAGTCACCTTTGAGCTCTTGCATTCTTAGCTTGTCATTTCATACCATAGCATTCTCATATCTCATCTTAGAGTCATATCCTTTTCATTGCATCCTATTATTATGTCTCATACATTATCTTGCCTTAGATTGAAGATCAGAACAAATCACTTATGACCCCTAGAACAAGAGAAAAAATGTTTCAAGAAGAAGGGAACCCTTGGGGAAAAGAATTTGATCGGGAAGACCACATTAGTGTTGCAACTAGTGAAACAAATGAAACTGATGATGAATAAATAACCCAATCCAATATAGAAGAATCACTTAAGGATCATAGATTCACTAAACTGCTTACAGAGGTGGTCAAACATAACCCACAATAATACTTCAAGTCCCTTGCTAACGAAGGAATCAAAATGCCTCTTGATTTTGACATATCATTACTCACAATGAATGACCAACCTAAATCTAATGAATCTAGGCACCCCAAAACAAACAATGATGATAGAATCAAAGATCACAGACCCTTTTATCTACAACCTAGTTACAAGAGATCTTCAAAGACATCAAAACCTACACCTACAAAAAATTCTATTTTGGATGAACTTAGAACACTAAGAAAAGAATTGGATACTCTCAAGAATAGTAAAACATCATCTCACAAGTTATCCATTAAAGATATATGTTCTTATCCTTTCGATCCAAGCATACCAATGCCACCTTTTCCTAGTCATTGGGACATAACAAAACTTGATAAATATAAGGGAAAAGGAGATCCTAAAGACCACTTAAGAGAATTTTGTGCTACTACCATGGAATTTTAAGTTGATGAGACATACCTTATGATATTATTCCCTCACAGTCTAGGAGGAGAAGCTATGGAATGGTTTTCAGGATTACCCCCGACCATCAAATCTTTTCAAGAACTGGCTAATAAATTTATCTCCAATTATAGTTTCAACTGTGACATTAAAGTGACTATGAAAAATATTTTTAACACCAAAAAAAAATAAGGAGAATATTTTGTGTCAGTTTTACAAAGATGGAGACATTTAACAAAATGATTACTTTATACCATTCTGGACAAAGAATTGGTTGATCTCTTTTGTCAAAATTTGAACAGAGAAATTGGAAGGGAACTTCACCTCAAATGCTTGGATTCCTTTGATGAAGCCATAGAAATGGGACTTCAAATTGAACAAACTCTCATCAATGATGGAACTATTAAACTTAATAATGACAGAGATCAAAAATCGGGCTCAAGCAACAAGACACCTTTTTGGGTTAAGAACAAGAATGTGGTCAATGACAGAGTTGTTGATGCAAAAAAAATAAAAACCTCATCACCTATCTACAACCTTAAAGGGTCATCTTCAGATAAAAGAAAAGAAAAACAAAGAAGCTTCCCTAAATGAAATTTTACACCATTGGGACAATCGCTTGAATCCGCATTAAAATAACTTCTTGAAAACAATATTATAATGCTACCTGAAATGAAGGAATATAATCCACAAGTCAAATGCCCATGGTGGAATGAGGATCACTTTTGCAACTATCATAGACACAAAGGACATAAGACTAATAGTTGCAATAAACTTCGACATCTAATACAAGACCTTATTGATAACAGTAAGATAATAGTTGACGAACACACTCCCTCTGGTAATTGTGATCGTGAGATGTTTAAAAACCCTTTCCCTAATCATAACAAGGATAAAGTAAAGGCCCTTGAATCTATTGATGGTGTAAACTATCACTAGTAGAATTTGGAAAATAAATGACTACATGACTAAAAAATTTAGTCACAACAACTAAAGATGACTAAATTCTACTGATTGTTTACAAACATCTATAAATGACTAAATAAATGACTAATTTGATCATCATAAGTGACTAATTTGATCATGGGGTAAAAAACACAACTAAATAATTAGTCACACAAGTAAAAATTAGACAATATGATATTAAAGTGGATAATTAAAAAAATATTTTGAATTGAGGGAGTTGGTTGCATTATAATATAATATAATATGATATTATATATTACAATACAATATATTATATTATATTATATATTATAATATAATATGTTTTTAATTAAGGAAAAAATAGGTTTTGAAGGGGCCCCAAAAAAATTTTATATAAAAATATAGAAAGATAAATCATGACCGAGTGCAAATAAAAAAAAAAGAAGATCCATAGAAACTAGCAAGGAGGCATCGCCATAGAAAACCAATAAAATCCAAGCAACAAGCCAACCACTAGGCCAAATTCTTCAGGATGTCTGCCACCTCCTACTCCAATTGGTTCATGTTGAGCATCACTTTCTTTAGCTCCTAAATTTTGACAAGGGCCTTATCTACCTTTCTCTTTAGATTAGCTCTAGTTCTTTTGCTTGGACCAATAGACTCCTCCTGGCCTTTCTCTTTATCAGCATCCAGTTCCACAAAAATCTTCTCCTGATGAACATTCTCTAGATTATCAACCATCATGTTCATTATGTTTGTAGTAGATTTTAAAATCTTGTGGTTCATGGTCAACACCATCTGGATTGACTCTTTTATATTCTTGAGCTTGTCCTCCATAGCAGAAAGCTTTTCATCATGATTACTCTTAAATTTCTAAAGATCTTCAACAATTTTCTTGAGGCAGTCCACCATATGTTTCTTTTCTTCCACATTCCAAAGATCAGTAGCCCTATCTCTATCTTTGATTGTATGGTCATTCAACTCAGGCCCTTCCAGTTTGTTGCTCATAGCCCTCTGTTTCAACTTAATTTCCTTAATCTCAAAAAACGCCCATCTCATCAGTCTAAAAAAATCCATAGACCCATTGCGAGCAATGGCAAGGATGTCAATAGGGAACTCACGCTAAACTTTGAAATAATGGTCATCATCTTTGAGGTCACTAGGGTAACGAGGCCTATCCTCTCTATTAGTGGTAGGGTAGCTAGAGTACTCTAACGTAGGGACCGACTTAGCCTTCTCATGATCAGAATCACTGGAGGTATCCACCACATCCTTTCTTTTGACCTTCTCCTAGGGGGAGGCAATAGATTTAACTTTCACCTTAGATTTGACATCTTCAGAGCCCGAGAATAAAACCTTAACTTTTCCTTTAGAATTCAAAGAAATAGTTTTAGAGGGGGTGCAAGCTTTCATCTTGCCTTTGCTACTACCCTTCCCCAAATCCTTTGAGGGCAGGCCAACCTCATCCTTCAAATATGTTTCACATTCCTCCTTCTCTGTGTAACTAGAACCCAAATCATCCTTAGTAGAAACAGAGTGGGGAGAAGGGGACAACTGGGACAGGGTTGACATGGCTTTAAAATGCTCAAAAATTAAGACAAGCAAGCCTTCATGAAGGATAGGGTATCTAATAGGGTTCATGCTATGTTCATTAAGGCTAGCATTCCAAGAGGTGAACAGATAGAAAGGAAGATAAACCCTAACCTTATGCCAAAAGTGGTTGAGGAACATGAAGTTGTAGCCAAAGACCCTAGTGAATCTCCCATCCAGAGTGATATATTCCATGATAACCTTTAACACCTCCTACCAAAGCAGCTTAATCTTTTTGGAATCATAGTTGCTTTTAGAGGCCCTACAAAGGTCCTCTTTTTCCTTCTCCATCTTCAAAAAAAATTTCACCGCCAGGTCAGAGAGTTTCCTATCCCTGTAAAACTTGAGACCATTCGTAGAAAGCCCCATTACCTTGGCAATTAGCTGCTCATCGATGGTAACCTTTCTCCCAAACAGATTAATTTTAGCATTCTTCCACTCCTTAGCAAAGTACCTCGTTACCTCTGTGTTCTAGCCATGATTTTTTTCAATATAAGGGGTGATCCCTCCCTTCACCAGTAGTGGCCACACCTTAGCATTCTTCCTCAACTCCTCATAGTCCATCGGCTCCACACAACAGCAATCACCACCCATTTTGGTAGAATTACAAGCTCACTCAGAAGGCTCCTAAAAGCCACACAAATTAATCATTGAAATACCCAGAAAGCGTGCGAGGCATAAAATATCTGAGTAGCTAATAAAATTTTGGTACTATGGCCTTCAATATAGAATTATTAAATAGTAGTTCAAAGACTGTGTGACTTGACACTCCTCTTCCATAATCATTAATTGATAGGGAAGTTAGAAGCCTTCCCATGGATTCTATCATACTTAAGCAAGGCTATGACATCAGCCTCCAACCTATCACCCCTTTGCCACATGATTTTTTCTTTGGCCTGAACACCCTTATTAGCAAAAAATTCCACCACAGTGTTAATTTCTCGATAGGCATGGGAAATGAAGCATTTCTCAAAAGAACTTATGATCCTTTTAGAAAGATTAATCCAATTTTCTATGGTCCATGAAGGCTTTTGGAGGCCCTTGATACATTGGATGATATTGTTAGAGTCCCCTTCTAACCAAACATTTTTGAAGTTTAATTCACGAGCAATATTTAAAGCTTGGAAAGCCCATATGGCTTCAATAAGGTGGTTGGTCTGGGTACCCAAGGGGAGTGCCACCGCTAAAATAAAAATGTCATTCTCATCCCTTATCACTTTCCCACACCCAACAGGCCCAGGGTTACCCTTAGCCGCCCCGTCAAAGTTAACTTTAACCCAACCAAGAGAAGGAAAGTTCCAATGGATGCCATCTTTGGGTTCTTTGATAGGTTTAAGGTGATAAGAAATATCAAAACTAATTTTCCAAGCATCAGAAACTCTGAACTCGTAATCTTGACAACTGACCTTTCCTTTAGCCTTAGTATTGTAGCTTAGCCAATTTAAGTTCTCTCTCACATCTCTGACAATTTTACATAAAAACAATTTCCTCCGAAAGAGCAAAATCATTAAAGACTCTATTGTTACTCTCTTTCAAAATACCCCACACAAGGTGTGGGAAGATGTACCACCAGAGCATCTTTAGCACCTTATTGTTTGTGGGAGATTTCCACTAGCAATAGAAGTCTAAGATAAAGCCAGGAAAAACCCAGCCGAGGTTCCACAACTACAAGACCCTGCACCAAATGTCATAGGCAAAAGGACAAAGAAGAAAAAGATGTGACACAGTTTCAGACTCTGCACAACAAAGATAGCATCTATTAGGAGGGGATAGTCTATGCTTACAGAGATTGTCATTAGTCAAAATTTTGTTCTGAAGGAGAATCCAAGAAAAAATATTTATTTTGGGAATTAAGATTTGCACCCAAGCCTTCACCCACATAGGAGAAGGGGAGTGATGATAACAAGAGGCCACCACCAAAGAAACAGAGAAGGCCCCTTTTGATGAAATTTTCCAAACCATAGTATCCTCCTGGCCTTGCGGACTCAACACAATAGAGTTAAGAAGAGACTGCAAGGGAATAAGGTCTAGACTAATTGAAGAAATCTGAACCCACTAGTCATTCCTCCAATAATCCCCAACTAAAGTACCAAATCTGGTTTTTCAATCCTCCATATGAATCTTAAATATTGTATGATCACAAAGAGGCTCATTATCAATCCAATTATCTTCCCAAAACAAAATCTTTCTACCATCTCCGAGTTTCCAGAAAGCACCTTTCATAGAAAGATCCCTAGCCTTAATGACATTATTCCAAAGAGTACAGCCATGAGGAAGATTCTGAGAACTAAGAAATTCTTTGAAATAAATGACACCATGCAAATTTTTTTGTGCCAAATAGCATTCCATTCACGGTCTTCAGCAAAGGTCCTCCAAACCTGCTTCACCAAGAGAGATTTGTTAAAGACTCTAATATTCCATAGACCAAGGCCTTCATATTTTTTAGGTTTGCACACATTCTCCCAAGCAACCAGCGAAATTCTCTTTTTCTCCTCAACCCCCGACCAAAGAAAGCATTTCTGAATCTTTTTTATAATTTCAGCAAATTTGGATGGGATCTTGAACAAACTAAGAGCATCGACAGGCAAATTCTGGAGAGAAGACTTAAGTAGCATAACTTTACCCACTTGACTGGGGAGGGTCCCTTTCTAGCCTACAAGATTTTGATTAAACCGATCCACAAGGGAAATCCAAAAGGAGTCAGGGGGTTTGGTTCCCGGAGGAAGCCTCAAATAAGAAGAAGGGAGAGAATTAACAACACGGCCTAGAATGTCAGCAATCTTCCTTTGCCTGGGTTCAGGAGTGTTGGAAAATAAAAGGGAGCTTGTCATCTTGTTAATTTTTTGTCCTGAAGATTCTTCATAAAGCAAAAGAGAACACTTCAAATTTCTAGCTTCTCCAATTGTTGAACTTCCCATGAGAATAGTGCCATCGACAAATTTTTGATGAGAACAAACAAGATTAGTTGATGCCAGCTTTAGCCCTTTTAAACTTCCATCTATCACCTACTTGTGTAGTAATCTTCCCAAACTCTCTACCATCAAAGTAAAGAGAATAGGAGAAACAAGATCTCCTTGTCTCACTCCTCTTGAAACCCTAAAAAAGTGGGAGGGGGACCCATTAATAATAATAGCAGTGCTGGTAGTAAAAATCATTTCTCATATAATCTGAAGAAATCTTCCTGAAAAACCAAAATATCTCAAAACCTTCATCAAGAACTCCCAATCCACCCTATCATAGGCCTTGGACATATCCAGTTATAGCAAAAAGCCTTGACTCTTTGAAACCTCTAGAGAGTGAATGTTCTCATGAACAGTGATAATAGAATCTAGAATCTGTCTACCAGGGACAAATCCTTTCAGTTGAGGGGAAATCAGGAGCAGAAGAACACCAAGCAGCCTAGTAGTAACAAATTTATATATGATTTTATAATAGGAATTGCATAAGCTGATTGGGCGAAAAGAATCAAAAACATCAGCACCAGGGAACTTGGGGATAAGAGCAATGAAAGAGGAGTTAAGCTCCTTCAATGGTTTTCTTGACCCAAAGAACTCTTTGACCGCATTAGCCACATCCTCAGCGACTATTTCCTAGAAGACTTGAAAGAAAAACATCTAAAATCCATTAGGACCAGGGGCCTTATTCCCTTCAAAAGAAAAAAATGGCCTTCCTGATCTCTTCCATAGATGGAATAGCAATCAAAGATCTATTTTGATTCTCATTCAAAATGTTGGGAATAGCATCAATGAGAGATTGTTGAGCATTCACATCTAGCCTTTCTTCTATAGCTAAGAGATTAGCAAAGAACTGAGTAGCCTCACTCCTGATCTCATCCTCATTTTCAATTTTGGTACCATTCTTTATAATATGAGTAATACGATTAGACACCCTATGTTCTACCATTGTCATGTGGAAAATCCTGGTGTTCTTGTCTCCTTAAGAAAGCCACACTGATCTTGATCTCTATTTCCAAAAAATTTCTTCTTTAGAAATAATATCATGATAGCTCATAAGAATTTTGTTTTCTCTTAAGAGGAAGTCTTCCACATAACCATCCTTTTGAATTCTATCCTGGATCTCCTTTAACTCAAGCTGGATGGCAGACTTCATAGCAAAAATATCCCCAAAAACTTCCTTATTCCATATTCTAACCTTAGTTTTTACCTTACTAAGCTTTTTGGCCACCCGAAACATAGCAGTACCACTGACCTTAATGCTCCACCATTCTTTAATGTGATCAAAGATTTGAGGATGCGATAGCCACATTCTTTCAAATTTAAAAGGAAAATTCCTCTTACTTGACACAAAGTCCGCCACAAAACTGATGGGGAAGTGATCTGAACCAATCCTGGAGAGAGCAGTTAAAGAGCAGTAATAGTCCATCATCCAGTTATTCAAAATTAAAGCTCTATCAAGTCTTACTTGAATAAGATCATTCCCTGCCCTCCTGTTAGACCAATTATAGGTCGCCCCCTTGAGATCCACATCATGCAAACCTTGGGAATTGATAAAGTCCATCAAATCCATTTTACTATCCATCTGTATCTAAGATCCTCAAAAAAATTCCGACACAAGCAACGGGGTGTTCAAGTCT
This sequence comes from Sequoiadendron giganteum, assembly GCA_007115665.2. Taxonomy (NCBI): domain Eukaryota; kingdom Viridiplantae; phylum Streptophyta; class Pinopsida; order Cupressales; family Cupressaceae; genus Sequoiadendron; species Sequoiadendron giganteum. The sequence continues at coordinate 340,024,180 of CM021103.1, read as the reverse complement.
CCCATAATGATCTAGTTATCATTAGGAAAACTAAGTCTAAAAGACTCAAGTCATTTCCATAAATTCCTTCTCACAATTTTATTGTTGGGAGCATAGATATTTGAAAGAATCCAACATAAGCCATCTCTAATATGCTTGAATCTAGTAGCCACATGGTTAGCATCTTCCCATACCTAGGTTCCAAGAAGATGGTCTTGACTCCAAAAATTTACTAAGCCTCTAGAGGTGCCCTCTGAACTCCTACCTTGCACAACACAATTATTGAAAATATTTATCCTTTCCACTCTATCCTTAGGCATTTTGGTTTCCTGAACAAGTAAAATATCAAGCTTATGGTCCCTAGAAAAATTGTGCAAAATATCTTATTTGTGGGGACTGTTTAGCCCCCAAACATTCCATGACATGAACTTCATTACTTAGATGGAGCATTACTTCAAAAAATCTTCGAGATGGTTCTTTGAACCCCATCAGTGATATTTTGGAGGTATTCCTACTCTCTATGCCACTTTGTTGGTTTTCTACCAAAACTTCTTTGGTTGCCACAGTCTACTTTTGACCTGTTTCTTGTAGAAACCCCCACAGTGTTGTGTATACACCTAAAATTGGTTTGGAGAATCTGATTAATTGAATACGACTTATTTGATAAATTATCCTAAATTCCTCTACTATTAAATAAATAGAAATATTTATTTATGTAGTTCACATTTAAATTCTTCTAAATTCTTCTATTATTTCATCTTAATTAAATAAACAAAATTAAATGCTTTGTTTTTTTTTTATCATCGATTTCCCCTATTTTATTCTATCACATCAATTAAATTAATTAAACAAAGGTTAAATACTTTATTGTTTAATTATCATATCCCGTCTATTTAATTTAATAAACAACTTCTATAGTTTATTTTATTAAGTTATTTATTTCCCTTTTGCTAATTTAAATAAATCAAAATATTTAAATAAAGGCATAAATCAAATTCCTCTATTTTCTCAAAACTAATTAGATATCATATGTCAAATTTATGTCTAAATTAATTGATTCAATCTTCACGGGAAGATTTTGAGACAAATTGGAGACAAATTTGAATCAATCTCTCAATCCTCTTCCATGAATTATTCGTATCCTCTTGCTTGGTGTTTTCATGGGTGGGAACCAGTCCCAAAATCTTCTCCAACTTCTTCATCTCTCACCATTCAATCCTCTAGATTGAATCCAGGCCTCTATTTGTTGTAGTTGTGCAAATCTGCTACCTGGAAATCTATAAATACAACCCTGTACAACAAAGAAAGGATCCCAACTTTATGCAAACTTACTCTGCACCAATAGCATCAATCAAGCATCAAACATCAAGAATCAAGCATTTTAGCAATAGCATCATAGATTTAATTCATAATCATGGCTGCATTTAGTTTTTTGTAGCTTTCATTTATCAGTTTCATGTCAATTTAGTTTACAATATTATCATATAGGATTAGTTTTCTGCATTTAGCATCATTCTCGTTCTTCAGATTGTCATTTTAAACAGTCATAGTACTTACACAATCTGAGACCCACAGTGATTTGATAAATCTTTGGAGATAGAGAGAAATATGATTCTTTCAAGAGTCTTTTTGTTTCAATTAGATTAACTTTGATTAATTCTCTTGATACAATGTCGTATTAAGAAGTGTTTACTTACTATTTACTTATTCACACTTATATGTTTCCTTTTTACTCTTCTTCTTTTCAAATTTTGTGTATGAATTATCCCCTTCCACGTCCATGTCCTCAAGTCTCATGAAATCTTGACCATCCATGAAATCATTACTTACAGCGACCTTCTTGATCGAAGAATGCCCCAGGTCATTCCTCTCTTACGAGTGTCCACAGAATCCCCGACTGTAGATTTCACAACCTTTAGTGAACTTTGAAATCCTTCCTGGAAAGAAGAAGGAATAGTCTTCTCCCCTTCCGCCAAAGAGTCCTCCTCACAACTTGCTTTACTTCCTACCCCATGACCAATATGAGATGTATCCTTCAAACACTCACCAGAGGAGTCTGGAACCCTCTTTTCAGAGTTTATGTTTTCATCAGGCTTACCGATACTCCCTCCATAAATATTTTCATCTTCTCCCTGGCCCCTTGGTGCTCAAATCCATTACCTCTCTATTTTGAGCCTTTTCATCTACTTTTGGAGCTTCAAGGTTGTCAGACTCGTTCCCTTTCAGAGAATCCTCCTCGTTATTAACCCCCAGATTGGGATTCTAGCACTCCTCAGTCATATCCTAACCATCCCCAGAGTTATTCATCTCACCCTTGTTCACATCATCCAAGGGTTTCTCTGAATTTTTTTCCTTCCATATTTTAGTCTCCTTGACGACCGACTTGGCTTCAGTCTTAGACACATTGGTTGGGCATTTCCTAGCCCAATGCCTAGATTTTTGATAGGCGAAACACACAAAAGGAAGAGTATCAAATTCAATTGTCTAAACCCACTTGCCGAGTTAGATACAATTTCTATAGAGGTTGGCAGATCGGTGGACTGAGTTATACCCACATAAATCCTGGCAAAAACCAACCTTTTTCTAGTCGAATTCATGGAATCTATAGATAATAGCCCCCCAAAAGAGTTTGCAGTTCCCCTGAAGACATCCTCACTCCAAAACTCCAAAGATAAGCCTAGTAATCAAACCCACACAGGCACCACTTCAAAAGATGTATCTGAGAAGTCCATCTTTGGAGACCACTTCTTAATAGCCAATGATGACTTTCCAATAACCCACGGACCACCACAAAGTATTGTGAGCTTATCCTCTTCACAAGAAAAAGAAAAGGATAAGAAACCCTTGGGAAGAGCTGCAACCTCAATTTGTCCTTTTGCTTTCCACTTTTTCCTAAAAGAATCCCTAACCACTTCAATATTTGGTCTCGGGCCCATGAATTTACCCATCAATGAAGAGGCCATCACCAAAATGTTATGGTGAATCATTGGATCAGGAACTAGAATAGAAAAATTCCCACTCAAAGGGACCAAAATGTTGCTAACCAGAGGAAAGATTAACTTACCAGCAGCCTTAGTCCCAAACAACAAGGCCCATCTTCTTTTTGAGTCCTCCCGACACTGGTCTCTCAAAAAATTCTCCAAAGACCCCAGTTTGACAGTAGAGTCCTTGGCCCCATCCTGGTTCCCCAAAATCCCAGCCCCACCAACCTCACCATTCAAAGAGGGGCCAAGAAACACCTTACCTCTAGGGTCCACCTTACTACCTTGGTCCCCTTGATTCCCCGAGCCCCAGTCCTCAGAAACTTCTCCCCCTTGCTCTTCACCTGCATTCTCCCATGTCACATCCACAGAAAGTCCACCCCCCAACAAAGATCCAACTGCCTTCAAACCAGACACCCATTGTTGGGAAGGAGAAAATTCAAAACCTCGCTCTTGCTCACCCATACCGTCTATAACTCAAGCATTGTTAATATAATATATTATTACATAAAATATATAATATAATATAATATATATTATATTATTATTATATAATATTATATAATAATATAATATAATACTTATATTATATAATATAATACTTATATTATATAATATTATAATATTATATATATAATATATATTATTATTATTATATAATCTAATATTATTATACATATATATATTGTATTATATTATATTATAATATTATAAATTATTGCGGGCAGAAGTGGGAGATTTATCCACTTTATTTAATTTGAAATCTAATTTTGAAATAGAAAGTGGGAAACAAACCCTAATGCAAAATTAAAATATATTATAATTTATTTACTTTCAATTCCAAATTTGTTTTTAGCAGCAAGGAAACCCTAATGCATGGTAATTTTTTTTTTCTTTTTCTTTTGCCTTCTATAGAACTGGTTGTTGTCGCCATGGTTTGCCGAAAGGGAGATATGTGGCTACATTACCCCCAACTCTATGAGCTCTGCCTCCTTTTGAGGTCAAAATGAGATTGTGTTTCGAGGGGCATGGTTGATGGTAGGTTTACAAAAAAACTTATTTGTTTGGATTTCATTTTTATGCCTTTCTAGACATGGCCGAAATGTAGGCATCTTCTTTGCCGTAATTTTCATTTTAATAAACATACTCTAAAACCCTCATTGAAACCTTCTTTTTAGGTTGCAACTCACCAAATTGGAGAAGTGAAAGGTCAATACCAACGAGAAAGAGTTTGGAGGAGTAAAATGCAGAGGGCAACATCGGCAAAATCTTTTAAGAGATGTCAAATCTAGTTTGTAGATCAATGTCTTTTTTACATGGAAGCATTTTTCGTCCCTATAGTATTTAGTTAATAGTTAACTCATATAATCCATATTTTAAGGCACTTTGGGCAGCGTACCCATAGAAATTTATTTCTCTCTCAATGCCACATCCAGCAAAATTTGGTAAAGGATGCTATAAAATTCTTGACAATAATTTCATTTTAATAAACACACTCTAAAACCCTCGTCGAAACCTTATTTTCAAGCTATAGCTCACCAAATTAGAGAAGTGAAAAGTGAATACCCCTGATCTAATACTCTATTTCTAGAGAGAGGGAGACAGGGGAATGAGAGAAAGACTCTGTAATTAGACTACTTTTTGATACTCCTGAATATTGCTTTCATATTAGATTACTAGTTTGTACTTAAGCTAAGTTCCATTAAAATCTATCTTTTCTCTTATATTTAGGGTTTTCTATTCAGTGCTACTATGATACAGAGAATATTTATGTTTTCTTGAAGCCTTCTTGGCTTCCCATTAAGGCTTGGCTCTCATAATAAAAATGCTTGTTGAAATCTTATTTTCAAGTTGCAGCTCGCCAAATTGGAGAAGTGGAAGGTCAATACCAAGGAAGAAGAGTTTGGATATGATTATCTTTTTCTGTTGTAAACTTTGCCAAATTTGAGTGCCCAAGTCCATAAGCAAAGCCACCCAGATTCATTTTTTAAATATGAAATATTAGAAATGACCCTTTCTTTTGTGACTGGAAGATTTACATATATAAAGGGTCCATTTTTTAATGATTTCTATTTTTCTCAATGCCCAGAAAGACTTCTAGTGTATGAATATATGGAAAACAAAAGCCTTAATTTGTAAAGATATGTAAAGTATAACTATTGTAAACATTATTGATTTTAATTTGGTTTTTGAGTTTAAAATCCAAATGTTCATTGTAAAACAGTCAGTGAGACAATGACTTGTCAGTGAGGTTGTAACCATTGAATTTTTTATTTGTCAATGAGGTTTAATGAAGTAAATTTTCAGACTCATAAATATTGTGTTGTGTATCTTTTGATTTTTGATCTATTTATGATCAATCATATTTGTTCAAGCATTTTAGTCTTCATTTCATGGTGCTTCTCTCAACATTTATACTTGAAGTTTATATGCATAAATTTGTGAGGATTAATGAGTTAGATTTGATTTGTAACTTAATCACTAATTCACCCAAATAAATGACTATCATGACTAAAATAAATGACTACAATGACTAAATAAATGACTACCATGACTAAAATAAATGACTATCATGACTAAATAAATGACTATAATGCCTAATTAAATGAATACCATGACTAAATAAATGACTACTATGAATAAATAAACAATTACCATGACTAAATAAATGACCAGTTAACAACAATCAATGACTAAATTAATGACTAAATATACTACCAAATTGATCAATCAAAACAACCAATAAATGACTAAAAATGGTTTAGTCATAAATTTGATCATGTTATAAATGACTAGCAATAAACTACTAATGGTCACGTCACCAAGCTAATGATCACATGACCAATTTTTAGTAGTTTTTTTAGTCATTTATTTATGTTTTTGTACTAGTGTATATTACTGCTAAGTATGACTATACCATAAATAACATTACAGAGGTTGATAATTATGTAAACACTTTCATTATAAAAGGCAAATAAATTGATTGCAATGTTACTACCCACAAAGGCACAGTTACCCTTAAGGGTCCTAATTCAAAACCTGCTACACCAACTTTGCAATATAACCTCATAGAGCATTTAGGAAAAACACCCGCACAAATCTCTATACTTGAGCTGCTACACCTATCTCCTCAGCATAAAGCTATCCTAAATAAAGCACTTGCTACTACTATAGTGCCTACGAACCTACATGTAGATCGATTCCAAGCTATGGTGGGACACATCAACTCTCCTCACACTCTCACTTTTATTGAGAATGATGATTCATCCCTTCGACAACCACATAATGTAGCTTTACACATTGACGTCCTTTTCCATAATGTCAAGATAAAGCAAGTCCTGATAGATAGAGGAGAAGGTCTTAATATTTGTACTCAAGAATTGATCACAAAATTAGGGTTCTCTAAAAATGCAATTGATCCAAGGAAAAATACTACCATAAAGGCATATGATGAAGAGGAATGCTCGTGTAAAGGATTGATTACTCTACCAATTAGAGTTGGACCTATGGTAAAGGATGTGGTTTTCCAATTCCTTGATCTCCCCTTGACCTATAATATCCTCCTTGGAATACTTTGGATTCATGCAATGCAAGTAGTACCTTCTACATACCATCAGTGCATTAAATTCCCACATAATGGTGTCGAAATCACAATACAAGGAGATCCAAACCCTTTCATGTATTTCCATAATTTAAGTCCTAAAAATGAAATCACAATCCCTAAAAATTGTGAAGCACCTCCTTCTCAAGCATATGTTGATCCCAAGTCCTTAAAAGAATCCACCTCAAAATCTAATGAAGCTGAGATCAAAATACAAGTGAAAGAACAAGGAGTAGGGGAATGTACCATAGATAGTGCTCTTTTCCCTACCTTTATCTCCCCACATTTATGGCAAGCCACAGATGACTAATTCATCCACTTCATTTATCGCACCATCAAGAACCAAGGTCCAAATCCTATTAGATGTTGTGGTTTTGTTGCTGATATGTGGTTGTCATTGATGTCAACACTATTAGCATCGATGATTCTGAAGGTTGTATGTGTCGAGGATATTGAGAAAACTACAATAAATATGTTGCAGGTAGTCTGTGAAGATGTGAAGATCAGAGTAGTGGAAATTTTTGTAAGTTGGTAATCAAAAGTCATGCATTAAAGGGTTTGTTGTTGAGCCTATCTAGTATGTTCTCTGGAAGTTTCAGAGGTGTGCATCAACATTGGAGCGAATTATGAGTTTTTGAGTTCCTACAGTTATTATGTTACTGTAGCAGGTGTTTTGGAAGAAGAGAATAAAATTCTAGTAAATTAAATTGTTGTGTATGATCTTGTGATGTTCAGTGATGGTTCTAGATCGTACTCTATCATTTTTGTACATCCACATTGATTGATGTGATTGTGATCAAAGATTTTTCCTTTGTGTGTTCGATTTTTCATGTTCTTGGATGACATGATGTTTGTAACGTGTTGTGGATCCTTGTGGATTAATATTTTTATGTTTGTCATGTTTGAGGAAGTTTATTTAGGACCTCATTATGTTGTGACCGGCTACAGTTGGTGCACTTTGAGATTTGTTCATGAATTGGGCCGACAATTTCTAATTTATTCTTTTATCTTTGGCCGACAGAGCCGTTAATGTAATTTCATGTAGCGGATATATAAGAGTGATTGTTTCTTCATTTTGAGGTGTGCGAGGTGTGCTCAATGAATGTATATGAAGTATTAATGTGAAATTTGTGAATAAAGATCAGATTATTCGATTTCAAAGCAAAGTGTGAAGAAGTATTCTTGTGCCTAACCGGAACTATCATCAGGCTTTTGAAGAAGCTAATTTCTCAGTTCAACCTCATCATATGGATTTAATCTAATTGTTTTATGTAAGGTAGTGAGCCTTCCCATTTGAGTAGTGAGCTCTAGGCAGTGTGTCTAAATGCATGTGCATTCCTTATTCATTTTTCATTATACTTCTAATAGGGTATAATCTTGTGGATTAAACTCCACCGTGGTTTTTCCCCTAAGAGGGTTTCCACGTATAAAATCTTGGTGTTGTGTGTTTATGATGTGTTGTTGATTCATGATTTCACTATTAATTATCAGATCTAAGATTAAAGGTTGATTAAGGTTAAATGAGTTTAAATTTTGTGACAATTGATTCACCCCCCCTCTCAGTTGTTTATTCTTGTTTTTCCAACAATTGGTATTAGAGAAAGTTCCTCTGAATAATTTAATAGCTTGAGGTGATCCAGGATGGCATCATACAAGAAGGACAGTCCTATATTCAATGGTACAAACTACTCTCTGTGGAAGCTCGAAATGGAGTGTCATTTGAAGTGCATTGGTGAACCCTTCTGGAAGATTACAAAGAACGGATATAATATTCCTTAGAATGATCCCTCTACTCTTGATGAGATCAAAGAAGCTGAAACAAATAACAGAGCTATAGAAGCAATACTGAGTTCTTTGACTGATTGAGAGATGACAAATGTGATAGGTCTAAAACCAACACATGAAATCTGGAAGAATCTAGAGACATTGTATGAAGGAGATGCACAAGTGAAATTTGCTAAGCTACAAAGTCTAAAAGGAAAATGGGAAAAAATGAAGATGAGTGAAGATGAAAACATTGTTGCTTTCATGCAGAAGGTAAATGAACTAGTGATGGGTATTAGATGTGTCGGTGGAATTATGGATGAAGATGAGATTGTGGCTAAAGTGCTCAGATCAATGCCTACTTCTTACAAAATGAAAGCTCATGCTATTGAAGAGCTCAGGATAGTAACAAATGTGACAAGAGACATGTTGATTGGTAAACTAGCTACCTTTGAGTTGAGTGAATCTGGTGAATCTACTCTTAAAATAGAATGTACATTTAGAGATACTGTATCCAGAAAAAACCAGCAAAGATATGATCTGGGAGAAAGTTCCAAGATGAGATGAAACAGATTGAAGATGAAGAAAGATAGTTAGAAGAGCTGGAAGAATTGATTGTGAAAAGAGAATCTAGAGGACAAGATAAGTATAAAGGAAAGCTACCTATTAAATGTTTCTCTTGCAGTAAGATAGGCCATTTTGCATCAAGGTGTCCTGAAAGATTTTCTAAGTACAAACCTGACAAGTCTAGATTTCAAAAGAAATGTTATTATGTTGAAGAAGGTGTTATTGATGATGAATCTGATAAAGAAACTAGAAATGAAGATGGATGGGTATTCATTGCTATCAAGGAAAATGGTACGGTGTCCACTGAATCTTCTAGTGATAAGAATATTGAGAAATCTCTTGCATCCATAATTGATGAAAAGGATGATGGGGTGATTGATAGTGGATGCTCACATCATATGACTGGTGACAAAAGAAAGTTTCTAAGCTTGGAAAAATATGACAGCAGTGTTGTAAGATTTGGAGATAACAATGCTAGTGTGATTTTTGGCAGAGGAACTATTTCTCTTAGTGGTAAATATATTACTGATGATGTCCTTTATGATGAAGGATTGAAGCATAACTTGTTGAGTATTTGAGAAATAGTAGACAAGGGATACAATCTTCAGTTCAAAGATGGTAAGTGCAGGATATTGGGAAGTTCTGGAAATGTAATTGCTTCAAGTACAAAGACAAGAGGTAATATTTTTCATCTAAGTGCTGCTAGTGAAATTTGTTTAATTGCTCAAATTGATGTAAGCTAGTTATGGCATATGAGGCTGTGTCATGTGAGTTTTGATAACATTGTCAAAGTAAGCTCCACACAAGTAGTCAGAGATCTACCTAAGTTAGTGAAGCCCACTAACACTATATGCAAGGAATGTTGGATGGGAAAGAAGACAAGAATTTATTTTCGGAGTAAACAACAACATTCAAATGGAGTACCGGAGCTGGTTCATACTAATCTATGTGGTCCATCCAGAATCAGAAGTTTACAAGGAGAAAGTTACTTTATGTTTCTTATTGATGATTACTCTAGGATAATATGGGTTGCTTTCTTTAGAGAAAAACATGAAGCACTAGAAAATTTCAAATGTTTCAAGGCTATGGCAGAGAATGATACAAGTTTGAAGGTTAAATGCTTAAGATCAGGTAGAGGTGGTGAGTTCACTTCCCAGGAGTTCAATTCATTTTGTGAAGAGCATGGAATCAAAAGATAGTTATCTGCTCCCTAGACCCCTCAACAGAACAAAGTTTTTAAGAGAAAGAACAACACAATTTTAGATGTTGCTAGAACTATGATGTTGGAAGGTAATGTTCCTCATATCTATTGGAGAGAAGTTGTAAGCACTGCTATATATACTATCAACCGGGTAAATTTCAATGGTAATTCTTGTAAGACTCCTTTTGAGCTGTGGTTTGGTTATAAGCATACTGTTAAATATTTCAAAATCTTTGGAAGTAGATGTTATATCAAGAGAGATGAAGATATTGGAAAGTTTGATGCTAGAAGTGATAAAGGAATCTTTCTAGGTTACTCTACTAAGAGCAAGGCCTATCGGTGCTACAATAGAAGATTGAAGAAAATGGTTGAAAGTGAAAATGTCAGAGTTGATGAGGATACTGACAGATCATCCAAATATTGTGGATATGATTTAGATGACCAACATGATAGTACTGATAATGGAAAGAATATACAGACACATAATCAAGTTCAAATTGTTCCGGTGAATCAAGAGAATCATGAAGGAGAAGCTAGTGGAAGTGCAGAAGAGAGAACAGAAGAACCAGAAGTCAGAGAGAATCCCAAAGTCTCAAGGTATGTAAAGCTAAATCATTCTTAAAATCAGATTATAGGAGACAAGAACAAAGGTGTGCAGACTAGAAGAAGAATTGTAGAAGAGTATTGCCCGATTTCCAAAACTAAGCCCAGCAACATCAATGAAGCATGTAAAGATGAATATTGGATGGAAGCAATGAAGGAAGAACTGATGAAAATAGAGAAAAATGATACATAGATTCTTGTTCCCAGACCTTAGGATAAAAATGTGATTGGAACCAAATGGGTCTTTTGGAATAAGTTCAATGAACCAGGTGAAGTGGTCAGAAATAAAGCAAGACTGGTATATAAAAGGTACTCACAAATGGAAGGTATTTATTTTGAAGAAACCTTTGCCCCTATTGCTAGAATTGAATCTATAAGGTTGTTTTTTGTTTATGCCACTTTCAAGAATTACAAAGTCTATCAAATGGATGTGAGGTCAACATTTTTGAATGGTGAATTAGAAGAAGAATTTTATGTTGAGCAACTAGATGGATTTCAACTAATTGATGAAAAAGACATGGTTTGTCTATTGAAGAAAGCACTATATGGACTCAAACAAGCCCCCAGAGCCTAGTATGCTAGACTAGATAAGTACTTGTTGAAGGTTGGATTCAATAAAGGTACTACTGGCAGCAATCTATATTTCAAGATGGATCAGGATAAAGAGTTTATTATTGAAGTCTTTGTTGATGACATTATTTTTGAAGGTGATGATGACTTATGTATGAAGTTTGTTGATGAAATGAAAAGTGAGTTTGAGATGTCAATGATTGGAGATCTGAAATTATTTTTAGGATTGCAAATTACTCAATTAGATGATGGAATCTTTATATCTCAATCCAAATATGTAAGAGAGTTACTAAAAAAGTTTGGCATGGAAGACTCAAAACCTATAGGTACACCCATAGTAACCAGATGCAAGTTAGCATAGAATGATGATTATCCTAAGGCCAATCGAACAAGGTACATGTCAATGATTGGTGGATTACTCTATTTGACTCAGACTAGACCAGATATTATGAATTTTGTATGTATGGTTGCTAGATATCAAGTTGATCTGAAGGAATCACATGTGACTGCAATATAGAGAATTTGTAGATATTTGAAAGGGATAGTTTATTCTGGTCTTTGGTATCCTAAGGATGATGATCTTACTCTGAATGCCTTTATAGATGCATATTAGGTAGGAGATGTGGATGATAGGAAAAGTACTAGTGGTTGTGCATTCTTTTTGGGGAAAAATTTGGTGTCTTGGTTAAGTAAAAAACATAATTCCATTTCCTTATCTACTGCTGAGGTAGAATATATTGCTGCTGCAAACAATTGCACTCAAGTAATATGGATGAAGCAGATGCTGAGAGATATTAGAATTGAGTATAATGAGCCTATTGCTATATTTTGTGATAACTCAAGTGCCATAAACATTTATAAGAATTTGGTGCTACATTCAAAGAAAAAACATATATCTATCAAGTATCACTTTTTGAAAGACAAAGTGAGTGATAAAGAAGTCAGACTAGAGTATGTGCCCACTAAGTATCAAATTGTAGATATCTTCACTAAGTCATTGTCTAAGGATACTTTTGAGTATCTTCGAGGGACGTTAGGGGTGATTTCCCCTCCTAATCAGAACTAAGATGTGATTCCTTGCATCAGTCTGTGCATTCATAGTCATATCTTGATCCAGATTAATGTTGCAGTGGCTACTACTCAGGGGGAGTAGTCAGATGATTCAGAGCTTGTGTACCTTTTCCATTGATGCCAAAGGGGGAGAGGAGTAATGTGAAAAAATTTGTAAGAACTATGGAAGAGTCAAAAGTAAGGGGGAGAAGAATAGTATGAGAAGAGAAATGTGTAAAGAGTTAGTTGTGTTGATGGTATTTTTCACATCATCTGTTGCCATCAATGCCAAAGGGGGAGATTGTTGGATGTTGTGGTTTTGTTTTTGATATGTGGTTGTCATTGATGTCAACACTATTAGCATTGATGATTCTGAAGGTTGTATATGTCGAGGATATTGAGAAAACTACAATAAATATGTTGTAGGTAGTCTGTGAAGCTGTGAAGATCAGAGTAGTGGAAAGTTATATAAGTTTGTAATCAGAAGTCGCCCATTAAAGGGTTTGTTTCTAAGCCTATCTAGTATGTTCTTTGGAATTTTTAGAGGTGCGCATCAATATTGGAGCGAGTTATGATTTTTTGAGTTCCTACATTTATTTTATTACTATAGTAGGTGTTTTGGAAGAAGAGAATGCAATTTTGGTAAATTAAATTGTTGTGTATATCCTGTGATGTTCAGTGATGGTTCTAGATCATACTCTATCATTGTTGTACATCTGCATTGATTGGTGTGATCGTGATCAAATATTTTTCCTTTGTGTGTTCGAGTTTTCATGTTCTTAGCCGACATGATGGTTGTAGCATGTTGTGGATCCTTGTGGATTAATATTTTTATGTTTGGTGTGTTCGACAAAGTTTATTTAGGACCTCATTATGTTGTGACCAACTATGGTTTGTGCACATTGAGATTTTTTCATGAATTGGGCCGACAGTTGGTAATTTTTTCTTTTATCTTTGGTCGGCAGAGCCATTAATGTAATTACATGTAGCGGATATATAAGAGTGATTGTTTCTTCATTTTGAGGTGTGTGAGGTGTGCTCAATGAATGTATATGAAGTGTGAATGCAAAATGTGTGAATAAAGATCAGATCATTTGATTTTAGCAGAGTGTGAAGAAGTATTCTTGTGCCTAACCATAATTGTCATCAGGCTTTTGAAGAAGTTAATTTCTCAGTTCAACCTCATCAGATGGATTTAATCTGATTGTTTTATGTAAGAAAGTGAGCCTTCCCATTTGAGAAGTAAGCTCTAGGCGGTGTTCCTGAATGCATGTGCATTCCTTATTCATTTTTCATTATACTTCTAACAAGGTATAATATTATGGATTAACCTCCACCATGGTTTTTCCCCTAATAGGGTTTCCACGTATAAAATCTTGGTGTTGTGTGTTTTTGATGTGTTGTTGATTCATGATTTCACTGTTAATTATCAGATCTGGGATTAAAGGTTGATTAAGGTTAAATAAGTTTAAATTCTGTGGCAGTTGATTCACCCCCCCTCTCAGTTGTCTATTCTTTTTTTCCAACAAATCCATGATATGGGATGTGGAGAATATCGTATGGATAATTTACCAGCAAAGGACAATGTTAATGTTGTTGAGAAAGATCAAAATTCCAATACTAATGTCAAGATAGTTGCAGAAGCAACACAAAATAATGGCCATGCTTGGATTGAAACCTTTTAGGACCCTGATGATACATCGGCATTTCCATATTTGCTTCCTCTCAACCTTTTCATATCTATGATAACCCTTTGTTTGACTAGGACATCTATGATAATCCACTCTTTGATCATGACCCCACTAAGGATATCCAATCATCATCCTTCCATCCCACCTATCCTGGGCTAGGATATGTATCTTCTAATTTCGTCTCTACTAAGCCACCTTGCCAGGTCATTAAGGATGTTCAAGATTCCTTTGATGTTAGTAGTACTAAAAAGGATAGTCCCAAAGACTCCATTAATGGCATCACCACTCTCGTTCATCTGCTAAAAATTCATGTCACTTCACCTATTTCCTCCATCTTACTCATGCTCATCCACATCACATACATGGATCAACAAGACATAGCTCAAGAAAAAAATAAAGGAAAAGCTCCAATGAACGAGCTATCTTTAAAAGGATATCTAGCATCAAGAGATATAATGAAAAGAATAGAAGATCAAGAAAAGTCCCTTAGCCAAAATAAAAAGCTATTGGACAAATAAAAAATAAAAAAAGATCAAGACAAATCCCTTAGCCAAAATAAAAATCTATTGGACAAATCGAAAACAAAAGAAGATCAAGACAAGTCCCCTAACCAAAATAAAAAGCTATCAGAAAAATCAAAAATAAAAAGTAAAAGCAAGAAAAATTCAATCTCCAAGTATGCCTCCCCATCAAAAATCACTAGGGGCATCTATCAAGGAAAAAAGACAAAAAAAGAGATTGTTGATACAAGGTCTCCATCCATGTCACTCTCACTCATACCATATATTCCATTCCACCCATCCATGTTCACATATCTGTCATATAACACCATTGGTGATGTCTTTCAATGTAACTTTGATGTGACCCCTTCAAGTACTATAAATCACTGGTCACCCAAGCTCCTTTTCGTCTGAAGCCTGATGGCCCACGTAGTGTGCACATTAGGGATCATACCATATCCTCTTTCATCCTCCACATCTATCATCCTTCATACTTACCACTTGCACTTGTCATCTAGATTAGGTCATTTTATCCAACACGATCATCCAAATAGGATCAGGGCATCGTCAAGGAAATCTATGGATCTGGCATTTATCAGTTCTATACCTAGATCTAGGGAGCTAGGCTAAAAAGTCCTAAAAAAATACAAATAAATGGAAAAAAAACTTGAATAAAGAAAAACCAATTTGTTCAATAGTGAAAACCACTTCGGTGGCACCTTGAGCAAGAACCATGGTGAAAATTGAGAATCAGTTCCATGTGTAGAGGCTTTTCTCCTCTTTCCTTTGGATCTCTACATGATCTTTTAATCCCATTTTCAATCACCCTCCACTTCAAAATGGCCTTTTCATACTCTCCATGGCTTGTGAATTGTTCGACATTCCACTTGCTTGCTCGCTTCACCATGCATACTAGGTTAGTCCTATCCCTCACTGGCGCATTTTCTCAACCTTAGTTGTGGGTTGGGATACTGAACATCTCGTGGTCAAAGAGACTATCCTCTTTGTCTGTCTACTTGCTTGCAATTTGTCTCACTTTGTTTAAATATTGAGAAAATCCATAAAAATTATAAAATGTCCTGAAAAAAAATCCATAAAAATCATAAAATGTCCTAAAAAAATCCATAATTATAAAATGTCCTAAAAAAATCCCTAAAAATCAAAAAACGTCTTAAAAAAATCCAAAAATCCAAAAAAATCAAATATTCTGAAAAATCCAAAAATATCAAATAACCTCAAAAAATCCCTAAAATAGTGACACTTTCATATCGCCACACGGCTTTGAACTTCAACAAAATCAAAATGTGAATTGCAACATACTTATCAATCCATCTCTCAATCTAAACTAAACACATAAACTATAACAAGAATCAGTTCTACATTGAAGCATAATGCATGTTTGTTTGTTGATCTTTGATTATGTTATGATTTTTATCTTTGGTGGTATGTCTTTTAGCTTTTCGAGGATGTCTTGGACCTAGAGAGGTGAGGATGAGGCATGTTCACTTGTTGTTGTCTGTGGATTGTTTCTTACTCACTAGATGACTCATCTTAAGACATGGTTGTCTAAAATCGCCAAGGACATATGAGTCTCATGTGGGTAAGAACATTACTTGTCTGATAGTGTCTTCCGTGCAATAAGTATTCAAGTCATCTAAGGTCCTTATACTTAGATTCTTATACTTTACTACTAAATAAAAATGCAAACAATATTCAGGTTGTCTAGATGTTCATTTTATCTAGACGCTTATACTAATTTGTGACATAATAAGCTCTATGATGATAAAGCACTTTTTAAAGCACAAGAAGCTTCATCACCTCCATTTTCTTCATATCTCTTTTTCATCTATCATTTCTTTCATCACCTTCATTTCCTTCATATCTTTTTTTTTCATCTATCATTTCTTCCATCATCCATTTCCTTCATCATTTCATTTTCTTCATGCTCCTTATTTCAAAGATTAATCAATCATTTTATCCAACTGATATAGGTCTTTTAACCAAATATCAAATCAATCAGCTCACTTCTTAGCATGGGACTCCAATACTCCATGATCACTCAATCTATTAATCAATCATTGTTTTGCACTAGCATCAATCTTAATCAGCTCAATCAACTTAATCAGCTCATCAACCCAGCTATACTGATCATTTCCATCAATTTTTCAGTTACACCCATCAACTGTGCATTTTCATCAAATGTACATCTCTGCTTAATCACTTGTGCAATATCAATTATCAAATTTTCTCCTTGTGATCTATCGAGAGATTAATCTTATCACAACTTGTTCGATCAATCTCTCAAGGGGGCATATCATCCTTATCATCATCCTTACTAGGATATCCCTTGGGCATGTATCACTTAATCACTTTTTATTTGAAACAACGTGATAGGCTGCATTGTCTCAAAGAGGGGAAAAATGTAGACACTCAAAATTTGTCCTCGCAATTATCTTATTTTTTGTCTATTAATTAAATGGATATTATTATCTGTTTAATTAATTCATTTAATATCTTTCTTCAATTCACTCATTAATTCACTCAAATCATTAACATATTCTAATAATTTATGCATTCATAATCGTTTAACCATTTGCATAATCAACCATTTATCCATATATCATTTCATATTACTCTATTTGCACAATCATTAAATTATCCATGCATTAAAACCATTAAATCATTCATCTAAATTCACAAATCATTTAATCATTTAATCTTTATCCAATTGCATATTTAATTAAATCATTTGCATACAAAAATCCATTTAAATAATTCATTAATTCGCAAATACATCTTCATTCTAAGCTTCTAAAACTACATTATATCATAAAAACTATCCATGATCTCTCTCTCATTTCAATTAGTTTCAATTAATTGAAATATGCATTTTCAAATTTCAATCATTTATCCCACATTCTTCCCGAAACATGAATCCACCTCATGAATTCATCTATAAAAGCCTTCTCTTCTCACCAAAAATCAAATTGGAGATACACGTTATCAATCCTCTCTTCCATTCATCACAGCTTCTTGTTGCACTTGTGCTCGTTAAAATTTGAGAGCATCAAATGCATAAATCAAGATCATGGTGAATAGAAAAACAATGGAGCTGATTTTATTTTGAAGGAATTTGCTTTAGTTTATGCATAGTTTAGTTTGCATTTTGCATGTGTTTTTATTTAATAAGTGCTTCATTGATGTTATGTTGAAATATTGATTTGGGGTTTGATAGATAAAATCAGTTTTTTAATTTCCAGCATATGCATGGTCATATAGGGATGAAGTATTGTGTGATATTATTCCTATGGATACATGTTATTTATTGTTAGGAAGATCATGGAAATAAGAGAAGAAATATATTCATGATGGAAGAAGAAACACATATACTATGACATCAAATGGAAAGAGAATCAATTTGATACCTTTGGAGGAAGAGTAGAAGACTGAGTTTTGTGGCACTACCAAATTATGTTTGGTAGATGAAAGAAAAAAATTGGATGGATTGAAGCATGAGAACATGTGTTTTGTATTGAAATTCCAAAGAGTGGTGGTAAATCGAAGGTAGAGAGCCCTGCCACAAAGATTGAGAAAGTAGAAAAAATATTGACAGAATATGAAGGCATCATGTCAAAGAATGTACCACATGGCTTTCCGCCAATATGGAGTATCAGTCATCATATCAACCTAATACCAGGAGAAATTTTGCCAAAAAAGGTAGCACATAGAATGACACCAGCAAAGAATGTAGAGTTGACCTGACAGATACAAGATTTGTTGAGGCAAGGATTGATCAGAGAAATTTTGAGCACATGTATGGTACCTATTGTACTTGCACCAAAGAAATACAAAGAGTGGAGAATGTGTACATAGATTAAAGAGAAATCAATAGGATCACTATCAAGTATAGATTCCCGTTACCGAGGATGGATAAAATTTTGGACTGTTTGAGTGGAGAAAAGTATTTTACAAAGATTGATCTCAATAGTGGATATCATCAGATCGGGATCCGAGAAGGAGATGAATGGAAGATTTCATTTACACTAATGAAGGATTGTATGAGTGGTTAGTGATTCCCTTTGGATTGACCAATGCATCGAGCACTTTCATGAGATTGATGAATGAGGTATTGAAGAAATTTTTGGGTAAGTTTGTCATTGTTTACTTGGATGATATTTTGATTTTCAATAAGACTAGAGAAGAAAATTTGTTGCACATCCGGAAAGTATTGCAGAGATTGAGAGAAAAGAAGTTTCTAATTAATGTCAAGAAGTGTAGTTTCATGAAGACAAAGTTAATATATCTTGGATTTGTTATTTTTGTTGAAGGATTGAAGATGGACCCTGAGAAAGTAAAATAAATTGTTGATTGGCCTACACTAGTGAACATTGGAGAAGTAAGATCATTTTGATGGGTTAGCTAGTTTCTACTAGATCAGAAGTTTCAATGGAATTTGTGACCCCATGAAAAAGACAATGAGAGGAGACAAGAAATACTTTAACTGGACATCCACAACACAAAGAAGCTTTGAATTTTTGAAGCAAAAGGTGACATAATAGCCAGTATTAGCATTACTGGATTTTGACAAATTATTTCAAGTGGAATGTGATGTAAGTGGAAATGCAATTGGAGCAATTTTGAGTCAAGAAGGAAGACCTATAGCCTATTTTAGTGATAATTTAAATGATTCCAAAAGAAGATACTCATTTTATGATTCAGAATTTTATGCAATAATTCAATCTTTGTAGAAGTGAAGACATTAATTGTTTCTTGAGGAATTTTTTTTGTATATAGATCATCAAGATTTATAGTATTTCAGTAGTCAAGGAAAATTGAATCAGAGACAAACAAGGTGGGTTGAGTTCTTGCAGAGTTATACATTTGTGTTGAAGCACAGGAGTGGAAAGTCAAACAAATTTGTAGATGCATTGAGTAGGAGAGGGAATTTGTTGACAAAAATGGGAGTGGAAGTATTGGGATTTGAAGATTTTAAACATATGTATAAATATGATGTATATTTTGGGGAAGCATGGAGAGCATGTATGGAACCAATAATGATAGATCGAAGCCAATGGTTGGATTATTTTTTTCAAGAAGGTATGTTATTCAAAGGAAACTAGTTGTGTATATTGAAGAGTTCAATGAGGGAGAATTTGGTCAAGGAGAAGCATAGTGGAGGTTTAGCAAGAAATTTTGGAGTGCATAAGACAATATCTTTGGTGAGTGAACATTATTTTTTGTCGTAGATATATAAGGATGTAAGGAAGTATGTTGAAAGTTGTAGAATTTTTCAATTTGCAAAAGTGAATAGTCAAAATACTAGATGGTACAAGCCTTTGATAGTATTAGAGAGACCTTGGGAAGATTTGAGGATGGATTTCATATTGGGATTTCCAATAGCACAAAGAGGTTATGATTCTATAATGGTAGTAGTAGATAGATTTATTAAAATGGCACATTTTATTCCTTGTAAGAAGACTAATGATGATGTGCATGTTGTTGACATATCTATCAAGGAGATTGTGAGATTGCATGGATTACCTAAGAGTATTGTTTTAGAGAGAGACACTAAATTCATTGGATACTTTCGGAGGACATTGTGGAAGAAGATGAAGATAGATTTGAATTTCAGTTCACCATATCACCCGCAGACAGATGGACAAATAGAGGTAGTGAATAAAATTTTGGGTAACTTTCATGACATGTTTGGTTGGAGATAAAGTAGGAAGTTGGGCTATAGGTTTGCCATAGGCAGAGTTTGCATATAATAATTTAGTTAATCAGAGTACAAGGAAGACACCATTTTAGGTTGTTACTAGAGTAAATCCTAGAGGAGTTGCAGAGTTAAGGGACATCAGTATGGATAATAAGAGGAGTGCACAAGAGAAGAGTTTGAAGATTTCATGGAGATATTGCATAATCAGGTCCATAAACATTTAGAAGACATGAAAAACAAGTATAAGGAGAAGGAAAATGAACACCAGAGACATAAGGAATTTATTGTTAGAGATGAAGTGATGGTATATCTGAGGAAGGAGAGATTCTTAGTTGGCACATACAATAAGTTGAAGATGAGGAAGTTTGGACAATCTAAGATTCTAAAGAAGTTTGATTCTAGAAATGTATATGAAGTGGAGTTATCGGAGACATTAGGTATATCAGCTATTTTCAATGTCGCAAAAATATATGAGTTTCATGAAGGATAGTTGAGTGGTAGTAGTGATGAAGTAGATTTAAAATAATAGTTACCACATCAAGAACCGAAGGAGATTGAGCAGAATTTGGATACCAAAACTAGAAGGAGCACTAGGAACAAACAATACAAAGAATATCTTGTG
Organism: Sequoiadendron giganteum; assembly: GCA_007115665.2. Lineage (NCBI taxonomy): Eukaryota > Viridiplantae > Streptophyta > Pinopsida > Cupressales > Cupressaceae > Sequoiadendron > Sequoiadendron giganteum. Next base: position 340,003,335 of record CM021103.1, on the reverse strand, counting down.
AAGTGGAAAGGCATACCAGTGGAGGATTCATCATTGATTTCTCGATCTGAGGTGGACCATCTTGGTTTTCCTCTTAGCCTTAGAAAGTGAGGAACTCACTTTTCTTCCAACCTTAGGTGTCTAATGCAGGAGCATCCCTAGTTGTAAAGCAATCCTATATCAACCAAAAATAGTTCTTTTCTTGTATTGCATTAAGTAGAAGTTTTGGTAGTTCATTCCACATTTCACCACATCATTGTTTCTCAACTCATGGATTAGGATATAACATCTACATATCTACATCTATCGCTTATCTATATTTCACATCATTTGCAGTTATTTGTTGAAAGTTATCATTCTCAGAATTTCACTGTGTTTATTAGTTAGAGCATTTAGGGCCGATCTAGTCTAGTTTCTTAGCGTGGACCTATTCTATATCATGTGGAGCTTAATGGGACACCTTAAAAGCATCGTGGGTTCATTGGGACCTATCTTGGAGATTTGCAAGTCATATCTTCTCGCATGGAGTTATCTCTTCATGTTTTGAGGCCGACATTCACATTTGATCATTCATCAGGTTATTGACCCTTGTGGCCAATGTAGACATATTTTAGAGTTTGAGGAGAATATTTATAATCATTGTACATCATTAGTTCTAAGTTAGATGTTTTAGGATCATTATATTTTTGCATAAACCCTTCAGGGGCATGTAATAAGGCATGTTGGCCAGTTGTATTGTTGAAAGCCCTTGTGGCGAGCCTGTGAGCCCTGGATATTCACCCTTGAGGCATATGTTACAAGTAAGATTATCAATTCAATGATATTTCATGTTCGCTATCAAATTGTTGTGTTATTTCCATTGTCTGACTCATTATTGCACGGTTCAAAATATTCCTTCTAGAACCGTCCTATCGTGACTGCACCAAGCTAGTGAATGTAGAAATCAAACGATGAATAACTATCATAGAATGATTCAATATTTTAATGCATATTTCTATACATGCTATGGATTTGGACAAAAAGATAATAAATTTAGATCTAGAGTGAATGAAAGGAATACTATTTAGAATAATGTTATATGCTACAATTGTAGTAGACCTAGACACATTTCCAAGTTTTACAAATGTAGAAATACAAGGAAGGATAATCCAATAAAAAGGAATGAACCAGTTGAAAAGGTGGATCCTATAGAAACAAATAAGGAAGAGAAAAAAGACAAGGAATAATTTGTACCATCCTCTGGTGCAGATGTTCCCTCTGGAAACTAAGCTAAGAGCTTTGGCTTAGGGGGAGGTTTAAAGGAAATATTTTGTCCCATCCCAAAGAAGAGGTGTTGATGCCTCAACACAAAGATATATGATGTAGATCAACATGCTTGATCTATTGGTAAAGATTGAAGAAGAAAATATAATGATGCAAAATTGTGCAGAGCTTCAAAAGTTGTTTGTGCATACAAACAAAGGGTTGCCAACTTTATGGTTTAAAGAATTCAATCCAAAAATTAGGTCAAATCAATGGATTATAAGTGATTCCACTAAGGAAAATTCATTTCACAAAAGCATTCGAGAAGGAGTAGAGCAGTGAGGAGAGAATTCAAAGTGTTTAAGAAAAATTGTGAATCAGTGCATCGAAACCCTAGTTTGGCAAGAAAAATAAAAGGTATTTACAATCTCCTTTTTTCCCTAGTTTCACAAAGAACATTGTTTTAAGACAATCTGAATACATTTGAAATGGCTAGACTGAGGGTAATTGAAGTTATAGAGAAACCACAACTAAAATTTAAGAAGTATCCCACAAGTTAGGCACATTTTCACACATTCCCTATGGGGTTTTACCAATTGAGGATGTTAGGATCTACATTCATGGAAGGATAGAATAATTTGATCATTCTAAGTTAGGGGATTTGTGGATTTATGAGCTTATGGGAGAATAATTTTCCCTAAAGCTAGAATTTCAAAACCTAGTTATGAAGAAACTGGATGTATGGCAATGGTTCCCTCATTTCTTTTTTTAATGACAAATGGGTTAGGATGGATTTAAGGAGAAACCATGACAATTTATTTTGGGCTAATATGCCTAACATGATAACTAAGGAAGTGATAAGAGATTTTATTGGTCTTTGCTCCACTAGACTAATTCCTATGCTAAAATCTATCAATAATGAAGTGGTTATGGAGAGAACAGGTGCTACATATGACAAGAGAGCTCTAATAGTGAATCTAATTAGAAATCCAACTGTAATATATGCAACAATGATAATTGGCTACAAAGTTTATTTCACAAATAGGGAAAATTATGTATCTAGCACCACAATCAATGTGGCATATGAGATGATTGAAAATGGTGCAGTCTATGATCTTTGTGAGTTTCTTAGGAAACAACTAATGGATAATTTAAAGAAAAATAAGGAAAATAAGTATGTATTCAAATATGTGACATTACTAGCATGTTTACTCTTCTATTTTCTAAAGCAAGTACTTGTAACTTAGAATGTGACATGGCTTAGAGGTAGACCTATTGGTCATCATATCAGAGACCACATGACTGGACTTGGATATGAGAAGGCACAATATGATGCTCTCGTTGCTTTCTTTGTAGTATTTCAAAGGAGAATGAATGAGAGAGAAATGATACCTAGAAAAATGGTTGAAAAATATCACAATGACATCACTTTCCTAGTATCAACTGATTGATGGGGATACGAGATGGATCTATCATCATAGAATGGACGTCTAAGATAGCAGTGCCTTAGTGATTTCCATTTCTTCAAATCACATCAAAGACACAAACTCTGCCATAAAGCAGAAATAGGCACAGTGGATCCCCCATTGATCTTTCTGAGAAAATTAAATGCTTAACAGATAACAGATTCAACACAAGCATAGATTTAGATAGCAGAATCAGAAAACCATGAAAGACAAACATGTGGACACATAGATTTATGTGGGGAAAACATTTTCAGGTAAAAAACCCCACCCTCCAAAACACTCATCTCAAATTGTATTATTCACTAGCAACAGTTACAATACAATATCAGAGCTATGCTCTTCAGAAGATTACATCTTGTCCATCTAGAGAATGCAGGCAACACAACAATAAAAAATACATAATCTTCACATAGTTACAATGTCTTCAAATGACATACTATGTAGATTCGCTTCAACTCCTTAGTTGACTATCACAGCCAGCCTCATGGCCAAGCCAACCTCAAGGCATCTCAGGTTCACATCTTCTCAAAACTTCACAGAAAAAACCGCTCGAACACTCTCAGCCTCTCTCTTTTCACTCATCATCCTTTATCGTGCACATGAGATTAATTTATAACCTCTTTCCATGTGCCTACCTATTCTACCTGTTCAAACAATCAATGATCATCGGGATATTAATTATCCCACCTGCAAGCTTCCATCACTCTCTAATAACGTGCACCGTCTTTTGCAAACATCAAGTCACCTAGCATTAAAATAATGCAGCCTATCCCAATCAAAAAATAATCTTTTGGCCAATCAGATCTTAAAGATCTTGCCACGTGTCACCTTTGCATTCGTTCATTGTTTTGACCTCTAGTCAAACTTGATCAATCTCAATCGGTCGAGCTCCGAGCTCATCTCTATCTTCCTGTGCTACTACCGAACTCATCCTACCCGGCTGCGGTATTGCGGTGAGCTCACCCGAGCTCACCCAGACTTCCTCACACTACCACCGAGCTATCTTCCACCTGCCATGATATAGCGGTGAGCTTAATCGAACTCACTCCGACTTTACCTGCACTACCGCCGAGCTCACAAAGTCACCCCGTGGTGAGATGGTGAACTCGCGCGAGCTCTGTCCTCGGCCTCCAACCGCGCTACTATTGGGCTTGGATTTTCCCACCGCGGTATGGTGGTAACCACCAAACAGACTGCCATGGTCACACCCGCACTACCGTGAAGGCCGCCAGGCCACCCCGCGGTAAGGCGATGATCGCCCAAGCAGACTGCCACGGTTTCACTGTGCCACCGCGCACTAACCACCAGACCTCCACGGTAAGGCAGTAGCCACTATCGTTGACTGCTAGCCATCCACCATAGCCACTGCAGCTTCCCCAAGCATCGCCCGTGGTAAGGCAGTAACCATCACTAGATCGTCGCCCTTCAACCACCAGCAGCTTACCGCGCCCACCGCAGCTTAGAGAATAAGCCTCCACGGTAGGGCAGTAACCGCAAAACTTGACCACCACTGCTACCGTGCCACCACGCCACCAACGAGCATCCACCACCATAAGGAGGTAAGGCCTTGCTCCACCAACGTACCACCAACCGCACTACCTCGCCACCTTTGAGTGAACCCTGTGGTATGGCAATAACCGCCACGCCAACTATTGCCGCTCACCGTGCCACCACTAGTCTAGAAGAAGACCATCGCGGTAAGGCGGTAACACCACCCAACCACCAGACCAAGCAAGGTGGCCCGTGGTAAAGTGATAAACTGCACAACCACGCCACCAAGGTAATCTTGCAACGGTATGGCGATAAAGGCCAAAAACATGACGAAATCGGCCAACTCTTCAAGGGAAACCAGAGTGTTGAGACATAAATTTCCCAACACTTATGAGTGTATGATGGAAGCAATGGAACCGAGGAAAATATGGATCCCTGCATTGGGATATGAGATCAGTGAATAGGAAATAACTGGTTATGCTAACATTTTTTAGAAGATTCTAAAGGATGAAACAAAAGCAAGGTATGGGACATATGAAGAAAATTCTATGAAATTTCACATGGAACAAAGAAAACTGTAGATCAAGAAGAAATGGTTGATGTGTATGTTAAATAAATGGGCATCTCTAAGGAAAGAGCATAGTGGACAAGATAAAGAGCTAAGGTAGATCTAAGTGTTGCAGAAGCATCCAGAATCTCAAGAAGATCAGGTAGGATATCTACCACTCTTGTTTAGAAGTCCTTCGGGACAAGGTAACACTTTAGAGAAAAGAGAAATACTACTGTCAACCCTTCAGTAGTGCAAACTACAAGAACTGAAAAGAAGAAAATTTCCACTGTTGCACCACATTTTCCCCCAACCAAGAGACTATTTAAGCAAAAATCTATGAGAAAGAAGGGTATAGGAATAAATGTTGCAAAAGAAGAAGAAGAGGAATTGAAAGAAGAGGGACCACCATTGGTCTGGAGAAGAAGAAGTGATGCTTCAAAAGGTGAAGCAAGCACCAAAAGAAGAAGAGTTGATATAATTTACACCGAGAGTGAAGAGGAGATAGAGAAAGAAAAAGAAACATTGAAAATACATATGAGGGAAAAGAAGGAAGCCAAGAAGGATTCTCTAGAGAAGAAGAAGAATGTAGAAATAAAAAATACTCTGATTGAAGAAAAAGGAATAGGTAACGCCTCATTCCCCTAAGAAATTAGAGGCATTGTTCAACAATATGTTGCATAATGATAGGTTAGGAGAGACCATAGCCTAAAATAAAAAGATGCAGATGAGGTGGATAGGGCCACCATCATTGAGGATATCATCAAGTATATTGTTGTTCTTGAGGTGGATATGAGGAACATCAAGAAATAAATTCCTAAAGACCTATGAAACATTTTATTGGAGAGAAGAAAAGAAGTTGTGGGAAAGGAAGCAAGGCTCAAGGAAGAAGCTTTGGAAAGAGTGAGTGCTCCTTTATCTGAGGATGATAGAGACACATTGGCCACTATATTTAGCAAGGATTTGAGGGCCAAGAAAAGGGTAACAACCCTTATGGGAAAAGATAAAGATGATCTTGAAAGAATTTGAAAGGAAAGCAATGACAAGGTAGAGGAGATTGCACAAAATTTTGGAATAATACCAATAAATGAAGAAGAAATGAATGTGGAAACTAATGCTCCAAAAAAAAATATAGAAGAAGAGATGCAAATAGATGATTCTCAAAATTATCATGATGTAAACGAAGAAGTTTCTTTGGACAACACTCCTCTGAAAGTGGAGGACATGACAAAAATGATTATTGAAGATTGAATGATCGAAGAAGACATTACAAAAAAAAGTATCATCACTCCTCCTCCAATGCAAGAAGTTACTCCTTCAGTTATCATAGAAAACCTTGCTAAAGAAGATGATACAAATAAATATGATAATGAAGAGAAGGTTTCCAGAAGAGTATGAGAAGGAATGTGAAGACAAGATTGAGGATGCATTCAGAGATGCTCAAGCAGAAAAATAAAAACCAATAGAATCTAAAAGTGCTGAAGAAAAAGGAAAGGCTATACAGATAACTAAGGTTTCAAGTGAATCCTCCATCTCCTCCAGAGATTCCTTGAAAAATCTACTAAGTATGCAGCAAATTTTAAGCAATTGTGTCTTCACAACTGCTACAATTTCCAATGCATCAAGGTAATGCTGAGTTGGATAAAATATCTCCCATCCAAAAGCTACAATAGGGAGATATGTGTCATGCATCCACAAGAAAAGAAATCATAGAGACACACCAGACAAGTTGAGAATTGATGGAAGAAGCAATAAAGTTTTTACAAGAAATCATACCCATGTGAATATAGACACATCTCTATCTTGTATGGAGAACTTAAGACTTCTAGTTGATTTGTTTTAGGTATATGCATCTGAAATAAAGAAAGAAGCATAGAAAGAAGTTGAGAAAAGGATAAATGATAAGAGGATGTTGGAAATGACTGAGAAATGTGCCATTGCACACCAAAAAAATTTAGAGTTATTAAAAGATGTTGAAGGATGTGTTGATGAGACGAAGGCTCTATATCAGTATGGGATGAATTGGATCAAATCCACACAGAGCATAAGGAAGGAAATAGAATCTATTGAGTCTCAAATAAATACTATCTCAATTGCTTATGATCTGATAGTTGATCTTACAAGTGAAACAAGGAATACAATTAAAGATATGCATAAGAAATTTTTCCAGTTGCAAGCACAGAAAGAACACATTATTCTGTAGTTTGGAGAATTAAGGAATCTTGTCAATCCTAAATTCTTGTTTAAAAATCTCTCCTGAGTGTAGAAAAAGCTGAAGATGAATCTGGTACTTGGAACTCCTGAAGAGGGAGAAGAGTTATTGCTTGAGTTTGAAATGCAAAGTAGGCTACTTGTGAAAGAAAAAAGAGATTGGGAAGATGGAAGGAAAGCATGGGAAGATCATTTGAAGAAGTTGCACGTGTCAACCACCTCCGATTGACTTATTTCTTATATTTTTATGTATTTCCAATATTTTAATTCATATTCCTTGTATATATGTGGACCATATAATGTTGTTTCCAATACAATTTTTGGGTTTGTTCTTTGGTATATGACTCAGGGGGAGTCAATATATTCTTTTTAGTTTGTATATATGCCTATATTTCTCAAAGGGAGCTTCAGTGAAAGTCAGAAAAGCTTGTACAAGTTCCCTTTTCCCTTGATGTCAAAGGGGGAGAATATTTTGGAAGGTGTTTTGGAGATCTTGGCATGTTGCCATAAATGGAAAAGGGGGATATTATCGGAAGTTTGGAGAGATTATCATTGACGATGTTGTTTGGCAACATAGGCATGGAAGGTACATAATGATTTGTTGCAGTGTTTTCATTGATGTCAACATTGTGACTTATTTGAAGATTTTGGTCGTAGACCATTTTGATCACCTCTAATAGGTTTTTGAGGTGTCGAGGAAGACATTTTGCATAGTGGTTTGGTTCGATAAAGATAGTAATTGAGCTTCAATGGAAGTGTAATTCATGCATGGAAAAGTGTTCAATCTAAATCAGATAAAGATTGTTATTGAGGTTCAATGGAATTGTAATTCATGCATATGTTAGATGCAATTGTAACAGTTCAAAATAGGTTGTGAGCCACCATATCTCTTCTAATTTTTCTTTGTGGACAGTGAGTCCACCTGGAGTGAGCACTTCTATAAATATACTATAACTGGTTATAATATGTTGTGAGCTAACCCTCACCATGGTTTTTCCCGTTTTGGGTTTTGCACGTAAAAATCTTGGTGTTCATGTTTTATGTGATGTTGTGAATGTTTCGTGCTTTCTTTCCTTACTGCAATTGAACATGTTTTGATGATTGGATGTTTAATGTTTGAATGGTTTAAGAGAATACTGATTCATCCCCCCTCTTAGTATTTTGGGTGCTCAATATTTTTCTGGTATCCTAGGGGCCCACATTTAGTGGCTCTTTATGATAATAATTTTAGCCAAGTTTGAAGGAGACATATTCAAATTTATTCACCAATTAATTGGCTTTTGAAAGAAGGGTATCTAACATCCACAAGTTGGAGCTTCTCTTTCATATAATCAATAAGACCCTATAATCTTCCTCCACTCTCAAGAGCTTCCAATTCTATTTCAACACAATCCTAAGGACCTAAAGTGTGGCCCTTGCCTTATCCATATTGTTGGTTTCAACTCAATATCATAAGTTAATATTAGTACAAGTTACTCAATATCATCTCTAAAAAAAACCCCCCTACCTAACCTATATTTTTTTTGGTGGCACCATCAAAATTAAGTTTATGTTGGGATTAAGTGATATCTACCTTGTGATGAGACAATACAATTTTCTCATTTTTTTTTCCAAAACATTATATATTTTAAGTAAGATAGTATTTCAATGAATTCATTGCAAGGATAAAATAATTTAAGTTATTATAAAATAAATATGTGATGTGTTTTCTTTCTTATCTCTTCTTTATGAATGCATGCCTAAATAATGGTGCAAACTATTTTCTCTATATGTATTTCTATATTCTTTTGACAAGTAGAGGACTTGAGCATAATGATAGATTTGGATCCAAAGGATGACAATTTTTAAGTTTTTTCATCCTACTAGAGCTTATACAACCAAATTTGGAATGAATAGAACCAACTCCAAAGTTCAACATAGCCAACTCTAGACTAGATCAAACATCTCCAAAATGAACACCATGACCTTGCTAGTTTGGAGCAATAAAGGAAGGCCCACATCACTTGTCCCTAGATTCTTTCCATATGACTAAGGAGTTTGAGTTAGTCTTTAGTTGTTCTAGTTACACACAAAACTATTAATTTCAAGTTGTCTAACGCCTTTGTATGTATTATCTCTTGTTGATTTTAAGGAATTGACCACTTCATTACAAAATGATTGAAGTATTAGACATTCACTTGTCCCTAAATTTCTTGAAGCGCTCTTGTTATAATGTGTCAAACCCACCTAATTTGGGATTGATGGGAATCTCCAATTCAAAATTGGAGTTTATCTTCATGCATTTAGAATAAAAGCATAAGTGAACTATTGTATTAGTTAAGACCTAGCAATAATCGATTAGTAATAATTCCATTTTAAAGTTCACTAAGAATAAAGAAAGAGGATATCTAGGAAATCATAGCACAAGTCTTAAGTATGAACATGAGAGCATAAAATATTTCCACTTCTTTGTAATTTTTAAAGAAGAAAACTTGATCTCAGTTTAAAGAATAGGGTAAGTGCATGGAAACATTATACAAAAAGGGTATAAGGGGGGCACTTTTTTCTTTTCTAAAATCAGCTAAACTTGAAATTTAATGAGTAATTTGGCATACATATGCACTGAAAATTTAAAAATATGACAAGAACAATAATTGTAGTAGTTTGAATATAGTTTCTAAACTACTAATTTTTTTTTTTAAATAGTTAATATTAAGAGGGTGAAATATTGTGTGCACACAAAAATATTCTTATTTTTTTCAATAAAACATAATGTTGATGTTGATGTCAATGAATCTGATGCAAGAAGTTGGGTCCACAAAAAGCTCAAAAAGTGGAAGTGTTTTTGTTGTTTTTCAGAATTTGTCACACTTGGACTAAAATTTTGAGGCACTTACACAATGAATCTTAAAAAAATCCAGTAATATGAAATTTTTCATTTTGAATCTAGTTTCAAAATAAGTAATTTATTCAAATACCCAGATGATAGAGATTAAATTTTGATAGGGATGTATAAAAACCACTTTTTAAAAGTCCCTATTTTTTTACCATACCATGCACGTGTATGGACACCACTTTTTGACCCAAATAAAAGTATTTTGCTAATTAATTTTGGGAAAAGAGACCTAACAACATGAATATTGATGAGGAATTTTTTTTGAATATTTATTTTTTTATTGAATTTTTATTGGCCTTAATTGTTGGTTTTAAAAATCAATGTGTACGGATTGCATAATTGGACCTAAACTAAACATTTTTTGAATCTTTTTTTTTCATTGTGTAGAGAATTGTCTGTAGATTGATGCCATATATTTTTTTTACAAGAAGCTTAACAAAAAAAGAGATTAAAAAACAAAAAAAAGATCGATATTTCAAGTTTATGGACTAGTTTACTTAGAAATTAATTAAAAAATAACAAATATAATTTAATATTAATAAAAATTATATATTTGGAAACTAGCCATTGTGTTCTCTAATGGGTTTTAATTTCATAAAACAATTTTGAAAAAAAATTCATCAGCTATATTGCCAAAGTTAGTTTTTTCATTTGAAATTGCCATGACCTTGTACTTGCAAGTTCATGGCTAAGTATTGGGTTACCATGCATTTTCTAAGCCTAAATCCAAATTAAAAAAATGTATTGTGAGTTTCAAACCTTTTGGAATGAGTACCTATTTTAAAATGAGTAATTATTGTAAAAATGAATGAATACCTATTTTAAAGCTGAAAAATGACACTTCCCTTGAATGTGGACCCAATTTCTTATAGGTAGACCTTGGAAGCATATCCACATTTGGTGTGCACCCCCTAGCTTTTTTTTCGCATTTAGTATTTTTAAAAATTGATTAGTAGAAATATAGTTAAGAGTGAATACTAGAAGTTGTGTATTTTTTATTGAATTTTTGTTTGTGACTTTTCAAAGTGGATGCATCTTGAAAAATGTTCCACTGAGCATGCATGTCATATAACTTGCACAAACATAATTGAAAATATAATTATTTTTAATGTGTAAACAATGAAACATAGAATAATCCTTTTTTTCATTTTTTGATAAATGGATCAAAAGTTATAAAGAAAAATCAATACATATGTATCTGAGGAAAATAGAAACATTAGTAAAAGAAATTAAAAAATAAATATGTTAATGTATTTCAACTTAAATAATTATATGGTTAAAAAGATAAGAAGTTGTGCAACATTTTGGTGGCAATATTACTAAATATCATTATATAATGTATAATCCTGATGGTGTAAAAGTTGAAAAAATCCATTGAAAGTGAAAACATGTGAAATGGAGGAAAGTTAATAGTCCAAGACTTTAGGTTCATTTCCTAAACCTATTCCAGGAAAAAATTGGTAGGAACAAAAAATTATTTATAAAACACGAGTTTGCTATGTAATGCATTCGCATCATGAAATGTGCTCATGTTTTGTAACCTAAGCAAGTTCTATAATGCATTCACATTATGAAATATGCTCAGGTTTTATAATGTGAGTGCATTATGTAACATGGACACATTCTTTAACACAAGCACATTCTATAATGTGAGTTCATTCTTTAATGCAATCACATTCTATGTCACAAGCATAATTATTAATCTCTCTCTCTCTCTCTCTCTCTCTCTCTCTCTCTCTCTCTCTCTCTCTCTCTCTCTCTCTCTCTCTCTCTCTCTCTCTCTCAATCTTTCAATTTATCTTTAGCTCTCCATCCTATCTCTACCTCTATCTATTTCTATCTCACACTCTTTATCCCCATCTAATTATATCTTCACCCTCTTTATCTCTTCATCTTTGTCTCTTTATCTCTCCCTCTCTTGAGATCTCTCCCCTCTCTCTTCCTCTCTATGTATCACTCTCACTCTCTCTATTTTTCTATCTCTCCATCTTCATCTATCTCTTATATATGTGTGTGTGTGTGTGCGTGCGTGTCCCTCTCTCACACACTATGTCTCTCCGTTTATCTATTACTCTACATAGACCTATTATATTCATTACTCTAAGTTATGTCATCCTTACCATGACCATTCCTTTATATATTCTTATGCACATACCTCATTATATTTCTTCTTACATTCCTATTTCCCAACCAATTGCATCCTCCACCTCTTTTACCAATCATAATAATACCTATAATCATCTTAGAAACCATTAACCTTATCTTATCACGATTCTTTCCTCTACCCTAGATTTGCAGTAATGAAAAAGACATATCAAGTTGAGAAAAGAGTGGATGAAATGCCTAATGGACAAGACAATTTTGAATTTAAGGGTGCTAAGAATACAACATGTGCCTTTGATATTGTTACACATCTAATATCCATGGGTTTTGAGGCAGCTCATTTTGGGATGTATAATAGAAAAGGTGACCTTAATACACACTTAAGATGATTTAGTGCACCCTGTGTTGATTTTTATATGGATAGATTGTTTTCCAAGCTATTTCCAAGGAATTTAAGAGATTATTCTATTGAATGGTTCTTGTTATTACCTCATGGATCTATACATACATTTGATGGCTTGAAAAAGGTATTATTGAGGTAATTCAAAGTTTTTTTTAATTATAAGGCATAGCTTGTAAATTGTATTATATATTTAAAAATATTACATATGAAGGCCAACTAAAAGAAAAAATTGGAAATTATGGATGCAAACTAGAAGTTATATACAGTATCATATTTGCTTAGATACATATAGCTTTAAACCATTACAAAAATTATGCAAAACCCATTACTCCTCCATGTGATAGACATCCACAAAATTTTCCCTTGCTCTTCTTGAATATCCTACACATCATGAGTCATGGGTGGGAGATGAGAACTCACATTTTCTAGGGCATTTGAATTACACACAATAGGAACCCGTAGAAGTGACTGAGAAGAATTCATTGAATAGAAAATTTCATGTTGTTCATGAGCTAAAAGAAAGGTGATAGCATGATATTTCTCTTTAAAGTTAGCAACCACTACATCTCCTAATTCATGAGAATTTCTAGATAATGCCTTGTTCAAGTATCTGACACTATTCATTTCAAAGGACTTTTTATTTACATCATACACTGAAACATAAGCCCTTCTATGCAAGAGAAAATGTCTTTGAAACAGTCCACCAACATAGCTTTGACCTTTCCAAAGGTCATATGCTTGGAAACTCTTGAGTAAAGCCTTATTTTCTAGGAAAACCTCATTAATCACCTCTCTTGCAATTTTTCCATAGGCTCATAGCATTGTAACAAATTAATGAGATTTTAAATAAAAATTGAGAGAATTTGTGAAGGAAATAACAATCTTTGTAACTGTGGATGAATAGTTTCTTCACCCACTTGACACTCTTGATGCATTGTAGAACAGGAAGGCAATGAACTTTGAATACATGTTGTAGTTGTGTACGATATAAGTAGCCTGAGAATGTCAACTCCCATTGAAGACCATGAAAGGGTTCTTGATAACTATGAAGATAATACTCCATTATCAATGCCACTACAAGAAGAACTAAGGGACCTAGAAACCAACACCTCTACCACCAAAATTTAAGAGCATGCAAAGCTTATGGTGAGAAGAAAGGCTTTGTTAGAAATTTTTAACAATTGTTGCCACACTTAAGGTCCAATAAGAGCATGAAACATGTCACCTCTACATTACCCTTGTCATATCACATTTATGCAAATTTTAGGGTGGCACAAACATTTGTGATTCATGATGCTAATCTTTAAACATCAACATGATTATGAGTTATGCAATGGTAAGGTGTGATAGCAATATCTTTTTTTATATAAGAACCCCTGCAACATACAATTAGTGTTATATTTTATTTTTTTAAATATTCTATTAAGGATCCTATTTGAATAGGCCGCTAGAAGGGGTGTTAATCCATATGGATAGAAGCATGAGGATTAATCAAAACTTTCAACTGTACATTCCAAAGTGATTATATCTACAACTAATTAGAATGATAATAGTGAGTTATGATCATAAAATAAAGATTATTCATTCTACTCACACCCAAGATTGGATAAGCAATCTGCCAGTCTATTTCCTTCCTTGTAGTAGTGATTTAATTGGAATGATGTAAAGGAATCACAAGTATCCCATACTTGCTGCAAAATGTAATTGATTCTCTAGTTTTGAACACACCTACATTTGTAAGCATTAATAATTAATAATGAATCACCTTCAATATGAACAAAAGATAATTCAAGTTTTTTGCATAATGTTAGCCCCTGAAGCAAGGCTTGAGATTCATCCTCATTGTTGGTACCATCCCTTAACTTGAAGGATTTTTCACTTATAATTTTCCCCATGTGATCTCTAACAACACAACCGCCCCTAACTTTCCTAGATTACACTTTGATGCACCATTAAAGTTCAATTTGAAGAGACCTACTGGTGGAGGAGACCACACTATTTTATTCCTATCAACATTTTTATGTGAAGACTAGAACAAGGTACCTTGAAATGGCAGTGATAGGGATTCCCAACCCTTCATGATTGAAGCATCCCAATCTATGAATGTAGATCCTAACCTTTTTGACTTACCCACATACACATTCATTGCTTCTGCAATGGCTTGATGAATTTTTGAAAGAACATGCCCCATTTATGATTATTTTTACTTACAGATCCTTTTGTTATGCTCCCAAAAAATATTCCAAATAACCATTGGTGCAGTGATTCTCCAAATACTAGAAAATAAAGAATTATTATGGAGATCAACTAACTAGTGAATAGATCCCATAATTAATTTGGTAGTGGAGCAAACCACCTCAACATACTCTTATTAAATTTCCAACAGCTTTGAACAAATGTGAGGCATAGCTAGTATTATTTTAGAGACTTTGGCTGGTTTTATATCTTTATATAGTTGGTGTTTTGGACATGGTTGATGTTGAGATATTGGTTTATGGATGTTATTATTTTGGATTATGGACATAAATGTTTTATATGCATGGTTAGATACTTATTTTCTTATAAATGAAATAATCTGTTCATTTAATAAAATAAATTGATCATAAATTATTTTGGCTAAATGTTTAATTTCCACAAAAATAAATATTTTTAATTATAATAGATCTTATAATTATTTGATGTTAGAAAATTTTAATGTTTAAATTTAATGTGTTGGCTATGATTTCCAAAATATCCTAATGTTTCTTATGAGATGTTGTAGGTGGGAAGTCCAGGTTCCTTAAGAATTGGAGACAAAGTCCAAATGCTAAATGTTTATTATTGGTTTTTAATTTTGTCAAGGGGGTTTAATGTTTAAGAGTAATTTTATTTTCATGTTATTTTATTTGTGGAGGGAAAAATGTTTTCATTAAATTATCTTTTTATTTGAATATTACATTGAGGGGAGTTAAAGAGTTGGGAGTTATTGTTGTTTTAAGAGATAATTAGTATGGTTTTAGGGAGAAAAAGGAGAGTGTTATAAAATGGTTTTATTTCTTGAGTCTATTTGGGAATTGCTTCTTGGGTGAGAGAGAAGGAAGGATTATGGGGATGACTAGAAAGAATTGTTGTAGAAAGATATTGGCTAGAAGAAGGAATCAAATACTTTGGCCAGGTTATTGAGTCGATCCTAACTTGGACAACCAAGGTATGCTTTGTGTTTTATTGGAAATTTTGATGTTGTTAATGAATTCTTGATAGATTGTGACATGGTGTTGTAAGAATTGTGATTGTATCTAGCCATAGGAGGTTTGGTTGTGTATAAGGAGTTGATCTCGCTTGAGGGTTGAGAGCCTCCTTCATTTGGGGTTGACAAGGACGTGGATCCTATCTTGGGGGTCTTGAATAATATATGTATATAATGGAGTTGTGTGGGATAATGGGTAGTTGAGTGGTCGATTGAGAATACCTTGGTTTGTGATCTGTGTAGGTTATTTGGCCATTTTGTTGTTGATTTCTCTCTATAGACTACGATCTGTATATGTCTTACTGGCTATTACATTGCGATATTTCTCTTTGTAGTCCATGACCTGTAATGATTCATTGGTTGATACATTGTTAATTTCTTCTTATCAAATGTTAATGTTTATTATACTTGTTACATGTGTTTCATGGTAACAATTCTACTTTTTTGGACTTTATTCCACTTTAGGTGAAACTGAGATCTCGTCAATATTGTCTTGTATTCGATTTAAAATAGTAACTTAGTCTATCTAATTGTGCAATTGATCATCAATTGGTTAGATTTTATTATGGGTTCATAAAACACGTGTTCTAGTATTGTTTTACAAATTTAGCTTTTATATATGTCTCTTAGGAAAACTTGTGCAATAGTTTAAAATTCTTGATATAAACATTTTTCTATCTCATTATAACCTTGCGTTGTTGTTCTTTAAGCACAAGTTTATTTTGTAATAGGTTCACTTAATATTCAACTCTTCTAATCGACAGAATATGATGTAAAATACATATATTTTATAATTTATACAAGAATGTTGACTTTGTTTTGGTATTTAGATTGAATCATTATAAATTATGCAAGTCTTTATTATTTGACAAAGCATGTATTTAAGTTTATATATATATACGCTTGAATATTTGAGTTTATACAATACAAGATCAATAATTGTGCATAAATGAATTACATTATATTTTTACCGAACTCAAATATTCAAGCGTATATATATATATATACTTGAATATTTGAGTTCGGTAAAAATATAATGTAATTCATTTATGCACAATTATTGATCTTGTATTGTATAAACTGAATTATTATAAATTAATAATAACAATTTTTAAATGGTGCTAGTACTTAGTTCTTATCACAAGAACATCTTTCCTTAGTAATATTGCTTCTTACTCTCTCTCTCATAATTTAATTATTGGATTGTTTTTGGAAATATCTAATCGGTAAAAAAACATCATTTGTACAGTTGTAGCAAGCAAAGCTTCATCATTTTTATCATATCCATATCATTAAGAGTATTTTTAAATTAAATGTAATTAATTTGTCTTTCAAAACTTATTCTAATAATCTATCTTCAATTTAAATATTTTGTAGTGTTTTATTAGTTAAATTTTTGGAAGGGTGTTACATAAGGTATCAGAGTACCAGGTTGTGACACTTTGGGAGCTTTGGGGAAAATGTAGTAGTTATGCAGAAAAAACTGTGTAGTATGCCTCATCAACGAAGGCACAATCATTCCATGCCATCTAAACTAGAGTTTAGTAAGGAGCATGTAGATCATGGCCCCCAAATACTTCATACCTTGCAGCTTTTGGTGGATGTTATTTAGGATAGGCTTCCCTTGCCCAATAATCAGGATCAACAACATTTAGATGAGAACCATTCTATACCTTGGGAGCACAGTAGAATCCCTACCAAGGAGGGAGCAAAGCATTCAGAGGAAGGAATGGGTGAATTTGGACACTCTGTACCTCCTCCTCATAACACTTGAGTTGGGAAGGATGCTTTCGTTGACATAGATAAGCTTATCTAATATTTCCTTCATCTTCAGCCTCAATAATTTTTTGGTTCTACTAATGGTTCAGAGGCGGATTCATGGTCGATTAGCCTTGAAAAAAAAATTGCACTCAAAACTTTTGGAACTAACCTTAAAACTAGACTAGTGATTCATTTTCTTAAGGAGAATGTGGATACTTGGTGGCGACATGAAGAGAGAAAAGGGCATTTGACTCTAGATAATATTACTTGGGAAGTCTTCTTGGACCTATTTAATAAAATATATATCCCTAACCATTTTTGGTAGTGAAAAATTGATGAGTTTCATGATCTTCAATAGAGGGGACTCATAGTAGCCCAATATGAGAATAATTTTTTTGAGTTGATGCAGTATGTTAATTACATTCAAGATGAAAAGTTGATGGTAGATTGTTTTATCAAAGGTTTTAATCATGGGATTGTAGGAAATGTACAATTATCTAAACCTACTACCTTAAGACAGTCAGTGGAGAAATCTCTTATTGTTGAGGAGATCCATCTAAAGCATCATGATCATCATCAGAATCCACCTCATCAAAACTACAATCATTTCCACTCTTTTGTACCACCTAAGGGTGGAGGTGGGACAAGTTATTTTTCCTCTAGGTCAACATCACAACAAAAACAAGGATGGAAAGCTCAGTCAACTCAAGGAGGGTCGGTTAGATCATGGCAAGTACTATCACATAAACAAGATCAAAAATATCAAACATAATTTGTTGGGCTAGATCACTCTCAGTAGGGTTCTTGAGGCAGTCAAGTTAGCTCTAGTAAATTAGTTTTTTGGACTCTGAAACCACCTAAGACTCCTTGTTATAATTGCGAGTGTATGGGACATATTGCTCGAGAATGTTTCCAAAACAATGTAGTTATAGGAGGTTATCATGTGGTGGTTTTAGAACCTATAGTCGGTGATATGGGTAGATATTGATTATTTGCAACAGTTGAGAATCAAAAGGAAGATCATCAGGCATCAGTCATAGAGGCTCTTGGTAAAATTGGTAAGGTTGTTTTCTTTATAATTTTTTATTCTGGAGCCATAGATTCTTTTATTCCCCATCCATAGTGGAGAAGTGTAGAATGGTGGTTGCTAAGAAAGATGTTAATTGGGATGTAGATCTAGCTTCTAGTGCTATAATGTCTATCAATTATCTAGTTAGGGATTTCTAATTAGAACTTAGCTCTTTCTCTACTAAAGTGGATTTCAAGGTGATACCATTAGGATCATATGATGTAATTTTGGATATGGACTGGATGAAGACTCATGAGGCCAAGCTTGATTGTCATAACAAGTCTGTTGAGTGTTTAGATGATATGGGCCAAAAAGTGGTAGTCTCAGGGATTAAGATACCAATGTCGCTTAGGATGATTTTAGCTATGTAACTTAAGAATTGTATGAGGAAAGGAAGACAATTCTTTGCTATCTCCATTAGTGATAGATCAAAGGACAAGCTAGATACTTCTTTGGATGATCATCCTATTCTTTAAGAGTTTGCTGATGTTTTTCCCTCACAGCTTTTTGGTATGTTGCCACAAAGGGAGATTGATTTATGTATCGACTTGATTCTAGGAGCACAACCTATTTCTAAGGCCCCTTATAGAATAACTACACAAGAACTTTATGAGCTTAAGCTACAGTTGGAAGAGCTCTTAGAGAAAGGACATACTTGTCCTAGTGTATCTCCCTAGGGTTTCCCCTTTTATATTTGTAAAGAAGAAGGATGGAACTCTTCATTTATGCATTGATTATAGGCAGTTAAAAAAGCTCACAATTAAGAATCGTTACCCTTTTCCTAGAATAGATGAATTATTTGATCAAATTTAGGTAGAAATGATTTCTCAAAGATAGATCCTAAATCAAGGGATCGCCAGTTAAGGATTACAGAAGCAGACATCCATAAGAAAAAATTTCACACGTGATATGGTCATTATGAGTTCACCATTATTCCTTTTGGATTGAATAATTCTTTGAAAATCTTCATGAGCTTGATGAATGGTGTCTTCCACATATTTCTGGATTGATTTGCGGTTATCTTTCTAGATGATATTTTGATCTATTCTCACACAATGGAGGAGCATGAGGTGGATTTGCAAAAAATGTTGCAGTGCTTGAGAGAGAATCAATTGTATGCCAATCTGGAGCTAAGTGTGAATTCTTTCAAACAAAAATCTAGTATTTAGGGCACATTATTTCAAGGGATGGAATTTCATTAGATCCATCTAAGATACAAGCTATTTTGGAGTGTCCCATGCCCTCTTTTGTAGCAAAGGGTAAGGAGTTTCATGGGACTAGTTGGTTACTACAGAACATTTGTGAAAGGATTTTCTAGGATTTCTCATCCAATTACTTCTCTCCATAGGCAAGGTAAGAGATTTATTTGGATCGATCCGTGTGAGAGATATTTCCAAATATTAAAGGAGAAACTCACTAGTGCACCTATTTTAGCAATTCTAGATCCCACTGATGACTTTGTTTTTTGCACAGATGCATCGATCAAGGGAATTTGAGTTGCTTTTATGTAGGAGGGTTGTGTGATATCCTTTGAGTCTCACAAGTTGAGAAATCACAAGCTTAACTATCTAACACATGATTTGGAGTTGGTTGCATTGGTTCATGCTTTAAATAAATGGCAACATTTTCTTCTTGGGCATAGATTTGAGTTGCATTCAGATCATTGAAGCTTGCAATATATCTTTTCTCAACCTAATTTGAATTCTAGGTAGTGCAAATGGATGGAGTTCCTTTGTGAGTATTATTTTGATATTCATTATATTAAGGGGAAATAGAATTTTGTAACTGACACCCTTAGCAGGCAAAGAGATGAATTGTTGGCCTTATCAATCAAGACAAATCTTAGAGGATGTATTTTAGATCTGTTGCCTTAGGATGTGTTATACAGTGAGATTATTAAGTGTCATGGTCCATTGAAGGAAAATTTTGAAGTATATTCTATAGATATTGATGGTTTACTTCGTCATCATGGGCATATTTACATTCCTCCTATTGGTAACCTTAAAGAGTTAATTTTGGTCAAGGCTCACAAAGCACCTTATGCAGCTCATCCTAGTGTTAAGAAAATGTATGCAGATCTTAAAAATCTATAATTTTGGGTAGGTATGTGCAAGGATATTGCAGAGTTTGTTTCTCACTGTCTTGAGTGTCGGAGGGTGAAGACAAAACACCAACATCTAGTTGGCTTGTTGTACCCTCATGTTATTCTAGACTGTAAATGGGATGCGACATCAATGGATTTTATTGTGGGTTTACCTATGCCTACATGTTGACATGATGTGATTATGGTGACTGTGGACAAGTTAACTAAGGTGGAACATTTTTATCCTATGTGTTTTTTCTATAATGTCACCTCAATAGCTAGAGTTTTTTTGCATGACATTGTTTGACTTCATGGAGTTTCGAAGAGGATTATTTTTTATAGGGATCCTATTTTTACTCCATCCTTTTGGACCGCTCTTCAGAAAGCTTTAGGAACTCAACTCAATTTCATAACCTCTTATCATCCTGAGACTGATGGTCAAACAAAGCATGTGAACCAAGTTTTGGTGGGTATGCTTAAGATGTATGTTATGGACCAACATTCTCGATGAGAGGACTTCTTGTATTTAGTAGTGTTTTCTTATAACAATGGGCACCACAGTTCACTTGGGATGGAACCTTATGAGGCCCTTTATGGTAGACCATGTAGGAATCCTTTGAATTGGGATTGGCTTGAGGATCAAGTCGCTATAGGACCTGAGCTTGTTTGGGAGATGGAGCAGCAAGTGACTCAGATTCATGAACAATTACAAATAGTTCAAGATTGACAAAAGCAATATGTAGATACCAGAAGGGTTGATCATGAGTTCTAAGTTGGGGAGAGAGTTTTCTTGTGTGTACGACCTCATAAGAGCTCTATCTATTATGGAAATGGTTCTAAGTTGGCACCAAGATTTGTTGGTCCTTTGAGATATTAGAGAGGTTTGGCCCAGTTGCATACCGCTTAGCATTACCACCCAGCCTGTCTTGTATCCACAATGTTTTTCATGTATCTTTTCTTAATAAATATGTACTAGATGTATCTCATGTTCTGGAGTGGGATGCTTTACAAGTGGCATAGGACAAACAACTAACATTGGAACTAGTTTACATCCTAGACCACCAGGCTTTGGCCCTGCAAAGATGTCAGTTGGACCGGGTCAAGGTCTAGTGGGATCCTTATGATGAGTCTCCTGCTACATGGGAGGATACAACCAAGATGATACCTTTATTTCCATATCTTTTTGGTAGCTTCTAGGAGGAAGCTTGAGACTAGAGGAGGGGAATGTGAGGCATAGCTAGTATTAATTTAGAGACTTTGGTTGATTTTATATCTTTATATAGTTAGTGTTTTGGACATGGTTGATGTTGAGATTTTGGTTTATGGATAGTATTATTTAGGATTATGGACATAAATGTTTTATATGCATGGTTAGATATCTATTTTCTTATAAATGAAATAATATGTTCATTTAATAAAATAAATTGATCATAAAGTATTTTGGCTAAATGCTTAATTTCCATAAAAATAAATATTTTTAATTATTATGATAGACCTTATAATTATTTGATGTTAGAAAATTTCAATGTTTAAATTTAATGTGTTGGTTATGATTTATGAGATGTACTAATGTTTCTAATGAGATGTTGCAAGTGGGAAGTCTAGGTTTCTTAAGAATTGGAGACAAAGTCCAAATGTTAAATGTTTATTATTGGTTTTTAATTTTTTCAAAGGGTTTTAATGTTTAAGAGTAATTTAATTTTTATGTTAGTTTATTTGTGGAGGGAAAAATGTTTTCATTGAATTATCATTTTATTTGAATATTACATTGAGGGGAGTTGAAGAGTTGGGAGTTATTATTTTAAGGGGGAATTAGAATGGTTTTAGGGAGAAAAAGGAGAGTGTTGTAAAATGGTTTCATTCTTGAGTCTATTTGGGAATTGCTTCTTGGGTGAGAGAGAAGGAAGGATTATGGGGATGACTAGAAGGAATTGGTTGTAGAAATATATTGGCTGGGAGAAGGAATCAAATACTTTGGTAAGGTTATTGGGCTGATCCTAACTTAGATGGCCAAGGTATGCTTTGTGTTTTATTACAAATTTTGATGTTTTTAATGAATTATTGATAGATTGTGATGTGGTATTGTAAGAATTGTGATTGTATCTAGTCATAGGGGGTTTGGGTGTGTATAAGGATCTGATCTTGCTTGAGGGCTGAGAGCCTCCTTCATTTGGGGTTGAGAAGGGTGTAGAGCCTCTCTTGGGGATCTTGAATAATATATGTATTTTTGTCAACTAGGATTGCACCCTAGCTAAGTCTAGACTCAGATAATCCTATTGAAACATTGCAATATCTTCAGGTTGTGGGTACCCTATAGTAAAGATAGACCTCCAGATTATGGGTTGGTTCCCCTTTTGATTTTCTAAAGAAACTAATGATTACGTAGGAAAAGATATAGAAGGGTTTAAACCGAATGGAAAAACTAAACTTGAAAGGATGGTGATGCACCTAAATGACTATGAAAATGTAAACTAATTCACAACTCACAATCAGCTCTAAAAAACATTTACTTTTCGTAATTCCAACTGAAACATAAAATACAATAGTGATTAGAAGGATTAAAAGTAATGGTTGTTAAAATACAAACAAATGTTCAATTAGAACTTCAACCTAATAAGATCACCGAACACATTATATGTAATCTACATTACATGAAACTTCTACATTCATATTTGCAACAATGACACATAGAAAAGGATTTGAAACTAGAATCACAATTAAACCTCAAATCATTAACTAAAAATAAGACAAAATATGGTGAAAAAGGAATGCAATATTATCTTCTATTGATCTCAAAGGAGCCTCTATGTCAAACTATGAAAGTTGAATTACAAAACTTACAAACTCTCTCCAATACTCAAGGAGAAAAAGCTAGAACTGAGAAAAAAACCTAAGTCTTTTCTCCTATTTACAAAAAGGTCTCCAAGTCCCAAGAGGTGGCACTTGCAGTTAACTACAACTAAAAATATCTCAAAGAAACTCTCCCATGAGAAAAAGAGAAAAACCCTAAAAAGTGGAGTGTAAACTAATTTAGATTGAGCAAACATAGCTCCAAACTCCGCCTTACAATCAGTTTGACCCAAGTGGACTTCAAACTCAGCCATCTAACTAAAAATCAGGCCCAAATGCTCCAATTCAACTCCACCTCTTCATATTTTGCATGATTTGGAGATGAAGTTAACTGATCTAAATAGATATTAAAGTAATCAATAAAGAATTACCTTTTTGTGATTCTACATCTGTATGAAATGCATTAAATTAATTTATAGTTTATTACTTTAATGGTGATTACATTATTTATCTTCATTTTATCTCATGCAAGGTTTGAGGAGGTTGACCTTGAGTTTGATTTATCACTTTGCATACAACTTTATAGAAGTTTACGTTTCAGTTAACGTAACATAAGCTAAGGTATTAATTTTGCATGAAAAGGTTTAAATTCAAGGGAAAAATGCCTCCTAAATAAAGTCAGCCACTTTAGGGTAAAATAAACCCTAATAAAAAAACCTATGGCCACTTTACATCTCATTTCATTTGCAATCTTATATTTTCTTTGGCTCTGCTGGTTTGGGTGTCATCATGCTAGGGTTTGAGCTCGAGCCTTTCATGGAGTCCTCTGGGAGTTTTCATGGAGAATCTCTAGCAGAAAACCCGCGTTGTATGTTCTATTATATTTTCATTCTATAAAGAAAAAATGAAAATTCTTTTATTTTCTCTATTTCAT